>CM058044.1:12282248-12715850 GCA_030169165.1 Centaurea solstitialis | reverse complement strand
ACATAATTACTAACAGCCACCACCGTGGCTTCCAATCGACGTCGCCGCCACCGCCTCGACTGGGCTAAGTGGTTCGACCGGTGGTGTTGACCACCGTGAGCCGTCGCTAGGCCACCGTCACTTGGTGGCCGGCGACCAACTCCGAAAAACCATCAATTAACGTGTTCGTGTGATAAACAATAAAAATCTGATTTTTAATATAAACAGATAAAAAACGAATTTTTTAACAAATCATAATCCAAACAACGATAAACAGTTTAACAAACCAGATTTAAACGTTTAGGAAGTGACTCTGATACCACTGTTGGGAATTACAGGCAATAAAAAACATGCACAGCGGAATAAAAACTGAAATTCCCAAACCAGAAGATCCAACCTAAACGGGTTTAGATACAATCGCAGGAGGGTTTAGAACAATACCTTAGGGTTTCTTTTACAACGATTATCCGGAACGCTAACGGGGAATACACCGCTACTGCACCACCACGAGAACCGCTGCTAGACCGCCTTAGGATTTCCCAAATACTCAAACCGAAAACCGGTTGAGTGTGTGTGTTTGTGTGTCGACTTTTAGAGAGAGAGAGAGGGAAGGGTTTCGGCTTTTTCTTTTTCTCCAAGTTACCAATGAGATGCAATGAGAAAACCATTAGGTTTACCATATATTTATATAACTAAATATGACAGTAACCTAATAGAAAAGCCCGTTTAATTATTAAGCCTGATAGGCTTTAATTAAACCTTTCCATATATTAATTAACTACTAATATATATTCAATAAATAATAAATAAACTATCTATTAATTATTTTCTCTCTTAATTAATTAATTTCACTCAATTAATTAATTACACACAACTAGTAAATCCAATTGATCTCTATTCGGGTGTGTAGCAGTGTGACCCACTAGTGCCTTATAACATTGGACACGGTAAACCTAGTTACTGTCTTGCACATAATCCTTTCAGAACCATACTATCTGTTGAAAGGTCTTAGGAGGTAACCCTTTCGTTAGTCCATCTGCATTCATGAGACTTGTACGTATATGCGTGATGAACAATTGCTCTTTCTGAATTGCTTGCTTTACTAATAGATATTTAAGGTCCATGTGTTTTGTTCCTTTGGAATATCTATCGTGCTTTGAGAAAAATACAGCTGCCTTATTATCACAATTAAGATTTAATGGTCCAGAAACAAAATTCAAGTCTCCAAATCTTGATATGAAATTTTGCAGCCATAAGCAATGATTCATAACTTCATGACAAGCTACAAATTCAGCTTAACTGTCCCAGTGGTAAGAACGATACTTGGTACTTTCCTACACTATATTACTCACGATCGGGTACGCTTGCCTGTATATGTGGTAATACTAATTGGGTAATTTAAGGGTTAAACTTGATACTGTTTTTATATATATAGTTTACCGCATCACTTATCAAAGTGTTAAACCTTGCATAAGTGTCCTTGAGTGACTCTCCTTCTTTGGCTTTAAACTCATGATATTCATTGATGCAAATGGTTCGATTGTTCTTCATGGTCTTGACCCCTCCTTCAATCTGTCTTTGCAATTCAAGCCACAGTTCCATGGATGTTTTGCAGTGATCCAGACTCAAATATCTCATTTGGAAGAGCCATAATGAGAAGTCTCTTGCACTTAGCAGCAAGTCCAGTGATCTCCTTTTCATTATCGTCCCAGCTAGCCAATGGCTTAGGCTTGTAATACTCTAGAATTTCCTCAGTTGTTGCTATTGCAGGAACTCTAGGAACCAATTGAACAGGAACATATGGTGGATTGTGAAGAAATTCAGCAATTCGAGGGTGAATTCCCTCAAGGAAATTGACCATACGGACTTTCCATTGCTGGAATTCATCGCAATTTAGAGTAGGGGGCTTACATTGAGAACCAATACTCATGAATGAAGAGTTTGTATTGGTAGCCATGATCAACACTCATAAAGGATTGAAAACAAGAAGAATTTGAACAGAGATAAAGAACAAATCAATAATATCAAAGTAAGATCAATTGAATATAAAACTCAATTTAGCTCTGATACCAATTGTTGGATCCCTCCTTTGTAGCTCAATGGTCGGTAACATCTTGAGGGGGGCAGTGGATGGTATCCCTGTCTACTTGGGTTCGATTCAGAGGGGGAACAGGAGGCGACACCCCAGTTCATGGGTCGACCTTCGGGCCGGGCATGGGCGAGGCTATGGGCCGGTAACGGTTTCCATGGTCGAGAGGATTAGTCGATTGCCCGAATGGATCCCGGATACCTCTTCGACTTCGGTCGGGGCGTATGCATGTGTTTAACTGTCGTCCAAAAAAAATTGTTGGATCCCAAATTTGCAATGATATTGATATAGAACAACTCAATTTAATCCATAAACAGTTAAGCAGTGGAAGATCAAAATAAACTGAATCAAATTGAATTAAAAACAATTTAGAGACTAAATTGTTTTGCATACAAACCAGATCAGATCAAGAAGAATGCAGTTAATTTCAGTATATATGAAGACGATGAAAAATGCTTCTAAATGATTTTCAATTGAATAGAAAAAGACGATTATAGTGATAAAGCTTACAAAGTTGAAACGATTACAAGGCTATTTACTACTCAAAAAGCAAATCCTAACTAACTCTCTAGAATCTTGACACGTGGCTCAATCTCCAGCATAGAAAGAAAGTCGGTGAAGTAGCATCATGTGAGATGCACATGCAAGTAACCGTTTTCCAGAAGTAGTTAATCTTCTCAGAGGATAAATCCACAGACCCTCTGTCAAGCTTGACAGAGGTTCTATCATGGTAGACTTGTATGCTCAGATGCCCTCTACGACAGACCTCTGTGAACTTTCTCTTCTGGCAGAAATACCTTGTTTCTTTTATATGTACTTTTTACATTCATACTTCTGGAGCTAACACATGTCATTGTATCATAGGACTATGCGACTATGATACACGATAATGCCATAATGTCATCATGTCATAATAGTGTGTCAATGTCACAAGATTCCACAGAGTGCCGTTAAAGTCGGGATTTCAGCCATTTTTCTCATTCCTCGCTTCTTATACTTCTCCATTTATCTCCTAACACACTACCCACTCTCTTGTTTGAACCCCTAGTGGATTTTTAGAAGTTTCCCCCTTGAAATTTGAATATTCCTTCCTTATGGAAGTTTGTGATCGCAACCTCAACTGCTAAATCACGATTTTCATCTCCATTTGTTGAAAATCTCTAATTTAAGGGGTTTTGCTCAAAATCTAGTGGTAAGTTCATCTTACTCTTTTACAAATCTTAATGCAAATTGTACATACTTCATTTAAGATTTTTTAGTGTTTTGTTTGGATGATTTTAGGTAAAGTAGGTCAAATTAGGGTTTTGTCAAAATGGAGATTTTGGTGAAAGGTGTTTTGGAGAATGATTATAAATACTTAGATATGTATATTTACATTTGGGAATTTGTGAATCTAGGATTTGAAGGATTTTGCTTGAAGATCCATGTTTATTTAGGGAAGCTCAAGATTGGGGTAAAATCTAGATGTGGCTTTAATCTAGCAAGGTGAGTTCAAGTTGCTTTTTGAAAACTATGTACAGGCCAAAAATGTCTATTTTATAGTATTAACAAGTTTTATTTGTTATTTATCAAATGTATGAATATTTGGTGGATTTTGCATAGCAGGTATATTTAGTTTTAAAAATCATGTGAAATGCTTTTAATTAGATTTTAGACATCTTGATACATAAAACACAAGTGTGGTTTGTTTTGATGTCTTATCACATAAATGAAGATCATTTGGTGTTGTGAGAAATGTATGTTATTATGTTAAGAGGCATTTTGGAAATATAAGTGTATAATCTCATTTGGAAAATGGTTTGCCTCAATCAAAGATGAGTTCTGGAGTTAATCATATCTTCAAGATATTTACTTTTACAAACCCCGATTATATGCATTTTGTTGTTTTGATGACCTTATCTAATGGTTAGTCGAGTTTTCGAAGTTAGACATGGTTTTAACTAGGGGTGGCAATTTTCGACATGATCCGCTAACCCGACACGAAGATAAATGGGTTTGGGTTGAGGTTTTTGACCCGCCAACCTGCCAATTTCGCGGGTCGTGTTCGGGTTGACCCGCCGGGTTGTTGGGTTGACCATCGAACCCGTTTATCTTTTATTAGTTATCTTTTTTAATATTTTTTATATAATAAAAACAACATTTTGATTTTCATCGTCGAAATATCCCTAACATCAATAACATGACTAAGTCCAAATATTTGTTAAAAGACAGATTCTAAGCTATTTATTTTATATATACAGTTTGTTTTATATACTATTAGTTGAAAGACCTACTAACCCATGACCCGTTTATGGTCCATCAACCCGTGTTTGACCCGTCGACCCGCCAACCCGTGACATGACCCGCAATACTACCCGTCATGGATAAAGGTAGAAGATTTTGACACGATTAGCTAAACGGTCGTGTCACGGGTTGAGTTTTTTGACCCGCCAACCCGTGACACGACCCAATTGCCACCCCTAGTTTTGACGTTAAAGAAGTCTTTGGGACATTTTGTCCAATTTTGATGGCTCAATGTAAAGTTTGATTTATGGTTTGCATTTATTGCAATTTATTGCATATATCGATCATATCCAGCCTGCTTTAGTCATGTGCTAAATCGATCATTCCAATTATGTTGTGTTCCGTCTAATTCTATTAGGGTGCGTTTGGTACGCAGACAGGACAGGACAGGACATGACAGGACAGGACAGGACAGGTGTCCAGCGTTTGGTAAGATAGAACAACATAGGACAGGACAAGCCAGAACATGTTAAAATGACCAGTTTACCCCTGATTAGCTGTTTACTGTTTTATTAATAAATAATCAATTTAAATGCATAATAACAAAGAATTTAAAACCTTATAATACTGTTTTATTGAAAAGTCTATAAGTTGTCGCCAGATGTCGAACGTCGCCGGAAGTAGCAGCCGCAGGTTGCCGGACATAACCAGAGAAGGAGGCGGAGGTCGTCGGACGTCGGACGTCGCCGGAGGTAGCAGCCGCAGGTCACCGGAGGTAGCAGCGGCAGGTCGCCGGACATCGCCGGAGAGGGAGGCGGAGGTCGCCGGAGGTAGCAGCGGCAGGTCGACGGACATCGCCGGAGAGGGAGGCGGAGGTCGCCGGAGGTAGCAGCGGCAGGTCGACGGACATCGCCGGAGAGGGAGGCGGAGTTCACCGGAGGTAGCAGCCGCAGGTCGCCGGACATCGCCAGAGAGGGAGGTAGATCTGAGGTCATGAAATCGAAGAGGAGATGGAGTTTGGGAGAAAGTGGTCGAAGAAAAAAAAAAGGGATATTAGATTAGGTTTCTTATTTCAGGGGTATTTTGGTCAATAAGTTCCTTATTCTACTTAGTTCCATGGGTAGAGGGGTGGACACACTTGTCCCATGTCTTGTGCTAGTGTGTTCTACTTAATCCAAGGTTAGGGCACGCCAAACGCAAGACAGGGCTGTCCTGTCCTGTACTGTCCTGTCCCACCCTGTCCAGTGCACCAAACGCACCCTTATATCCGGCTTGCATACCAAACGCTACCGAAATGTTTTTAAATTCAACCCATCGCAACCAAGTTGTACACGGGTCTCTCTATCCGTCCAAAGATTGGGATGAAATAAAATATAAAATAATATAAAGTAAGGCGTGAAATGCGCGTTTAATTCTTTGAACCTCCTCCCTCGATCACCAAAGCAATCATCTCTCTCTCTCTCTCTCCTTTTTCCCTAAACGCAACCAAAAACCAAACCCTAGAGAGAGAAAGAGGGAGGAAGAGAGAGAGAGAGAGGGTCTCCTCCGCGGAGAGCAGCAGCAGCCAGGGGAAGAAGAGAAAGAGAAGGAGAAGGAGAAGAAGAAGATGGTGTTCTACTTCAAAGCCCGACCTGAATCCGGAGACTACACCATCTTCATGGGTCTTGATAAATTCGAGAACGAAGAACTCATCAAATACGGATTCCCAGAAGACATTTGGTATAGATTATGTTTCTTTCTTCATGCAATTGCTTCATCATCTCTATTAAGTTTTTTGATTTCTATTGCAAAAAATTCTCAAATTATGCTTTTTTGTATATATATATATATTTGAGGATTATGATTGATTATAAGGTATTATTATCATAAAGTTTCAAGTGTTTGTTGTAAATGATTGGCAAGCTCTTTGACAATCTATTGATGTGTTTGTATATGACACCACTTCAGGATACTTCCTAGTTTTTACTTGGAAATTGGGATTATCAAATGAGGGATTAAAATTCATGCATATGTGATGGTTTGATTAACTAAATCTAGGAAAACCCTAGTGATTGCAATTTTCATCCTGTTTTTTGAGGCAGAAATTGGGATACAGTACAAGAAAATGGTGGTATAGGTTTTTTTTTCTTCTTCTATGGTTTAGCTTGTTATGTAACTCACGAGTTAAGCGTCATGCCATCGTGATCTTCGTTTCACTTGAAAGAAAAGAGAGAATGTTTTTTAATTTATACGGCTGTTAATTGTATGTTAGTTTTTTGAAAAATTAAAAGTGGATCTAGTAAAGGCACCATTATGAAGTTATATAGTATATGCTTGAACTAGAGAAGAGAATGTGATTACCTGTCTTTCTTACGTTACTGATGTGGTGATCGGTGAATTCTTTTTGATCTGAGGTATGGGTGGAGAAGCTGAGCAATCAGCATGGCATGATGACATTAAGCTTTAATTTTCTAGCAAACCCAATTCTTTTCATTGCTCTTTCTGAAAGTGTGTGTTTAGGACACAGGCAGAAAAAGTATTTTGCTTATAGTTTTGATTTTTAATGCTTCAGAATGTTGACTACAGTTTTGAGGTATTTGAAACCAAAAGTTGGTCAAAAGGATGCTTGTATCAAATATTTGTATTCATCATCTTTCTGTTTCTGACATGCATGGAACATTAGCATTCCTAACATCAACACTTCTCGCTCGGTTAGCTTGTCATCAACTCTGTTGTAGGGCAGTTTTTGTAGCTCTACCTGATTTCTTTATGCCACTGTAGATTCTCTCCATAGGTATGCCTAGGAATCAACTCAACAAGTGATGTCTACATCCATCAACATGTAGTGATTGTAGTCTCACATGTACCGTGTTTTTCTGGATATGATCTGTAATAAACCCTATGAAGTATCTCTACTCGACACTATCACCCTTCATGATCGTGCACGTCTAATGTTTAACGAACATGAAGTTTTACTATGATAAATTGTCCAGTCTTCAGCACGAATCCAAATTATTTTTTTTCCGGTCTGTTTCATTTATTTAATTTTTCTCTCTCTATTTTTGATGGACCAGGAATGGGATGCATACATGTAAATCCTTGATTAGGAGTTGACCTTGAGAAGCATTTTTGTCATGCTTTCTTCCTCTAAAAACCAAATGTTGAACTAGATGGTTGCAAAATCTAAGATGTAATATTAAATAAACATATTTATAGATAATAGATCTTCACAACTTTTTCTGAAACAGTTAACAGAGGGATGTAATCAGAGTGAGGATCATTATAAATAGCTAAAGAAGTTAAATAAACACATAATAGTAAGTGCAAGATATGTTCTAGTTTCTCTAGTGTAAAAGATTAACAGCATTATCACTGGATTAACTTGAACTGAACCTTTTCAAAGAACTGTAAGGTTGATTATGCATCCATTTTTTATTGTTGCTGTAGAAACCTATCCTTTTGTAGACCTTATGTCCTTATCCCAATTAAATGTTAGCTTGTGGGTAAAAGGTTTGAGATATAGATATTGTTGTACTTAATGCAATATTGCGCTCATTAGTATTGGATGACTTAATTTATGGTGCAAGGCCCACTAAGGTGCAAAGTTTCTCTCAAGCTTAGGCTTGCATTGCAAAGTGAGCTGCACACCTTTTCATAGGGAAGTGCATGGCATTTATAAAGATCACACACATAGGTTAAATTGGCATGCATGCTTAAACGTGGAATCCCCAACATTGGTTGGCGAATCCCCTTAGAATCAATGTACAAAAATGTGTCCTTTCACAAACTCCAATTTGAGGACAGTTATCTTATACTACCCATGTGAACCTTGGATACGAGTTGATGTCAAGTAGTCAAGTTACTCTTGGGTTCTTGCTTGATCTCTTCCTTTTTTAACAACTATTCATGATAGAAGTATCTTCTACATATAAGTGCATAACATGTTTTGTTCAATTTTAATCCTATCCTTTAATGAATTCTCAGATGGCATTCATATTTCTTCCACAAACAGCTGTATACAGTATACATGTCTCTGGTTGGCTCTACATCTTGTCCCATATATCATAGTAGGCCTTATTATCATTCTAGGGAGCCTTTGATGATGACACGAGGGGGACAACACTAATAAACCGGAAAAGCGGTCAAAAGAAGGAACAAATCTTGATAGCTCTTATTCTATCATATGACCATTCTTATCAAACTTTACATCTTCTATTAAAATTTATCACCAATAATATACAATATCATAGCAACTACTTCCGTAATGCTGTTTCCTCTTACCATTTGTTGTTAAAACCTATTCTCTGTTTTGTTTCAAACGGATCTAATACCTCTAGATTCCAAGGTTTTTTTTCTAGACCTCCAATTTTGCGTCAACAGCTTTCTTATTCTCGCATGTTGAATGGAACTTGCAAGTTGCAACGGAGTGGGACTCAAGTCCCATTGCTTGTAGGTGTAACTTTACTATTTTGTTTTAATAAATTTGTTCAAGGTTCTGTCCGTTTTTGGGAAGAAATAAAATTAATAACATATCATTGGTGAGAAGCATACACCTTGCTATATCATCACCCATGTCTTTTTCAACTGATCCATAACTAAAGTAAGAGTAAGTGTCTGAGGCCGTTCTTTGGTAATATGGGAAGTATATCCATCACCATCACAAATATTATGTTTGTTACCACATTGTAGTATATATCCTCTATAAGATGCCAAGATGGACATATGTTTTAGGGACTTTGTTTCATCACTCTTAACGCACACCCATTCCCTTTGTTGGCGTCTATTATATGCATTCTCTTAATCAATAACGGCCATAGGTTTATCTATTTTGGTGCATCATATTTCTTGTTAATTCATTCTATTGAGAAAATATAACCAAATTGATTTTTTCAAAGCTTATCTTTACTCTCAATTGATGTACAAGAACTTGCAACCAAGAGTGTTATTGCATAGTTGGTAAGTGTTATTCCTCGACAACTCATGCAATTCTTAACCTCTCATTTGGAAAGCTGGCAAACATAAACAGCCTTTTGTTCTGTGTTTTTGCGGAGCGTGTTCCCGAACAACTTGTAAGAGCGTATATGCCTTACTGTTGGGAGCTCTGAAAGAGTTATGGCTTATGCTATTCTTTTTCCTCCAACACTCTGTTTCTTCTTGCTGACCTCCTGCTAGTGTCTGCCATAAGAGCCATGGGGAACTTTTTGATAAAAAAATTACCAAATTAATCCTTTTTTAACCTGGTCATATTTAGCAAGAAGTCTTTGGTTCTTTTCTTGATGGATTAGATACAACTATAAACCTTAGCTGTCCTTTCTCTTACCTTTACTAAAATTCTATATTCTATCCTCCTTTTCTTCCTTAATTTCTTGTATGGTTCTTATGCACTACGTACACATTCTTGTGTATTTTTATTGCTTTTAGTTTCACCCTGTGGCTGCTTTATATTTATATATTCTCCATGATTGTAGGTTATGTGGGAGTTTATTGCGTCCTATTTCTTCCTTAATAGTCTTTTCTACATCCATATTACTCACTATCTTCAGATTATTGGTTGATGTTTTCTTTGACATTGGAAAAGGTTAGTGTTTTAAGAATTACTATTTAAGAATACCAACTGTTTGCCTAATCTAGAACCAACATTAGTTAATCACTGATATTCATGCGACATACTATTGGCTCACAAAAGGTGGCTCGACAGAATGACTTGCAGTTCAACTGAGTTTATTGAAGATTTTTAATGCTTTTTATGATTTTTTTTGCGTTTTGACATGTTTGTATAATTTTGATGGTGGGTTTGATTCGGCCAAAAGCACTGAAATTTCTTTCTTTCATTGATTATTAACACCTTATATCTAGTTTTTCATGACAGGATTTTTTCTACGCAGGTTCCATGTGGATAAAATGTCTTCTGCCCATGTTTATCTGAGGATGCGTAAGGGTCAGACAATTGATGACATATCTGAAGGACTTCTTGAAGACTGTGCTCAACTTGTTAAAGCAAATTCCATCCAAGGCAAGTACATATGCACTTAGATTCTCTACCATGTATACCAATTCTGTTACATGCTAAAACTGTGACTTTCTTTTTACACGGGTCAGTTTTACTACTCGAGTCTTGGAGCCCTGTTTCCATGAATGCCAAGGTCTACATACGAGTTTTACTCCTAATCATTTTAAGGTTATATGATAGAAAATCACCAATAAGTAAACTTCTACCCTGCTATTGAATTAGTTATGATTCGGCATTTAGGTGGATCAACCTGTTTAAAATAAGCAGCAAGAGGTTATAAGCTTATTTTTGTAGTAGGAACCTATGCTGTTACTGCGGTGAAAATCAAAAATAGCGGTCAGGACCGATATTTGAAATAGTGGTTATAGTGGTGGTATTGTGGTCTAAAAGCAGCGGCTCTTAGAATTTTATATATATGTATATACATATACATACTTACATACATACATAAAGGCATAGACATATCATATGCATGCATTAATTAAAAACATAGTTTCAACATCGAAACATCAACTTAAACAAGTTTCACAAAACAAACTAGGAAAAGTGTCCATACACGAGTGAATTGCAGGCAATAGGTTCAGCATTCGAGTCAGTTTAGTTTCAAAAAGGCCCAACCGAGAAAATTGGTATTGTGGTCCGCAATTTCACCTAATATTGCGGTAAATTGTGCCGATATTTTCGGTTTCGCAATATTAACTGATATTTGGCTACCAAAATTTGCTTTTGGTCCGCAATTAACAGCATAGGTAGGCACACATTTCTGAGGAGAGATTTGAGCCATCTATGTAATACCTTGAGCATGTGTTGTAGATCAACAATAGATATACTTCCCATAATTCGGTTGATTTTATTGGTATGTTGTAATTTGGCAGGAAATAAAGTGAACAACATTGATGTTGTTTATACCCCTTGGCAAAACCTAAAGAAGACTCCGTCCATGGATGTTGGTCAAGTTGGTTTCCACAACAATAAAGCTGTGAGTTGTCTTCTACTGCTGCCTGAAAATATATAAAACTTCGAATATGCTCTCTAAGCTGCATCTGCATCCTTGAATTGTTACAGGAGATAAGTTCATTGTTTGTTTTTGGTTTTGTGTTCAGGTGCGCACTGTGAGAGTGGAGAAGCGAATAAATGAGGTAGTTAATAGACTAAACAGGACAAAGGTGGAAAGAAAACCTGATCTGAAAGGTACTTCATACATATCCGCTTCTTTTGTCTAGTTAAAGAAACTTTGACCATGACCTTCTAAGTTAAATTAATGGTGTCATTTTCTAATTTCATCTTGTTATTGCATAGCTGAGCGTGAAGCGGTCAACGCCGCCGAAAGGGCAGAGAGGAAACAGCAGCTGAGAGACAAGGTGAGTAATATTTATGTTTTTTGCATATTTAAGAAATAAGTAAGTTGAGATATGCGTAACCATGATATATGGGATATTTAATAGCTGACATATATCATATATGTAAACAAGTCCAATAAGTCTTAAACCAAGCAATAAAATGAAGAACTTATATCATAGTTCACACAGGTCTATAAGACAGATACATAGTTGAACATAGGTCTTATCCTGCTTTTACATATATTTAGTTTGCCATCTTAGTGTGAACCATCAAGAAAATAGAACTTGGCGGCATCTTTTTGTCTTGACCTTCCTCCCACTTTTGTGGAAGACCAAAGTTGCCTTTTTGGTATTCCCTTGCATGCGGTCAACTATATGAGGAGGCAGTCAACTCCCCACCCTGCCTCACTGAAGATAGGGATGTACCAAGCTGTAGATGCATCCCTGCTTCCAAAAGGTGATGCTAGTTTTTCTTGCTTTCATCTCATAACTAGAAAAAAGATAATGTGCAAGGGTCCCATCACAATTTGTTGGTCTATGTCTTTCAGTTTGTGATGTTGGTTGAAAGCAGTTGATGGATGTTTTAGAAGACGGTAGGATGAAAAAATGAAGAGTGACTTGAGAGAAGAAAATGGTAAAAGGAACTAGGGTTTTCAATGCCTCATACCTAGATGAAACGGTAGGATATGACAAGCATCACACTTGGGTGTCGTTTGTTTTTTAAGAGGTCTGAAGTCTGATTTCACATCTAAAACATAAGAGGCTGATGGTGCATCTCTTAAAGTTTTACAGGGCCGTAGGATGTTTTCAGACCTTTTTTAAAAATAAAACAAATAATCTTAAGTCTGCAAACCTTTTAATTTTTAGACTTAAGAGGTTTTAAGAGATTTATTTTTAAAAACAAACAACCCCTTACTACTAAGAGCTTACTGGTTCCATTACTTTATTGGATGAACGTAAAAAGGATTGAGAATCTTACCCAGTAAGAGGGAAGGCAATGATCGAGTCTCACCTGGTAAATGAGATGGTGATGACATTTACCCGCTAAGCGTTTACCGGGTATTAAACCCTTACCATTAATCTGTTTTGATGGCCGAGAATGTTACCACTAAGGTAAATAAGAGTGGTGACCCTTGTCAGTAGCACTTACCGAAGTAAGTATTTGGTAAACGGCCCTTAACCTAAGGTGATTGCTTAATGCAATGAAAGAAAGAGCTCTCGGTTCTTACTTTAGCAATGTAGGTGTCAATTTTTGGGAGTTATGTAGATTAAAAGAAAGCTACACTTACAGATAAAATAATGGACTAAACAAACCACAACCACAAATTATTAATAACAAAACATCAACTAAATGATTTTTATTGAATTGATCATAAACTAGAATCCACATTATAAACAACTAAAAATTCTCTTTGCCTTAGACTAGTGTTGATTATGACCAAACAAAAATGGGGAGTTGCATAGTTTTAATTACATTTATACAAATATTGTTTCTTTTCGGTATCTATTCCCATCAAAACTCAAAAGCATCGATGCTATGATAACATAATGTTTGCAGAAACGACGAGAAGAGATGGAAAGGCTTGAAAAGGAGCGACAAGCAGAGGTTAGGAGCTATAAAAATCTGATGGTTGCTGACAAAATGACATCCAATAAAGATATCGCGTCAACCCACAAGTCCTTGCAAGAACTCGAAGAGGACTTCATGTAGACCAACCATCGTCAAAATGCAAGTATGCCTGTTCTTTTTTGACCGCCTTATGCCAATTTTCGACAAGGAAAAGTATGGGCAAGTCGAAAGTGGTGAGTCAAAAAGTAAGAAATCTCTTGGTTTGTGGATGTTAAAATAAAAGCTAAAATGGCCAGAATTAACAACTCCCTTGCTTTGTATGAATTTGCTCTTTGCTTTGCTACTCTGATATGAACATGAATTTTATCTTCATATTCTCATTACAAATACAATATTTGACTTAGCAATGATAGGTGTCAATGAGTGGTTCATATTGTTTCTTTTGCATTTTTATGATTTAGGTTTTGTTTGTTGGTAATGTGGGTGTCATGGTAACTTGTGACCTTAACAAACCCTCCAACGGGGTAAGATTCTATGCCCTTGTCATGCTCAATTAGTAACGTAGATGGTTCAGTAAGAATTAAGAAATGACTCTTAAGGGCCGTTTACGAAATGCTTATATAGACAAGTGCAGAAGTGCTTACCAAGTCATGTTACTCTATCGGGTGAATATGGCAAAGACCAAGAATCTTACCACGTAAGAGTGAAGGCAAGGACTGAAGTCCTACCCTATAAATAGAGCGGTGACTCTTGCCATAGTTAGCGGTTACTGGATAAATTTTTGCATACGATACCTTTTCGGTGGACTAAAAATTCTACTCGCTAAGAGTGAAGGCAAGGACCAGAGTCTTTCTTGGTAAGTGAGGGCAACGACTCTTACCATAGTTAACGCTTATCACGTAAATTGTTGTATACAATACCATTTTGATGGACTAAAATTCTACTTCGTAAGTGATAGTGTGTTGACTATGCCGGTGAGTGTTTATCCGGATAAGCATTTGATAAACGGCTTCTAAGATCTCAATAGTTTGGAGGGATCTTAGGAGTATCATTGGTGGCTGGAACTCTAGGGATTTCAATGAAAACTTTCAAGAGACCTAGAATGATAAACGTATGTGATCTTCATCAATGTTGTCCAAGAATTGAATCATGTGAATCTTCCATTGATGGTTGGGGGTTTTGTCTCTGAACCAAATACTATATTTCTGTGAAATCTTGAATTATATATATATATATATATTGTTATAATTAACTAGAATTACCACTCGATTAACAATTGATTAAGAGAATTAAGAAGGTATAAAGAGAGAAAGTTGAGAAATCAAATACTAGTGAAAGTATATTGAAAGGTACAATTTTTACATTTACATAGCATGGTATTTATACTAATTAGAATACTATTCATCTACATGGTAATTGATAATTAAAATGGACATGGATTGGACAAGGGTTGAAATTTTCATCCAACTTGTAAGTGTTCATACTCTTATCTCTAACAAACACTATTTACATATTAAAATGATATTTACAATACTCCCCCTTAGATGACAGTTTCAAATCGGAGTCCCACCTTGAAGTATTGCCTCGTTAAAAACCTTGCTAAAGAAAAACCCAATGGGAAAAAACTTTAGCTAAGGGAAAAAGAGTGCAGTTGGTAGTTGACTCCCCCTGATGTTGACATCCATCAATCGTCACATGTTATGCGCATGTCGCATGCCGATGCTATGAACGTGTTTTCTGAAAATTGCGGTAGGTAGCGACTTTGTGAAAAGATCTGTTGTGTTGTTGCTTGACTGAACGTATTTTATTTCCACCTGATTAGATTTCATAAGATCTTGAGTGTACGAGAAGAATCTTGGTGGTATATGTTTTGTCCTGTCACTCTTGATATATCCTTCTTTCATTTGCGTAACACAAGCAACATTATCTTCGTAGATTAAAGTTGGATCTCTGTCCTCCTCTAGTCCGCATGAAGTCACAATAAGTTGCGTCATTGACCTCAACCAAACACATTCTCTACTAGCTTCATGAAGTGCAATAACTTCGGCATGATTTGAAGATGTAGCAACAAGTGTATGCTTCTGAGAACGCCATGAAATAACAGTACCTTCGTTCATGAAGACATATCCAGTTTGAGATCTAGCTTTATGAGGATCAGATAAATAACCTGCATCTGCATAACCAAGCAAACCCTCTTTTGCATTGTTAGAATAAAATAGACCTAAATCAACAGTTCCGCGAAGATATCGGAATATGTGTTTTATTCCGTTCCAATGTCTCTTTGTGGGCGATGAACTGAATCTTGCTAACAGATTTACTGCAAAAGAAATGTCAGGTCTAGTACAGTTAGTAAGATACATAAGAGCTCCAATTGCACTAAGGTATGGTACTTCCGGACCAAGAACCTCTTCATTTTTTTCGCAAGGACGAAATGGATCTTTGTCTACATTAAGTGATCTAACAACCATTGGAGTGCTTACAGGATTTGCGTTGTCCATATTGAAACGTTTTAAGACATTTTCAACATAATTTGATTGATGCACAAGTATCCCGTTATGCATGTGCTCAATCTGTAAACCAAGACAATATTTGGTTTTTCCAAGGTCTTTCATTTCAATTTTCCCTTTATAAGCACAATCACTTCATTGATTTCTTTATGTGTCCCAATGATATTCAGATCATCAACATAGACAACTATTATTACATATCCGGATGTTGTTTTCTTAATAAAGACACATGGACAAATAAGATTATTTGTATAACCTTTCCTTATCAAGTAATCGCTCAAACGGTTTTACCACATGCGTCCAGATTGCTTTAACCCATATAAAGATCTTTGTAACTTGATAGAATACATTTCTTTAGGCTTTGTACTTAATGCTTCAGGCATTTTAAATCCTTCGAGGATTTTCATATAGATATCACTATCAAGTGATCCATATAAGTATGTTGTAACAACATCCATAAGACGCATCTCTAAATTCTTAGAGACTGCTAAGCTAATTAAATATCTAAAAGTAATAGCATCCATAACCGGAGAATATGTTTCTTCATAATCAATTCCTGGTCGTTGAGAAAAACCTTGAGCCACAAGTCTGGCTTTGTATCTCATAATTTCGTTTTTCTCATTTCTTTTCCGTACGAAAACCCATCTGTTCCCTACAGGTTTCACGGCTTCTGGCGTGAGAACAATAGGTCCAAAAACCTTTCTTTTATTGAGGGAATCTAATTCAACCTGAATAACGTCTTTCCATTTAATCCAATCTTGCCTATTTTGACATTCGATGACAGATGTTAGTTCAGGGTCATCATTTCCAAAAACATCACATGTAACAGCATAAGAGAATATATCATCAATATTTCTCATCTTGTTTTTGTTCCATACATTTTCCATATACCCATAATTGATTGCAACTTCTTCATTAATATCATTCATATCCCCTTCTGCAGGAAGTTTGATATTTTGTGTTTCTTCAGGAACACTTTTCTCTTCACCAGTTGCAATTTCTATTCCTTTTCTTTTTCGGGGGGTTTTGTTTTTAGAGCCCAATGGTCTTCCATGCTTCAGGCGTGTTTTAGACTCTTCAGTGACTTTATCATTTGTTTGTCCAACTGGGACATCGACTCGAGCTGGAGCATTCACAGCTGGTATATAAGATTTAGTCACTCTTTTTGTATCAGTAAATGCATCAGGTAATTGATTTGCAATTTCTTGCAAATGCATTATCTTTTGCACTTCCATCTCACATTGTTTCGTACGAGGATCAAGATACGACAGTGATGGTTCACACCACGAAACGTCCTTTTCATTGATATTCTTTTCTCCCCCCTAATGCTGGAAACATTGTCTCGTTAAAATGACAATCTGCAAAACGTGCTGTAAAAACATCATCCGTTAGTGGTTCAAGATATCTTATGATAGAAGACGTTTCATATCCAACATATATTCCCAACCTTCTTTGAGGACCCATTTTTTTGCGTTGTGGTGGTGCAATAGGGACGTATACTGCACATCCAAAAATTCTAAGGTGGGAAATATTTGGTTCTTGACCAAAAGCAAGTTGTAGAGGGGTATATGTATGATATGCACTCGGTCTAATGCGAATTAATGATGCAGCATGTAAAATTGCATGACCCCATATAGAAACTGGAAGTTTTGTTCTCATTATTAATGGTCTAGCTATTAATTGTAGACGTTTTATTAATGATTCAGCTAAACCACTTTGTGTGTGAACGTGAGCGACGGAATGTTCAACGACAATTCCTACAGACATGCAATAGTCATTGAAGGCTTGAGATGTAAATTCACCAGCATTATCAAGTCTCACTTTTTTAATAGAATAATATGGAAAATGTGCTCTTAATTTAATAATTTGAGCAAGAAACTTTGCGAATGCCACATTGCGAGTTGATAATAGGCAAACATGAGACCATCTACTCGACGCATCTATTAAGACCATGAAGTACCTAAATGGTCCACACGGTGGATGAATTGGCCCACATATATCCCCTTGAATCCTTTCAAGAAATGTAGGCAATTCTTTTTCAATTTTAGATGGTGAACCTTACAATTAATTTCCCAAGTGAACAAGATGTACATTGAGTAAATGCACCTGTTTGAGGGATTTTCTGCTCCTTCAATGGATGTCCATTTGTACTTCCAATTATTCTACGCATCATTGTCGACCTTGGATGACCTAACCTGTCATGCCATAAACTAAATACCGTAGGGTCATAGTATTTTTCTTTGACTAACATATTTGTTTCAACCATATTTATATATGTATAATGTAAACCATTGGGAAGTGTTGGTAGTTTTTCTAACACATGGTCCTTATCAACAGTAAGCATATATTTTTTTATCTCCTAAGGTTATTGTTCGAATATCAAATCCATTAAGATAAATGTCGCTGAAACTTAATAGATAATAGATTTATGTTCAACTTTGGAGAAAATAATGCATTATTTATAAGGAAATTTGTACCATTTGGTAAAAGAAAATGAGCCATTCCTATTCCTTCTATAACGTCTACAGGACCGGATATAGTACCTACGGTTCCATTTGTTGGCTTTAATTTTGAAAAATATTTATTAGATTTTAGGATGTGTTTGTGGTACCACTATCCGATATACACAGATCTCCAACATTTGTTTGATGTTGTGCTCCGATGAAATTCATATTAGAAAATATGAAATAAACTGTGGATATATAAAAATAACAGTGATAAGAATTGTGATAATATAATAACGTTATTATAAAAATATTTTTATATAATACTGAAAGGAATACATAAAACATAATACATAGTTTATATAATACTGAAAGGAATACATAAAACAGAATACATAGTTATAAAAAGGAAATTAGCATTCATATAACTCAAAGAACAACATCGTTAAAGAAATCAGAAACATTGAGATCGGTGTTTGGCACACCCAAATTGTCCACAAGATTTACTTCTTTCTCTTTTCCTTTGAGAGATTCTTTAAAGAGTTGACAAAGATGTTGAGGTATGTGACATGTCCTTGACCAGTGGTCCGAGCTACCACATCTATAACAAGAATCTCCAGGATTCTCAGAATGACTCAGTCCAGCATCAGGTTTCGTCATCTTGAGCTTATTATGTGGTTGTGTCCTGTTTCCTTGTGGGACATGATTATAGTTGCGACCACGACCACGATTATAATTGCGACTACGACCCAAAGGTTGGCATCGGCCAAAATTTTGGTGTCGACCATAAAAATGGTTTTGACTAATATGACCACGTCCATAAAAATGGTTTTGGCCGATATGACCACGTCCTTGACCACGTCCTCGTCCGCGAACATTATTTCTGGACCATTTTTATCTATAGCATTTGCTTCGGGAAATGCTAGTGATCCTGTTGGACGGGATTGGTGGTTTTTCATTAAAAGCTCATTATTTTGTTCAGCAACAAGTAAAAACGAGTTAAGCTCAGAATATCGTTTCAACTTTTGTAGGCGATATTGTTGTTGCAAAGTGATATTTGATGCATGAAAAGTGGAGTAGGATTTCTCCAACATATCTGCATCATTAACACTTTGTCCACAAAATTTAAGTTGTGAACATATTTTAAATAATGCGGAGCTATAATCATTCACTTTCTTAAAATCTTGAAATCTTAAACTACTCCATTCATCCCTAGCAGTCGGAAGTAAAACTTTCTTCTAATGATCAAACCTTTCTCTAAGGTCTTTCCATAAAATGCTAGGATCATTAGTATTAAGATATTCAAATTTTAACATATCGTCAACGTGCCTACGAAAGAAAATGTTGGCTTTGGCTTTGTCTTGTGATGAACATAAATTGATTTCTTTTAGCGTATCTAAAATGCCCATAGATTCAAGGTGCCTTTTAACATCAATAGTCCATGACATGTAATTCTTCCCGTTTACATCGAGTGCCGCAAACTCAAGCTTTGTAAGATTCGACCTATTGTAACTTGATTAGAGCTCTCGTGCTGATAACATGTTATAATTAACTAGGATTACCACTCGATTAACAATTGATTAAGAGAATTAAGAAGGTATAAAGAGAGAAAGTTGAGAAATCAAATACTAGTGAAAGTATATTGAAAGGTACAATTTTTACATTTACATAGCATGGTATTTATATTAATTAGAATACTATTCATCTACATGGTAATTAATAATTAAAATGGACATGGATTGGACAATGGTTAAAATTTTCATCCAACTTGTAAGTGCCCATACTCTTATCTCGAACAAACACTATTTACATATTAAAATGATATTTACTATTTATACCTTTTAGTTTTCTATATTTTATTTTACGTTTTAGTTATATTAATACATATAATCATATATTAACTAAAATATTGTAACACCAGTTTCCAAAAATGGGATTTTAATAAAAATAATCTAATAAAAACTGAATTAGTTTAAAATAAAACCTTAAAATACCAAAACAAAATTTTTATAAATCCTATATAACACCAAAATGCTACTAATAAAATCCTAGTTTACATAAATGATTTATTAATGACTAAACGAATACGAAAAGTCAAAGGCTGCCGGATCATCATCGCCGAGGTCAAGCTGGGGCTTTGCCCTTATCCTTGCCCGAACTGGCACCTAAAATAGGGGAAACAAATATCGGGGTAAGCGAATGCTTAGTGAGCTAGCATCACACATATTCATAACACCGCATACACATATACAGGAAATAGGTTTCCACATAAACACAGCAATCACATATAACCCAATATATATCCAAACAAGTCTGGACTCTCATGAGGTCATATCTCCCGTCAGTTTAGACACGGGTCGGCCCCCACAACTCACCAAGGGCATGTGGTTCCCTATACCACACTATAACGTATACATGGCACACAACATCATGAAAACATGTAATGTAACTCACCTTAGTTCCGGAAATTAGCAAACACGGACCGACACTATGCACTCGACGACAAATCTGAAAATATAATTTATAAATCATAAGTTAGATTGGTAACTAGTTCCCAACTACCCCTAGAACTTCTCGCAACCCGCAACTCTAACAAGTGATCTAACACTACTCAACTTAATTAACCGAACTACTCGGAACAACAACAGGCTTTCACGGTGACCGAAACCCAACTCGAAATTCTCAACGCCTCTAGACGGCTGCCGGACAGCCACCGTATGACCACCGGACAGCCACCGCGCCTCCTGCCGGTGTCCACAACCGATGTAGCCGACCGCCGTCGCACCACAACCGGCGAACAGCAGCCGGCGTACACCGACAGCGGTCTGGCCGCGAATAACAACAACATCACCAATCACCAGCCCTTGTCGGTGATAACCACCACTCTCGGCCGCCAAATCGACGCCCCAAAACAGCAGCCGACACCGGCGTTTTTCACGGCGCAGCACACCCACGGCGGTCCAACACCGTCGCGTCAACCGCCTAGCTGCCGCCATCCGCTGCGTCGACAGCCAAAGCTGCCGACCGCGGGTCCCCGCCGCCGCTACCAGCCATCGCTGGAGCAGCCGTGATTTCCACTCGCTACAACCCCGGCGAACGACGTAACCGCCATAGCAGCTGTCGTCGCCGGTCACCGATGCACAACACAACAACAACAGCAAGCATCACACGCCATCAGCGTGATGCGCTACCGCCGACCGCCACTCAACGCCGACCTTTGCTGCGATCGCTGCCTCAAAACCACAAATCGCCTCGCTCACCGATCGTCGCCGGCATGGGCGATCTACTACAACGGTTGTGTTCAACGCATCGCCGGCCAAAGCCGGCGACCGGACCACCGCCGCCCACCAATCGCTACCCACAGAACCCAAAACAGCGACAGCTTCTTCGCCGGCCAAGGCTGGCGCGCTGTTCCCGCCGAACATCAAACGAAACAATAGCCACGGTGGCTGCTGCCCAACCGCCGACCATCGCACCACGGCGGCATAGCCGGAACCATAGGGATACAACCCTAGATACAAGAAAAACGACAAGGATGTGGAAATCGGTACCTCGCGCGAACCCACGAAGCTTCCAACGACTGATTTCCTCCCTTGCTCGACTCCACTAGCCTGCTCTAGCTCTCTCTCTCTCTCTCTCTCTTTTCCGGTATCTCTCTCTTACTCTATTATCTCTCCAAGAAGATTGGAAGCAATTCTCTTCCAAAACAAGGTTCATACGAGAGTATATATATCTAAAAGGCTAGATGATCTTATCCAACTCAAATTCCCCAACCGAAAACCATTATCTACTCTCTAATAAATTTTAAAATAAAAAAGATAAAAGATAATAATAGATGATAAAGAATAAAATAATTCCTTGTGGTTTTTGGGATGTTACAAATATGTTAAAAATAAACGTTTTAATTTTAACAAATTACACCATTATAATCGTAAACACCTTTAAAATGAATCTAATATTGAATATTTTTTGATCTAATTATTTTATTATATAACATATATACTACGATTATATATGTATTTTAAACGTATTTCCATAAAGTCCGTCATACTAATCTTTTGTTTGACAACATATGTACAAACTTTATGTTTCATATAAATCCAAGTTACTATTAATGATAAAATCTATTACAGTTTATAACCCGGAGCGAAGCCCGGAGCTCTAAATATAGTAACATCAATTCAGTTAATAAAAAAAATAATCAAGAACAATGTAAATACGTGAATGCAACAGATTAACCAAATTGGTCATACTTTTAAACAAAAAGAAATTCAAGAAACAATAAAAACCACCTATCGACAATTTCATGAACAAACGATTGTAGGATCTTTAGTGAATTGATATTGTTGGCTTTGATATTAACCGTTAGTCCCAATCTTGTTTTCTAATGAAGAACGTATAAAATTCTAGAGCATAACAACGTAAGAACAATAGATTCGATCCAAGAATGTTATCTGTATTGATCAATCTTGAGGGAGTATACAAGAGTATAAAGAGAGAAATACTTAAAACTGTAATGTGTGTATAATGTGCAAAAGTTAACTAACTAAGCTAACATAATTTATACAAGGAAGCATAGCTAAAGTTACAATACAAGTACATGAAAGACTAATGAAACACTGACTCGTGTTCTCATATCCTCATGTCTTCATGTCTTAAAAGCATTGTTTTGGAGGCCATCATAGACTTTTCAGTTGAACTCTGATAAAGCTTCTTTAAATTTCTGAACAAATTTATACCAAGTCTCATCGAACTCTGTAATCATTACTTTAAAACTCTACAAGTTCCTATCCAGACTTCAGTACTTCGCATATTGAATCTTTGAACCAACTTTACAATTCTACATAAAATGTTGAGACCATCTTTGAACCAACTTTACAATTCTACATAAAATGTGGGATGTTACGGTTCTCTCTCTTTAAAAGAAGATTTCATCCCTGAAATATTAGTCCAACCAAACAATTGCAAGTATCACTTTAGATTATTACTATTCTCATTGTTCGTTACCATTAACTCAAATAATGGCATTCTAATCTTTCTTTGCACTTCTGTGATTCCCAAATAACAACTTTGAATCAAGTGTAGAAGAATCAAACACACATAATGAGACAATGATTTGAATTCTTATCTTGAAATATTAAAAAGATTCTCAAAGATGATTCATAAAGTGTAGAGATACAAAGGAGGGGCCCTGGCCCAGTTACAAGATGTGATACAATTGATTATAGAAATAAATCCAACAACTTCAAAAGTGACATGATAGCTATTTAGTTGTTTCCATGTTTCCTTCTCATATGTAAGCCATTTTCCTAATGTTGTTTCAAACATAAGTGGTCCCTTTTTTCTTGCCAACTACACCCCTCACTGTCTTTCCAATATTAGTATATCATTCTACTAATTACTTCTAAATCATCTAGTCTCTAATCCTTGATTTGCTAGATTTCTTTATGCATTTAGCTAGTTTCTTAGCTAACCTTGGATTATTGTCATTTTTTCCCTTTACACGTTAAATACTTTATTGATCTGATATAAAAAATCTCTTTAGTTCTCTAAATTTTATCTGATAACTACAATCAATCTGCTCTTTCAACAATGTATGCCTCAATTGTCATCAAAATCTTACATATGATCAATCTTAGTGTGCAAGAAGTGAGACATTTTCGTAAAATAACTATTGCTTTTCATATCCTCAATTATGAATATGTCAAATTTAAGATTCTATTCCTTTTCAAACTTTATATGTTGAACTGAGTACCTAAGACATGTGGTGGTTTTCATCAAGCTTTATCAATACTTGCCTTTTGATGTTGCATAAGCTAGTGAAGTTTTTCTTGGTACCATGATTATTATAAAATTCTCATGTCAATTTAATGGTATTTCTGTCAACCATTATAGGAATAATAGAATATTTCCACTTGCAATATGTACAATTTGCACCTATTTCATTTCTATCTCTCCTTAGGCCATATATACAAGCAAAAGAAGTTGTATCACTTTTACTTGAGAATTGATTCCCTCACATCAATATCATCTATTTATTATCTTTTCACTTCAAGAGACTCACAAATTAAAATTTAACTAATCCATATTAGCAACACTGAGTGATATCATATATTTTATGGTTAGATAAAACTTTCAAAGAAATAAGTATTTGAATTATCTTATAATTATTCCTTGAATATATTCTAAATATTAATTCATCTACCGCCAACTTTTCTATGAGGTTATCCCTATTGTACTAGTATTTCAACTACTTATATTACTACAGTTGTAATGTTTTTTTTTTTCTTTCTAAAATATGACTTCGATAATAGATTTTGATGAAATAGCTAATTTATAAGTATTTGGAGTAGCTTAAACTTGTTTTAAAAAGTTTTCTATACAACATCTAAAACATCAAATAGTTTATCCTCTTTAAAATTACATAAATAAAGGGTCCAACATGCTTTTGTACTTGTCTTCTTCTTTGACCAAAGATCAACGAGTTATACCATGAGATTTTTAACATGCGCCTCTAGCCCCAAACTGCTAAAACAGGTAATTTCTCCATAGCTCCTTCAACAACACTTAGCACATCCGAGTTTCGTTTCCTACGTTAGGTGTATAGAAGACTAATATGGATTTTGTTAGGATATTTACTTATGTAGTAGGAAAATAATCACAACTGTAAATGGATTAGAAGGTCATAAGGAAAATAAGGAGGTTTTTATTTCAGAGTTGTTGGAAAATACATACAGTAAAAAACATACAACGGTTAAAGGTAGGATCAATTATCCTCCCTTTTCTCCCTCCCTATCTATTTATACATCTTTTTTCTTCTCCGTTCTCTCTTCTGACCCTCCTCCTGTAATTTTTATAGTATACAGTCGTCCATAATTGATTGGATGATGGTGGAGGTCCTTTGGGAAGGGCTTTCTACCATCTCTTTCCTCTAAGTTCTAATGCAAGTGGCAAGGGCCACATTTTTACATTTGAGGTGGGACCATGTGTTTTATCCATCTCCTTGTATTCATTATCATATGCTAGATTGACACTTGTATCATCATGTGTCTCTTTATCCTTATTTGAAGAGCATGACTAACATCTTTCTCCGTAATATCCCCTAAATTGACATATCTTATATTGGACCTGTGAGCTCAGCTTAATGATTCCTTTATCTATCAAATTCATTTTCGTCTCAGATAATTCTCCGCTGCTCTACATGTTGATTTAGCTGGGGAGATCATTACCGATGAATATATCTTGTTCCCGGCATATGTAAGGAATCCTCTCTTGAAGCTATCTTCCATTCCCTATAGAATGATTCAGAATATGTTTAGTTCCATTCCGTATGTTTGTTATCGAAATTGAAAAGGCTTTAAATTTTTTAAAGGGTTTTTTATATTTGTTATCGAAATTGAACGTGGTCCAAAAGACGGGTATATCTATTTCCTTTACTTTAAAGATCATTTTCTCTGAATGTGGTCTAAAAGACAAGGATTCATGTATTGTCTTTTGACTATCTTCAAATTTTTGGTCTATCATTTGTACTTCAAAAATAAAAGTTGATATTTCTTCTTTTTCTAAAGTACAAATGACACACCAAAATTTTGAAGATAGTCAAAATACAATGGAGGAATCCTTGTCTTTTAAACATATAACAATTTTTAAAGAAAAGAAAACAATCAGGGGCCACTGAGTATTAATTCTAGAGGTGCATGCTTTAGCTCTCGGTAAAAATTACCAAGGATGTAGTGATGGGCAAACCCAAGTGAACTTTATCTAAAAAAAACTTATGTTGAAAGTCAAACTTATGTGATGAGAGATTTATAAAATATTTCTAGAACAAATCTAAGACATGTACACTTTTTTGCGGTTTACCCAAAATTAATTAACTTCAAGGATCATCTTCTTAGGAGATTAAACATTGGTACAATTTTGATGCCCTAAATTTGATATATCTTGTTTCTCTCAATATTTTTTGAGATTTCGAAATTACCTTATTAGGTAATAATGGGTTTTAGAGATTGTTATCTTAATAACCTAACAATTACCCCAAAAGCTATGCTCGTTTTAAAAAATTTATCTAAGGGACCGAATTTTTTTGAAGAAAAAGGATATCCAACCGGCAAAATCTAAAGCCCTTTCAATTTTGATAACAATCATAAGAAACAATTTAAAAAATGTTATGAAAACGATATTCATTACACAAGGTCGCAGCATCTGAATCTTCCTACAAGGGATGGGAGCCAGCTTCAAAACAGGATTCCGTAGGAACAAAATATATTAATCAATGATCTCCCCAACTAAATCAACACCTAAAGCAACGGTGAATTATCAGAGAACGAGGATAGTTCAGTTAGATAAAGAATCATTAAGTCGAGCCCACAAGCCTAGTATAAGATATATCAATTCATGGACATAACTGAGAAAGATATCAATCATGCTATCCGGGTAAGGATAAAGAGACAACTAAAGATACAATTGTCAATCTAGCATCTGATGATGAATAAAAGGAGATGAATAAAACAAATGAGTCCCACCTTATGTGTAAAAAATTGCCACTTACATGAGAACATAGAGAAAAGAGATGGTAGGAAATCTCCACCATCATCCAATCAATTAAGGAAGATTGTATATTCTACAAGTTACAAGGAGGGGAGGGAGAAAGATCGTATAAAAAAGATGTATAAATAGATACCGAGGGAGAAAAGGAAGGATAATCGATCCTACCTTTAACCGTTGTATCCTACCCTTAACCATTATATTATATGTATTTTCCAAGGAGGCAACGACTATGAAATAAAACCTTCTTACTTTTCTTATTATCTTCTAATCCATATATAGTTGTGATTATTTTACCATTACAGAAGTACATTTTCCATCAAAATATAACTTTGATAATTGATTTTGATGAAATAGCTAATTAAATTAATCTAATTTTTAGGAACTATTAGTAAACTAATATATGTAAATTGAAAAACTTTAATTTTTTTTTTGTTCTCGTTATACTGACGTTTATTTGTTATCAATTAATGAAAAAAAAAAGTTTGCATTTGGCTCCACAATCAAAATGTATAATATTAAATATAATTAACTACAATCAAATTTAAATTACATTAATTAACATATTGCGTTTTTTAATTTTTGTTATCATATTGTTTATTAACTAACATATTATATTATTAATATTTTATTTTAATTATAATATAAAATATTAGAATTGACTAATTTTTTAATACGTCATTTTTAATTATTTTACATTTATCAACTAACTTATTAACTACTTTTGAACTTTACCCTTTCCGAGCCTTGCTAGGCACGGATAGCTTTCTTGTTTTTTTAGCTTGAGCTCTATAGACGAAGTGACTCTTTGTCGAGTGACTCTTCTCCTATAGTGATAATGATTAGTGGAATGTGCAACGTGCAAGTTAAGGCCAGCTAGGTAGTCAAGAAAGAAAAACGATCATAGGCAGAGAGATAAGTAAGGGTCGTTTACCTTACGAGATGAACATAACAAGGACTATAATTTTACCTAGTAAGAACGATGGCATGAACCAAGTCTTATCCGGTGAGATTAATGAATCTTACCAGGTAAACTCTTAGCGGGTAAATTATTGTATACAATACCGTTTTGAGAGACTAAAATGTTGCCCGATATGGTAGATGAACGATTAGCGGGTAAGTGTTTAATAAGTAAACGGCCCCTAAATGAAGGCAGCCCTACCCCTTATAGATTAAAGAAAAGGAGTAGCCGAGAGAGACATTCCCAAAAGGCACCTATTCGTGGGAGACAGAAGACGAATGGGGAGCGGACCGGAGAACAGATAAAGGAGCAAGCTTGAGTGGGGATTTTAGGAAGAAAGGGTTGTATTTCTACTCTTACTTGCCTGGGCATCACAAGATCATCGCAAACATGTTCTTTGAATTTTATATGCAAAAACTCTTGAATAACCATTCTATGGGGTGCAAACAAGTCGAGCTGCTAGCAAGTTATTCGGGATCGACTCGTTAAAAGCTCGATTCGAGCTCGAGTTAAACAAGCCCGAGTTGAGCTCAAGCTTATTTTTAGCTCGTTTAATAAAGGGTTAATTACATGGGTATGTATCGAACTTGTCACGTTTTATCATTGTATGTACTCAACTTATAAACTTATCATTGTATGTATCGAACTTGCTAGACTTGCCATTGTATGTATCCAACTTTATCAAAACCTATCATTGAATGTATTCTACTTGTCACGAAAGTGTATCGAACTTGAGGTTTTGATAAAGTTGGATACATACAATGACAATTTTAGAAAGTTCGATACATACAATGGTAAGTTTATAAGTTGAGTACATACAATGATAAAACGTGACAAGTTCGATACATACCCATGTAATTAACCCTTTAATAAACAAGCTCGAGCCTTTATGATTAAGCTCGCAGACCTAAACGAGCCTCAGTTAATATATACACACAATAAATACTAAATATAATAATAATAAAAAAACACATCAGGTATTGATTTACAGGTAAACGAATCGAGCCGAACTTAGGCTCGTTGAGTAGGCTCATCTGACAAACTAGCCGAGACTGAACCTGCCCATTCCTTCCCATTTATTTACACAGATGCCACCACACATCCTTGTTGGATTTCGAGAATAAAGAGAAACAACGAGTATAATATCACCTGGAGTAAAACCGTTCGAGAATAAAGAGAAAGGTAAGTATATTATCACCTGGGGTAAAACCGTGAGATCACGTAAAAACTCACTTTTCGTAAAGTTCGATTTCAACCCTTGTTTGCCTGGGTTTCGAGAAATCCAACTCCACTGATATTATCCACATCTTCTGCGTAACAATTCCGTCAAAATCGTTCCATTTACAAAAAACTTTCCAATTTCAAGCCTCGTAAAACATTCCGACCTCGATACGCTGCTGAAGCGGCACGCCTAATGTAGGAAGCGCAGACCGACAATTACTATGCATAAACTCATAAAACCCGAGCATAAACCGATCAAACCACGTACACTTCTTGCTTATATAAAATCTCGTCTTCCCACGAACATGAACCACCGCCGCATGTTGTGCCTCGTTTAAATCCGTCATTTCCTGCTCCTCCACTGGCGGGTTTTCGGTAAAATGCTGCGTTATATGGTCCCGCAAGCTACCGATAACTTGCGTAACAAAATCTCCTTGAAGACTAAGGTTATCGGCATATCCGTACTGAATCAAACACCCGTAAACCCCTTTGAGTCCGAATCTTTTTACGACGATCCGTTTGTTGGGTGCGACTTTTGGGACCAATAAATACCTAAGTGTCGTAAAAATGGTTACTTTATGGATGGATCTCATGTTTTTGATGTAATGGCTCAAGACCGGGGTGAACCCGTCTTGGATGTTGGTGTAAAAGAAGCAGAGTCCGGGGACCCGTTGGACGCCGGGATCGGAGAGCAGATCTTTTAGGCGTTCGGTGTTTATTTTGTGGGTTAACTCGTACTCCATCTTTCTCTGGCGGCCGTAAAACCATCCAAACATGATGAAAGCGAGGATCAGTGAAATGGCGAAAGGGATCCATCCACCATCTTCGATTTTGGTGAAGACAGAGCTCGCGTAGAGGCCTTCCATCGTCAAGAAGACAAAAGAGAAAAGAGCGACGAGTGGTGTGGGAAGTCGCCAAATTACGATCATGACCAATGTTAATAATAGAGTGGTAATCAGCATGACTAGGATAATAACGACACCTGCAAATGATGTGACATGATGAGCACATGCTATAAAAACAAACGAATAGGGTGTAATCAAATTACAATAAAAGAGCTGTTTCTTGTTTGTAAGTAGTTTCAAGATCTTCATTTTGGTACCTAAAATGTGACATGCCAAATATGTAAAGATGTGTTTGGAGGCAAGACAAGATGGAACAAGACTAAATTCTTTTTGTTGTCTCACTTTAGGCCTTCCACCAAAATAGATGGAACACAAATAAGATAGATCAGACAAGATTGGTAAATTACCAAACACCCCATATTTTTCATCCGCCTACCTCATTTTTACCTCATTTTCATATGTCCGATCCAGTACCATCTGCGTACCAAACAGACCCTTAGGGGAGTTAGGTACCTAGTTTATATCTGAAAATGTATGAATATAAAACGTAATTTTGTCTGGAATTCTAGTGCCATCTGCGTACCAAATGGACCCTTAGGGGAGTTAGGTACCTAGTTTATATCTGAAAATGTATGTATATAAAACGTACTTAAGGTCTGAGATCTCACATCTGAGGACTAACATTAAGGTCTTGAAAGTAAGTTGAACAAAATAGAAATAAGACAAAGGTACATTGCATTCCCCATCAAAAACCCGCAAAGTATCACATCTTTTACACAAATCTCCTGGTTCAAGAAAATGTTCACATCTCAGAACTGGGTGAATATGTTTCTTATCTTTTTAACTCCCTAGTCCCTACTCCAACTTTTTCCCAAAAAAAAAAGTTGTCTAGAATGGTTTTAATTTTTTTTACATCTATGGTCAAGAGGTCCAGACACATGGCCAACAGTTCCCTTGAATGTATGAAATCATGTTTAACCACATAAACCCGTCTGAATGCGTGTACAAATTAGAGATGCTAAAGGTGCGTTTGGTTGTCGAAAAGTATTTTCATTTTCCTAGAAAACGTTTTCAGAAAATAGAGTTGAGTTTTCATTTTCAGTTTTCTTTGAAAATTTTAAAAAACGTGTTTGGCTAAAATGGTGGAGTTTCCATTTTCCATTTTAGAAAATCTAAAATTTTGGAAAACTACTAAAATCAGAAAATTTACATAGAAGTTAGAAAACAGAAAATTTTCGTTTTCTTGGAGAACTTTTGAAAACCGGATAAACCAAACGCATTTTCTAAATTTCCATTTTCCTTAGGAAACTGGAAAATTTTCCACAACCAAAAGAACCCTAAATTTTGCAAATGTAATCTGATCATTTTGGCGAATTTTAGTTGCAAGAAGTGAGAAAACATACCAAAGGCGTTTCCGATTTCCTTCCCATCCCCGAAAATTAGTATGACAGCAACACAAAGAACCATGAGAGTGTAGTTTGTTTCTGGGGAGTAAACCTGGCCTTCATTGCTGGAGGATGTATGCACGATCTTAATCCGAGGGAAATAATCCAATACAACAGATTGCTTGATGACGGAAAAGGTGGCCGATATAAGAGACTGGCTGGCAACAATTGCAGCCAAGGAGGATATAACAAACATCGGCCAATATACCTTTCTGGGTATGAACTTGTAAAACCCATCCTCATGATCATTTGGGTGCTGGATCAAGTAAGCTGTCTGTCCAGCATAAGTCAGGATCAATGATGGGTATATAAGGGATATGAACGCGATCTGTAAGAAGCCAGGGAGTGTTAGGAGAGCCCTTTTTGTAACTAACCGAATGATAACCAAATAGAAATAGAATACCTGAATGGATGGCCTGTCAAAATGACCAAGATCAGCAAACAAAGCTTCAGAACCTGATTATAAAAAGGAATAAAACAATCCTGTTTAGTTATCAATATATTTTGATTAAAATAAAAAACTCCCCATGAAATATAAATCATTATATTACACGTAACTTATGGTAAAAAAAGAAGCCTTTTATAAGTTTTTTATTATCAGAAGTTACTACCTTTATTTTTATACTAGCATATTTTCATAGATTATATATACCACTATGAAAGGCCTATTATTGTGTAAGCTGTTGACTGTTTGACATTAATATAAGATGGCTGAAGGTAGTGATAAAAATGCGGTTACTTTGTGTTCTTCCAAAATTACAGATAGAAAAACAACTTTCAGTAGGAATTATGCTCAATGGAGACCAGATATTCAGCAGATGTGTGTCTAGTCTAGATTTGGAGGACCATTCAACTGGAGAAATTTACAAAAAGAAATGACTCTGTTTTAGACTTGTTCTAACAGGTTTGATATAAAGGTTAACAAAATAAGTTAAATATGTATACATAACATTTTGAATAAGTTGTAATAATATTTATAAACAAGGTTTGTGACGCACAACTTTTGGGTAAACATGGCTTGCAAATTGCAATTAGTTTTGCAAGAGAACTTAGAACAAAAAAGTACGATTTGCACACTTGTTCTCCTCTTCAATTAAAACTAGAAAGGATTTGGGTTCCATTTAAGTTGGATATTATCATTTCCTAAGCATTTGTTTTAACCTTTTATTTGTTGGTAAAATGCATCATCATGTGTTCACTGTGAACCTGCACTATCAAAACTTTGATGAAATCACATTAAATACCATGTGTTGCTTCTATTGTTGCACTGTTTGCTACTTTCACATAATTGTCTATGATTACATGTCGGAAAATTAATTTTGGGTTTGGGTCACCTTTTTCTTAGGTAGGGACCATGATCTTTGTTCAATATCCCGACCATCTCGTTTCTTGGAAGGGTAAGAAACACAATGTTATATCCAGGTGAAGTGCATAATCCAAATATAGGGCTATCAGCTATAGTCATATTTCAAAAAACATGCATTCCGTGAAAGAACCAAGCATAAGAAGTCAATTGCCATTTCACTTAGGAAAAGCTAAAGAATGGAGCAACCACAATTCCAGATGTTAGTACATGGACTCAATTAGCCAAAGTGTCACCAACACATTACCTAGAAATCAGATTAACTATACCTCTAACAAGCACGCAATAATCAATACCTATGCTCCAGTTTTAAGGGGAGCGTAACAGATCGTACATAGCATTATCATAGGAATTTTGACTTATTAAAGGGTGTTCGGGATTGCTTTTCAAAAGTGCTTATTGACATTGGCTTCTCAAAAAGCCAATAAGCTGATAAGCTTGTTTGGATACTCAAAAAGTGCTTTTAAAATGACTTTTTGACAAGGAGCGAAATGGAGTTTTTAAAAAGTCACACATTTGTCACTTTTTGTTGGTAAATTACATAAATACCCTCAATTCTATTGACCCAAGTGCTTTTGAAAGTCCTTTTTGGTAATTTTGTATGTAAAAACTAATCCAAACACTTTTTAAAAAACAACGTATTGACTTATTAGCTTTTACCATCCCAAAAGCTAATCCAAACACTTTTTTAAAAACTCCTCCTACCACCATAAGTCAATAAGCACTTTTAACCAAAAGCACTTTTGGAGCTCAAAAAGCAATCCCAGACACCCTTTTAAACTACTTCCCTAGTTTAGCTCTCTACTCTAGCATGAATACCTCATGTACTATATGTAATGAAAATATACAGACTCTCATCCTCTCTAAGGGACTATGTCTCAATAATATTTTGAGAAACACTTCTTGAGCAATTATGTGCTTTCATGTAAAACATGCTCTGACTCCTTCCGCAAACGCCTTGCCCTGGGTTGTGTGCCCACCCGGGTTCAATTCCAGGGGAGGACAGGATGTCTTTTCCGGTGCTTGCTTATGAGGTAGGGCAAGTAGGGTTCACAAATGTGGACCACGGGGTCATAGGTCCCCGCCATTAAACCTTAAAACATGCTCTGAATTACACAGATTAGCCTATTTAAAATTGAGATGGAAGTTGTCATGAAAAAACTACAAAGACCATATTTAATGTAAATACAAGAAAGTGCATGTGAAAATTTCTTACAATGCTGAGACTCATGAAGCTTGTTTAATTTAATAAGAACAAAACCAAAAGCCAGAAGGCTCTTTCAAAATTTAAGACAGAGGGAGAAATAAAGACAAATAAGCTATTATGATGACCATGGTGCTAAGAACATTTAACATGTTATACTGAAAGAATTGTTCATTGTCCAACGGATTCAACCTAAACAGGTTGAGTTGAGCTGGGTAAAAAAGGCAGCAATTGGGGTAGTAACATCAGTTGTTCAACCGGAAAGCTCAAATTATGTTAAAGTCTTGAACAAATAAACAGTGAAGAACTAGTCAAAATGATCTCTCTATATATATGAAACAAAAGGTCATAAAACTCACCAGTTATGCAAAGGATTGTGCCATTAAGCAACAGCCAACCCTCATGACCATTCCTCCAAAAGAACAGGAAGATGTAGTGCGGTGATATTGCCTTGAAAATGCTAGGGTAATGATGGATAACATTGTAAATACCAATAATCGGAGTAGTCAATGTCCATGCCCCCATGATGGGGGAGAAGAGAAAGCTCACTCGTGCAGTACCAAATTTTTGAAGCAGGAACAAACCAATGAGAACTACTGCAGAGAGGGCTCCAACCAGAGCTGAAAATTAACAAGCAAAAATCAGAGAACGAGCTCTTTAGTTTGTGAGGCAAGTAGTTGAGTTAACTGGAAGAAAAAAATTGATACACTTTATTCAACCTAATCAGTCAGATAAGCCCCAATCTGATCCTAAGATATTCTCATATGAGAAAGGTTCAAATAAGAAACATATCAATTTAAGAGAACGTGAGAAGCAATCTCAGCCACTCATCCGGTCAATAAAGGCAGCTTTGACCGGTCCCCCCCACCTTCTTTAATAATCTCTACCCTCGCATGAATCGCGTCAATCCTCGTGATCACGTCAACCATAACCGAAGATGAGTGGCTAAGATTGCTCCTCACGTTCTCTTAAATTGATATGCTTCTCGCATGAACCTTCCTCATTCTCATATATTATTAACATGTCTATTTCTTGAAGCATCTTAAATAAAGAAAAACAAATTTTCATAATCTCCTCATATCATAAGATGGTGATAATGCTCACTAGTCTGCAACAGATATAGTTAGCGCTACCTTAACCATTTACAAACAGCTTTAAGTTGTGAACAATCAGATGAAGAGCTAACATGTGAAGAACCACCAAAAATGATATTAGCGTTGCAAGCAAACATTGGAAACATGTCTTAATGAAGGAATCCACACAAGAAAAAGAAAAAGAAAATAAATGGATAGTTTTCAAGGGAACTAAAGAAGTCTGTATGCTTTTCAACTTACATTTGCTGAATTTTGGAAAAGGACCCCTGATACCATCCATTGCTGACAGCACTGTTACAATTTTGTAAAGAAAACAGAAGGTCATAAATCATAATATAATGCAACTAGAAGGGTGTCTTCCTTGGCACCCTCAATTCTGTGAGAAAATTTATGCCTCTTTTCACTGGCTTAGGGTCTAAAGGTGTCATCTACCCAATCATGAGAGTAAAAAACAATATTTGATACAAATTGAGTAAGAGCTATATGCAAGCAAACCTGAGATGGCAGGGTGAGTATCCCATCACCAATTAGCATACACATGCCAAGTATTGCTATGAAGAACAACACCCTTCTGGCAATCAAACTCCTTTCGATAAACATCCCAAGCCTACTTTTCCTTTTGAGCCTTGATGCAAGTTGTCATGTGAAAGGTTTGATTGTGAAGCGACACTTCTTGACGTAATAGCTCCAATGTTCATGTGCCTGCAAAGTAATGAATACAGAGCAAACGTACCACCTGGCAAGCACGTTTGAAACATTTGCAGCTATTTGTAACACAGAGCAAAGAACTTACCACAAAAAAAAAGTACAAAAAGAATGGATTCAACATAAAACACCCTCATGCAAGACCTAAAAATCATCCATCAAACGAAAAATGAGCCTTTGGCAATGTTCTTTTCTTCATGTTGTGCGGCATTTTGGATTGGATTGGATTGGACTGAAAAGAACACCAAATCTTTTGGGATTAGGGAACCCATTTACCTTTCTTAAATGCCCTTCTAGATACTGAAATCTTCTTTAGGAGCTCACAAACTTTTATTTGTATATTTTAGACTGATTAACATGTCTTACTTTCTTGAGCAATGTCAACTAGTTTCTCTATATGCTTCTTAGCACATTAGATCAGTTGCAATTTAGGGTGGGAAATGTTAAGCATGATTCATAGGTATTTAGTTCTTACAACCACTTAGTATTTTCTGTTCGGTTAGCATCATTAAGCTTCAATTGAGCAATTACTTAATAGAATCATATAGACTGTCAATTTATAAAAATTGATCTAGAATGGATTTATAATTAGCACTTCAGTTTCATTGAGGTGCTCAACAATATTGTGTCATGGTTTCTATTTGTCAAGGGAAGCATCAAGAATTTCATACATAACTTTCCCAGTTCTAACACATCAGAAGGTTTCCCATTACCAGTTCCATAATCCAAAAGGCTTCTCTATTTGCCTAGCATATCTAGCAACATAGGTACCCTAAAACCAGTATCCTCTTAATTTCATCAAGAAGATCCAAAGAATATTTGGTGATTCAACATGTGTTTGATAGTTCATCCTTTACGTCATAAGTTTGATCCAAACAAACAATAAGAAAATAAATGCCATTTAGATAACAGAACTAATTTATGCAACATCTCAACATCAATTCACGTTAAGCTAGACAGCTATGTAAATCATGTTCCATAATCAGCTGTGCCTTAATCAACATATCTATGATATTATGAATTATGATGGTACAATCTCCTCATTTTGAGCATTTGAGCCTTTTTATTTTTTGGTGGTTTCCATGAGGATCTATGTATGTACAAGGAGCAGATGGGTATCGTATTATGTTAAACTTGATATCAAAATACATAGTAGTATTGGTAGAACCAAAATACATAGTGCATTATATAGGCCTTCAGTGCCAAAGCATTATAAAATGTTACGGCAAAAATCCAAACTGAGAAAATTTTGTATCCATTTGAGACCATTTCTATAAACATACTTCATTAGAGTGGAATTGAGAAATTTACCAAACTAAACAAAAAGATTTAAAAAAAGGTAAATTAAATTATAACTTATAAGGTAAAAGAACTAAACATAACCATTAAGCAACTGACAGAAAAAAAATACTCTTCCTAGATATAAAAACTTTACAACTAGTGGAACAAATATGCAAAGAATGTGGCATACCTTCACCCTGGTCATCCGCTCTCAAAGCTATACAAGCATACTTGACAACTCCGATTGAAGTAAGAGTCCAGAACATGATACTGTAGATTCCCAGGTAGTCATCTTTAGTTGGAGACTTTAATCCCATTGAAGGGTAGACATAAAGCGGAGAAGTCACAAGCCCTCCAAAGACAACTCCTAATGACTTGTAAGCGAGCGATAGAGTGCCCCAATAATTAGTACCCTAATTTAAAACATATAATTATACATCCAAGTATCATAAGAAAAAAAAAGCATGCAAAGAAAAAAAGAAGTTTCTTATCCAACATTCTAACCAAACTTCTATATATGAGAAAAGCAGAAGAAAGCATTGAGCTGTGGTTCAAGACAAGGAGACACCCTTTGGCCTCTAATTTATTCAACTCCTTGTTTGTATATAGAGCTGAATGCTTAAAATTGTAATTGCATACTCTTATTTTGTGAGGACCTCAATACCTAATGGGAATGTGGGAGGTAATGGTAAATAAAACAAAAATAACCCTATCATGCCTAAATAATGGTGTTCTATCTATGAGAGTTCTTTCCTGAATCTGAAAGAGAGTACTTAGCATCCCAATAACTAAAAAGTGTAGTTCCTGAATCTAACTGGGATTAGCAGTGGAAAAACATCTAGTAACGTATTTAACCAGAAAATAGATTAAGCTCCTGTGGAAGTATCTACTCTTTACGTTGAGTTGGTATATGTCAGCCAAACTTGATAAAAATAAATATCAATTTGTTTTCCTTAGTTGTTTTCTACAAAATACAAATATCAACCTCTAAGAATGTTTGCAGAGAACTGGTCAATGTGGCCACAACTCAGTTCCCTGAGAGATGACAATCTACCCCCAAGATCAAGCTAAGCCCCACAACCCATCCATAGTACTCCTTCATGACTTGTAAACCTAACTTCAAATGCTGAAGCTCAGCCCCACACATTAAAAAGCCATTTAGATTACAACAGATCTGCCTCCTCTCAGCCTCTCTCCCATATTAACTAAGCTCAATATTTTACCTTAATATGTTTCAGAAAAAATCAAGCTTCAAAATTCAGCAACTTGTAGGGCAAAGCGACCACTTAATTGTCACCAACTCACCAACTTGATATTGCCCTTTATTCCAAACCCATAACCTCATTGTCAAATCTCTACATGTTCCACATAGGGGTACGCCAAACCTCGACACGCCTGTTCTGTTTTGTCCTGTCCCATCCTGTTTTGCATACCAAATGCACCCTTAGTGACTTTTCTTGTTTAGGCTAAGATCCATTCTTTCTAAAGATAGACCACCCATGCCTGCACCTGCGATACCCGCTCTTTAAAAAGTTGTAACCCAAACGCTAGAGGGAAGCTTTACCTAATTAGGTGGTGGATTATCAACCTGCATTGTACCTAATGGTAGACAGACTCACTCTCTACTTTTTTTGGATCTTGGATTTTGGCTTCTAATACCTACCATATAACTTTTCTTATTATATCCTTTAAGTTCAACCCTGTTATGGATGGAATGGACCTACAAAAACATGGCCATCAAAAAACACCATATCTCACAACACACTAGGAATAAGAAAACTAAAATTAGATCTTAAAAAATGAGCTACATGCAAAAACTTTCCGGTAAGGCTACAAAAATCAACCATCTTTTTCTACAGAATCTGGTTTATCGGAATACTTTTACGTATCAATATCATCAAAATTCTAAAATTGCACAAAATCACTCCAATTAAAAATTCAAAAACTGCAGCCTAAAACATAATATGCATTGAATCAATAAAAACATGCATTTATAGAGAAACTAATCATATCCACTAAATCAACGAATTTTTTCAAACTATTGAAGAAAAAAGTAAATTTTGTGAAGAAAAAAAGTAGTAGTCTGGCTAATACAGTCAATATCATCAAAATACTAAAATTGCAACAAAATTACACCAATTAAAAATTCAAAAAACTGAATGCATTAAATCAATAAAGCATGCATTTAAGATAAACTAATCATATTCAGTAAATCAAGTAATTTTTTTCAAACTATTTGGACACATGCAATGATTTGAAGATATGAAAATTTAGCTAATAGAGACAACAATTAGATATACCTGTGGGTTGCAGGAGGAAGTATTAGGATTAGGAATATGATGATGAAAACCGCCATTGGCGTTGATGTCGGTGGTGGTGGTGGTGGTGGCGGAGGCGGTATCATCGACGGCCACCAGAATCTCCTCATTCCGAACCATTTGGAGGAATTGTGGTTTCTTGCCTGAAACTATGGCTTTAGGATCGTAGTTATGTTTTTTTCCACCGAGTGCAGGAATTCCGTAAGGTAAAAAGAGTCTCCCTCGAAAGAAACAGGTATTTAAAACCGGATACTTTGGGCCTAAAGCCCATTCAAATACTTTTAAGACAAGAGGGAGAAAATAAGGCCGGGTTTCGTTCTCAGAGCATCCACAATGGAGATTATTTTTTTAGATTTTTATAAGATTTTTCATTGTGGGACAGAGGTTCTTGCCTAGTTACAAGTTCTTATTGGAACCCGAATGCTTTAACAAGAACTCAGGTTCTTGTAATAGTTTTCTTTTTTGTTATATAATAATAGTTCACATAAATAAAAATCGTATTATAAATAAAAAAAGAAAAGTGAGGCTTTTGTAAGAATCACTATGAGTTTTAAGAAGATTTTTAGTTTGTTGAGGTGATAATGATGTGACCAGAAAAAATATGGTAAGTGAGGTTCTTAGAGGTTCTATCACTGTGGTTGCTCTTAAATTCTAAAAAAAAAATATGATAGAATTTAGAATGTTCGATTTTATTGATTACATTTCATTTTTTTTATTTGATTTGTTCTTTTTAGAGTAAATTATGAATTTGGTCCCTGTGGTTTGACAAAAATAACGGATTTGGTCCCTAAAGCTTAAAAAATACAAATTTGCCACCGTAGTATGCAATTTCGTCCGATTTTCGTCTCTGAGTCTAACCATCGTTAAAAATGCCAGTTAAGTCAAGGGTGTTTATGCCTTTTTTCATTTTTTTTTTAAAAATAAACTCAAGGACAAAAAGTGACATTTACTATTCTTCTTCTTACCCATTTTCTCTCTCATGTCTTCTTCTTCCACACCACCCATTTCACCCACCACCAAGACCACCACTCACCACCATTTTTATTCTCCACCATCACCACCACCTATTTTACCCACCATCAACACCACCACCTACCACCCTTTTTATCCTTCACTACCACCACCACATATTTTAGCCACCACCACCCACCACCCATTTTATCCACCACCAACACCACCACCCACCACCCATTTTATCCACCACCAACACCACTACCCACCACCCTTTTTATCCTCCACCACCACCACCACCACCACCACCCATTTTACCCACCACCACCAACCACCCATTTTATCCACCACCAACACCACCACCCACCACCCTTTTTATCGTCCACCACCACCAACACCACCACCCACCACCCTTTTTATCGTCCACCACCACCACCACCACCCATTTTATCCACCACCCATTTTATCCTCCACCATCCATTTTACCCACCACCACCCACCACCCATTTTATCCACCACCACCCACCACCTTTTTTATCCTCTACTACCACCACCATCCATTTTACCCACCACCACCACTAAAACACAATTCCCCTAAAAACCAAATCTTTATCTCATTCATTTTCTTTACTTCCATATCTAATTTAGATCTGAACCACCATGGCTGAACCATTGTTTGATTCAAATCTAGATCTGAACCACCATGGCTAGATGATGTCTTCGGCACCTAAGCGATGGAGAAATCAGATGTCGGAAAGAGATGATGCCGCCTAATTCAGATCTAGAATGGCGAACGACGTCCTAACAGAGGTCGCTAGAAAGAGTGTGTGGTTTGGTAGCCATCTGACTCAGATAAATTCTCTGGCGTCGCCATCATTTTCTTCCATTCTTCGGCGGTTTGCAGTTGCAATGGTGGCGGGTGGTAGCTTTTGGGTTTTCAGATCTGATGGTGGATGGGCAGTCATGGTTGGTAAAATGGGTATGAGTGGTGGTGGTGGTGGTAGTGGTGGTGGGTAGTGATGGTGATGGGTGGTGGTGGTGGTGATAGGTGGTGGTAATGGTATGTATAAAAAGTGGTGGTGTAGGAGAGAGACAAGTCTTGGTCAAAAGTCAAAAGTCAAAAGTCAAAAGTCAACAAAAATAGTAATAAAATAAAGATGTGTATAAAAAGTCAAAAATACCCCTCATTAACGGATGAGAGTTAACAACCGTTAAGGGTTGGGACGAAAACCCGCCGAAATTGCATACTACGGTGGCAAATTTGTATTTTTTTTAAATTCTAGGGACCAAATCCGTTATTTTTGTCAAACCACAGGGACCAAAAGTGTAGTTTAATCTTCTTTTTAATATAAGCAATCTTTGAATTCTATCAAATTTTACAAATGAAGGAATTCAACATTCCTTAACAACTATCAAGTATTTTAATGAAATGAAATTTAGTTTTTTCATAATATCATATATACCATTGATCCAATATAACCAATAACAATAGGTTATTTTATTAGTTTATTTCATAATTATTTTATTAATTTCTATTATGTAACATCCTATTTCTAAAACCGGGATTTTTAAAGATTTTAAATAAAAAGAATTTAATAAATAAATTTATTACGAAGTAAATACGTTTTCACGGCCAACCGGCTCAATAAATGTCAACTAAAAATAAGTAACTAAAAATCCCATTTATTTTTAAGATAAAACCCAAAACATAAGATGTCAAGGTGTCATCGGAACCGTCCTCCACAGAAAAATCAAGTTGGGGCCTTGCCCTTATCCACACCTGAGCTAGATCCTGGAAAAAGGTAAACAACGAAAGGGTAAGCGAAAACGCTTAGTGAGCTAGCACTATAGCTATTTCATACTGCCACGCGGGCACATACCACAACCGGTGCCATCACAATCACACATACCAATCACCTCATATCCACATCTTAACGGTTTTCCCGCTCTTCGGACCACCCCGTAGTCCGGCTCTAGTGGTTACCCACTCTTCGGATCGTCCCACGACCCGGCCTTAGTGGTTACCCACTCTTCGGATCGTCCCACGACCCGGCCCATCGAGCACATCAACATACACACACATATATATATATACATGTTATAACACAACGCACGTAAAACCCACTCACAAATATAAAAGTGACTCAACCAAATAATAAACCATTCTCATGAGAATATAAATTTCCGCTTGCTTAGGACACGGATTTGCCCCCACAACTCATCAAGGGCATGTGGTTCCCTTCACACACAATCATGCATACATACACACGAAACAGTGTAACTCACCTGGACCGCAAAGATATCAAAAGCACGCAACTCGCATGATCCCTCAAACCGACATCCTGTGTTTGTAAAAATTTACAACTAAAGGTAGGACCTTGAAACAGCCCTAAAAGTTGCCTAAATAAGTTCCTAAGAAGTCCCATAAGCTACCTCGACCAAACGGTTTAAAACGGACTCAAAACGGAAGTCGCGGGTTGCGACTACCAACGAGGGTTTTTACCTACAACTCCAATTTCGACCGAAACCATCGAAATCAAGTTCATACAACATCCCATAACGATTATACACAATCACATGACATTAATTACACCAAAACACTAAACAATTACACCCAAATCGGTGTTCATGCAATTACCCCCCCAAAACTTAACCCTAACTCTTATAATTGACCCAAATCGTGATGACTACACCATCCAACGATTAAATGGGGGTTTAGAATTTATACCTTGAGATCTATTAACAAACCACACTTGATTCTCCGCCGTTTGTCTTCGAGAATCGCTTACACACACCGCTTAAATCCCCAAATTACCGAATTCATTTTCCTGGAAAATCAGCCAACTTCGACCGGTTGATGCTCCTTACTGGAGCCTCTGATGCTCGATCCCTCCCGTCATATTGAAGAACAATGAGCCGTGAAGCCGCTGTCCAAATTTCACGACGATCCGACGGTTAACGAGGGAGAACGAGCCGATCTACCACGGCTGCGCAATCCTGACAACAATTTCGAAATTTAACCCCAAACTCATTATAATCGATTTCAAAGCAAAACCCCAACAATACTTAGTCCTAGATTCGATTTACATCGAAAACCCAACCATAAACAATCTCGAAACGTCAACAAATCAAAACCCTAACTTACGAAATCGATTAACAACGGGATTAGAAACCTTACCTTATGCGATCGGAACTCGAATCCAACCCTCGATCAACCTCTTCTAAATCGATCTCCCTTTGTCTCTCTCTCTCTCTCTCTCTCTCTCTCTCTCTCTCTTTCGGTTTCTCTCTATCTCTCTCTTTCTTTCTTTCTCTCCAAGCAAAAGAATGAGATTATGAGGATTAATTAGGAGAATTTGGGGTATTTATAAACCCGGGCCGGGCCTCTCTTTTAGGCTAAACCCACTCCTAAACCGAAGCCCACAACACTTCCTAATTAATAAAAGTACATCAACCACAACAACAAATAAAGGTAACGATTTAAACACTTAAGGTTTTTAGGGTGTTACAACTCTCCCCCACTTACAAGGATTTCGTCCCCGAAATCAATCTGCGAAAAGTCCCGGTACTTCTCCAGCATCTCAGCTTCCTGCTCCCGAATCCATTCAGATTCTTTTCTAAGTTGCCCCTGAACCTTCTCAGTACTACTCTTCTTATTCCGCAACCTCAGCACCGCTATCGGACTTTCTACGTAGCTCAGGCTCTCATCCACCTAAATTTCATCCAACAGTACATGTGCTGTTTAATTTCCGAGGCACTTACGTAACTGAGTCACGTGAAACGTGTTATGAGTCTGTATCTTGCCGTAAAGCTTCTGATGCTCGGCCCTGACCTTCAGACTGGTCGAACACGACTCTGCATATCGGCACATCGCGCTTCATTTCCGACCACCAGTAATCGGTCTTCCGATCCCTATACATCTACGTAACAACACTACCCAACCAAAAAGTGATGCATCGCAATGCCCATCATCTCCTTGACGCCCCCGGAAGGCATCAAATCAACGTCTCACACAACTTCGCTGCAAATCTCGAATGCCGATTGCTGTTCTGCACCCCAAACACCTTATCCCGACAGTCCCCACTCGACCCTTGAAACCTACGAGTGTAACCACTAGTGTAGGAAACACAAGCGTCAAGTAAGACTAGTCTCAATCACAACTCGACCTCCACAAATCCCTTGTACCTAACTTCCTCCAACTTCAAATACTGTAACATCAACAACTTCGTACAAACGAGCATCCGTTCCACGCTTTCCTACAATAACATTCGAAAAATTAACACCGTTCTATCAAGCGTCTGCCTATAGACCCGGTTCATCAAACCACCAATGTAGCTGGGCAGCAGCGAGGCCGGAAAGCCTCGCTAAGAACTCACATCCCGCATCTGATTCTGAACGCTGCCTTGTGGATGTCCCTCCTTCACCTCAGCTGGTGCTAACTCGACAAGAACCAAACTCGAAACCACGCCGCTTCCGAAAGCTGCTCAACAAGTCACCATTTTCAGGTAAGGGATACCTACTCCCGATGATAACCCGAGTGAGTTTTTGCTAACCACTACCCATGCGATGACCCATGTTCTTCTTCTCCACGACCCTTAGATGGCGAACCCCAAAACTAGCTACTCAACGGGTAACCTTTCTCCCTAGAAGGCTTAAGCAGCCCGCTAGTTCTTAGAGCTCAAGTGATGCTAAACGACTAGGTTCCCCGCAACTAATGCTTATCCGAGCATCAAGTCGAACCTAATCTCAACATGTCTACCGGTCGGAATCCCGATAGATCTCCCGAAAGCACGCCCGAAGGTTCACTGACTACCGATACTTCCTCTCGACTGATTGCTTAAGGCGTAAGCTAAATAACCCGTGCAATCACGCGATAGGTACTGTCTCCTCATCGCGACCGAACATAACGCCGTCTTGGTTTGCTCTCTTTCGCCGTACACGACCAACTATCCCTTCCCCACTTGGGCCTTGGGTACGAACCAACTGGCCTCCTGGATCTTCTCGGTTATAAACTCTATAAATGACAAACACTACTCTCTAAGCAGCCACCTAGAATAACCTCGAGTTGAGGATGCTAACCCATCCAAACGCGGCTCCAAGCTCCTCTTATGCTTATCTATTCTTCCAAGAAGAATTAACAACTACCTTCAAAATCCATATTGGCGTAGGGAGCGTCCTCCGCTCCTGGTATTTAGCACGTAGACAATCACCAGTTCTTCTTTCCCTTAGGCAGTGCATTTGGGAATGCTTCGACGTCAACGTAGCTGCATATTCGGTCCCGCCTCTACTGCAAACCTTGGCCTCCAGATTCCTAACCGCTAGATCTGTCTCGATCTTCAGGTCTATCATCCAACAACTTCTCTCTCTCCAACTAAAGAGTCTAACCTAACCACAACTGCTGGAGTGTCTCTCCAACCTTAACATAAACATTTATCCTTGAGTCAGGGCTTACTGTCTCTAGGTAAAACCCCCTCCCTCTATTGACCACCAAAAACTATATCCAACGACATATTCATCTAGAACCATGCCTTACGACATGCACTAACGTATTCTCAACCGTACTGCTCTAGGATCATAGTCAACCGACTGAGTGTTCTAACGAGCCCACTGCTCTCCACACTGACTCTACAGGTCTACAGGTCTACAGGTTTAACTAACCTATAGCGCAATCTGACTCCAAACCAACTCTTTCCAAAACCTTAGGATGCCTCAAAATCCTATCAAGAATCAAATCCGAACGAAAACTATAACACGGCTTTTAGAAATCGGGACGTACGATTTTCAGCATTTAACATGTTTAGAGATCGAACAGTTTCACATGTTTACAATAGGTTTTAGAGAAACGTATCTAAATGAAAGTTTTAGATCAGCGTCTTACGATTCCAAAGAATCAAGAATGGACTGAATTGGGCTTAAAACGAGTCTTGTGCGAATTTTTGAAAACGGTTGCACTGTTTTTGTCTAAAACATGAGCTGTTTCAGAAAACTCAGATTTTGGATACTTTCGCATCAAAATCACAGGTTGTTCGTCTGACAGTAAATCGTAGTAGACGTCTTGGGGTTTTTTAAAAACATATCGTATGTATAAATCCGATAAACGAGCGACGAGTTCTAAAATTTACAAGTAAGACATAATTTTCAGAAATTATTTCTGCAGCTTATAATTATAATAAGATGTTTCTAAAACAAGACGTCTTCGAGAATATAACCGACCAACGAGCAACTAAAATAAATAAAACACATAATGATTTTGACGAAATAAAACACAACGAAGGACAAGGAATCCGTATACGTATCAAATAGACGCAAATAGAATTTAGCAACCGAATATACATAACGAAGAAACAAGGATTCCGTAACCGGGGCTCATAATCCACCGAGTGTAAATAAGTAGTCTATTTACACAACCTTATTAGTTCCTATCAGTCAAACGATTTCCTATGGTCACTACTCCGAACATCCCAACAAGGCCACTTTAGAAACATGCCTAACACGAGGCAATACTAGTATTTACAGCTAGAGTGTCCGCCTACACTCACTACTCAACACTAAAGTTCTTGCAACCTCTAGTCATTAGTACGCACGCAACTTTATAGACTAGATCTCTTACTCATGTAAGTACAACAAGCATCAAATAACCTCACTCAATCACCAATTACTAGAGTGTCTCACTACACTCCCCTATAGTAACTAGTGCTCATGCAAGATCCAATTACTAGTCAATAGTGCGTGTGCAAACCTAAAGACTAGATCACGCCCCCACACATATAAGTGCATAACACATACGTTTTAACCTCAAATAGTAATTCTCATGCAGTGCCATAAGCAACAAATAACCTCATCAAATTGTATTTACAACTCAAGCATTCACCGGTTCCCTAACCGTCGTCAATCAAATTGAGATTCCCAAGATTTAATCAAATTCAAATCTACACCGATGTTTATAGTAGTACTATTATTTGGGCCCGTACTGCTATAACCAACTGAAAATCGATAACCGGCTTGAGATCACTAGACAACAATCAAACAAGAACATGCCCAGTAACCCCTTACCGACTTCTCGAGGTGTTTACATTTGAGTTTGATACCATCCTAAATCAATCTCAATCCTATCGACTAAGTAGGTAGTCCACAAACATAAATTACCAACATACCCCAAGAGGGGTTGCCAAAAATCACAACTCAAACGTTAACACATAATCACTTTGATGGCACAAAATAAACAAATACAGATAGTGCTACTCACCCCCACCTTGAAGTTTCGTTGACAGTTCCGACCCTTGACCATTATGTTTTCCCCAAAATCTCCTAGTTTAAGTCCAACCACACACACACACACCCGCAAGCGTGTGTGCTGATTCTCTTAAACCTAGGCTCTGATACCAAGTTGTAACATCCTATTTCCAAAACCGGGATTTTTAAAGATTTTAAATAAAAAGAATTTAATTAATAAATATATTACGAAGTAAATACATTTTCACGGCCAACCGGCTCAATAAATGTCAACTAAAAATAAGTAACTAAAAATCCCATTTATTTTTAAGATAAAACCCAAAACATAAGATGTCAAGGTGTCACCGGAACCGTCCTCCACAAAAAAATCAAGTTGGGGCTTTGCCCTTATCCACACCTGAGCTAGATCCTGGAAAAAGGTAAACAACGAAAGGGTAAGCGAAAACGCTTAGTGAGCTAGCACTATACCTATTTCATACTGCCACGCGGGCACATACCACAACCGGTGCCATCACAATCACACATACCAATCACCTCATATCCACATCTTAACGGTTTCCCGCTCTTCGGACCACCCCGTAGTCCGGCTCTAGTGGTTACCCACTCTTCGGATCGTCCCACGACCCGGCCTTAGTGGTTACCCACTCTTCGGATCGTCCCACGACCTGGCCCATCGAGCACATCAACGTACACACATATATATATATACATGTTATAACACAACGCACGTAAAACCCACTCACAAATATAAAAGTGACTCAGCCAAATAATAAACCATTCTCATGAGAATATAAATTTCCGCTTGCTTAGGACACGGATCTGCCCCCACAACTCATCAAGGGCATGTGGTTCCCTTCACACACAATCATGCATACATACACACGAAACAGTGTAACTCACCTGGACCGCAAAGATATCAAAAGCACGCAACTCGCACGATCCCTCAAACCGACATCCTATGTTTGTAAAAATTTACAACTAAAGTTAGGACCTTGAAATAGCCCTAAAAGTTGCCTAAATAAGTTCCTAAGAAGTCCCATAAGCTACCTCGACCAAACGGTTTAAAACGGACTCAAAACGGAAGTCGCGGGTTGCGACTACCAACGAGGGTTTTTACCTACAACTCCAATTTCGACCGAAACCATCGAAATCAAGTTCATACAACATCCCATAACGATTATACACAATCACATGACATTAATTACACCAAAACACTAAACAATTACACCCAAATCGGTGTTCATGCAATTAACCCCCCAAAACTTAACCCTAACTCTTATAATTGACCCAAATCGTGATGACTACACCATCCAACGATTAAAAAGGGGGTTTAGAATTCATACCTTGAGATTTATTAACAAACCACACCTGATTCCCCGCCGTTTGTCTTCGAGAATCGCTTACACACACCGCTTAAATCCCCAAATTACCGAATTCGTTTTCCTGGAAAATCAGCCAACTTCGACCGGTTGATGCTCCTTATTGGAGCCTCCGATGCTCGATCCCTCTGGTCAGATTGAAGAACAATGAGTCGTGAAGCCGCTGTCCAAATTTCACGACGATCCGACAGTTAACGAGGGAGAACGAGTCGATCTACCACGGCTGCGCAATCCTGACAACAATTTCGAAATTTAACCCCAAACTCATTATAATCGATTTCAAAGCAAAACCCCAACAATACTTAGTCCTAGATTCGATTTACATCGAAAACCCAACCATAAACAATCTCGAAACGTCAACAAATCAAAACCCTAACTTACGAAATCGATTAACAACGGGATTAGAAACCTTACCTTATGCGATCGGAACTCGAATCCAACCCTCGATCAACCTCTTCTAAATCGATCTCTCTTTGTCTCTCTCTCTCTCTTTCGGTTTCTCTCTCTCTCTCTCTTTCTTTCTCTCCAAGCAAAAGAATGAGATTAATTAGGAGAATTTGGGGTATTTATAAACCCGGGCCGGGCCTCTCTTTTAGGCTAAGCCCACTCCTAAACCGAAGCCCACAACACTTCCTAATTAATAAAAATACATCAACCACAACAACAAGTAAATGTAATGATTTAAACACTTAAGGTTTTTGGGGTGTTACATATTAAATAATTTATTAAATTATTTAATGACTATTTTCTTAACTTATTTAATAATTCTTACTTTATTCAATGGTTAATCATTTAATAAAGTTAGGGGTTATTTGGTAAGTGTTAATTGGTATCAATTATCTTATGGTTTTATGTAGGTATTGAGCATGGAAACTACCAAGAATATCATTAGGTAAGAGGGATAACAATGATCAAGAGTCTTATCCGGTAAGTGAGGGAAACTACTCTTACCTAGTAAGCACTTATCGAATTTAAGACACTCAATGTCATCATTAGGGCAGGGCGAGCCTGCGTACGCCCATGGCTAAAAAATAATAGGGCCTAAAATTTTCTAGTATATTTTAGTAGTCAAAAAAATAGTAAACAAAATACACAAATTTTATTAGTATCTAATAGGACTTAAATTGTTTTGTATTATGTTAAGGGCTCAAACATGTATTATTTATTTACATTGGAAAAGAAAGTAGGAAAAATTGCATCAAAATGAAACTAACTTTGTATTGATTTCTATTTTGGGGAACCAACTTTTAAAGCTATCATTTTTGGGTTTGGACCAAACTTCTTATTTATTTAAGGGTCTCGTTTACCTGACTAGCAGGTAACCGGTTACAATTAAATCATTTGGCAAAAAAAAACGCTGATGTGTATATTTAAAGCCATGTCATTATTAGTTTAAAGATAAAATAAAACAATTAAATTAAGAAATCAGATAAACAAATCAATGTAAACCTAATTCTCCCTCGCAGCAAACATCATCTCTTTTCTTTTGCCCCGTTCTTCCACAACAAAACTTTTGGATCTGCACATGTGTCCAATGCCTACCCTTCGATCGATGTTCTTCCTCCTGCACCCACTCCTTCGATCGGCGTTGTCCTCCAGCACCAATCCCTTCGATCGGTGCCGTTCACCCATCATCCACCCCTCCGATCGAAATTTCTCTATGATAGTTGTTTATGCTGATGAACATATTGGTTTCAAATAAATTCTAGGTTGAACTTTTGGGTTTTGAATGTTGATAAACTTTCACCATATCCTTCACATGCCTTTGAATGCTTTAAAAGATTTGCAACAAAGATCTTTGAAAAAGAAATGAGATGAAAAAGACTTCCAGATCCATGCCATATTTGCCTCCTTTTCTAGATTGGGGGTGTTTTCATAGGGTTTTTTTATTAAAATTATTATTATTATTATTTAGATCTAGATTTAGATTTGTTTTTTAAAATACATATATTTTGTATAATAATTTGATGATAATGAGTTCAATTTGTTTTTTGATGTGTTTGTTTCTTAACCTACTGTTTTAGTGCGGCCATGAAGAACAATTCCAGAACAAAATTGAGATAAAAAATTAAAAATGATAATTATGATGTCATGTCACTATTTTAGAGTTATTACTTTTAATTTTAAATATGATGTGGAATATATTTTTGATATTACTTATGCCATGTCATTAGTAGCAAGTCATCAAATGAGTCTCTTAAATAAATAAAAAGTTTCATCCAAACCCTAAAATGATAGCTCTAGAAGTTGGTTCCCCAAAATAAGAATTAACACAAAGTTAGCTTCATTTTGATGCAATTTTCCCAAAAAAGTATCTAACATGTTAATTAGTCATTCATTTTTATAATATTACTTATGGTTTTTCGAAGTTTTTTATCTAGTACCAAAGTTTAAAATTATTTACATAGAAAACCTTGATATATTCTTCATCATCCATCCCTAAATGACTATTAGACCATCCACAGTGGTAGATGGTCTTGCCAATGGTACCAGTTGCCACATCAGTTTTTCACTATTTTACCAAAACCTTACCAATTCAACCACACCCATACCAATTTAAATAACTAATAAAAAAAGAAAAGATAGAGAGAGATAGAGAGAAAGGAGAGAGAGATTGGGATGGGGTGGGTGGGGTACTCTAACAAGTCGGCAAGGGCTTGCCAATTTCACTCATTGCCAATTAATCACGGCGGTGTTACCGGGCTTGCTGATCGGCAAAAGAGCCTTGTCGATGCCTTGCAGAGTCCTATTGTGGATGGTCTTATGATTATTCCATCCGTCTAAATTTTATATATGTATTTAGATACAGTGGATTTCATTTTATTAATTAAGAAAACTCATCTTTTGCAAAAAATTATTAACATTATGAAATGGTCTAACTTATATTTATGTTAAAGATTTCGTAATTCTTAGTATTTTTTCATGCATTATTGATTTCTTATTACCTAATATTAAGTTCATGGATCTTAAATACACTTTTATCTATAAAACAAGATAGAGTTATTGATTTGTCAATTTATTTATATTGATTTAAATAGAGTGTTAATCTGAATAGTCAACATTATTGTTTTCAATCAGCAACCTCATTATGCAAGTTTTCGCGTTTTCGGTTGCCAAGTTTTTCCGTATTTACAGGATTATTCAAAACACAAACTGGCACCTCAAAGTATTTCATGCATTTTCATCGGTTACAGTTTGCAATACAAGGGGTATAAATGCTTGGATCCATCCACTTCTCGGATTTATGTTACCCGTCATGCTCGGTGATAACACCAAAATTATACATGTTTTGGTCATTCTTTTTTTTGAACGGCATTTTAACTCACACACACGTTTCGGGGGTATCCGGATCCATACGGGCACCGACTAATCCCCCGCGGCCATGAGCCGACCCAAAGGCCAACCCATGGACTCGCCTGAACCGACCTGAAGACCGGTCAAGAGCTGGATACCGCAGAAGAGGTCTATAAGGCCTTTGGCCCTTTTTTGTACCGAGCGGGGCTCGAACCCGCGCCAACCTATCTTTCAAGGCAAGCGCAAGGATGTTACCTACCATCGCTGGGCTAGACATTCATTGGTAATGTTTTGGTCATTCTACTTTGATAGATTTACCCCCATTTATGCTCGTTTTTGGTACGTTTTGTCTTCAAAAAGCTTTCCTTTTCAGTTTTGCAGGTTTGAAAGGCACTTGGAACAAAAAGTAAGAAAAAGGCAAAAAAACACGAAAAATGGATTTTTGGGAGACAGAACACTCTCACGATCGCGAGATGTCAATCTCGCACCTTGAGAGGTGATACACTTTAAAAAAGTTTTCGTGCTGTGAATGCTTGGCATCGAGAAAGCAGGATCTGGTGTCGCGGAATTAGTCAACAAGGATTGGAAGCTTCTAGAATATTTACGAATCATTAAATTGGGAAGCTTATCAAGGCCTCGCGTCACGAAACCCAACTTCGTGATCACGAGGTACACTGAATGAGCCTTTAAATATTGCCTTCTGTCTGTCAACTTTCATATTCATCATATATCAAAAATATCAGAAAATCCAGAGGAGAGCTGAGAGTTCAAAGCCGGAGGAGGAATAACGTATGAACCTATAATTGAAGACGATGCTTAAATGCAGTGAAACATCATCGGTCTATACCCGGAGTCGTATTGCTAGTGCTCTATCTTCAATTGCTGCACGGTTTGCTTAATGTGTTCATATATCTATTTTGTTCTAGTTTTCATTATGTTTAGTGACTAGTACTCTTGTAGTGCTCACTATGGTTTGATGAACTTGGATGATGATTTGCTTTTGATATTTTATTTAATAGATCTATGACTTTTGAATGTCTGTCTTATGATTCCTATCTATTGGTTTTAACTGTGGCTACTTGGACTTGTTGGTTGGGTTTATTTGTTATCTGACAATTAATGAATAGACTCCTTTTGGTTAATCAACCTCCCTTACCTTTCAACTTTGTGACGTAGTAAGCAATCCTTTGACCAAAGTAGATTGGATAGTAAGGTCCCACGACTTGGCCATAGATAGGGTAACTAGTATTCGGATTAACATCCTTGTACTATGGGCTGGAAGACCTTCTGGTTAACAATCACATGATATTCTTAGGGTGCTTATGCTTAAATTCCTACAAGTGTCATTGATCTAAGGTTTTTGGGAAAAGTCCAAAAAAAACCCAACAAACTATTCTATTTTGAATGGTTAAGTCCCTAAACAATTTTTTTGAACAAAAAAACCATTAAACTTTCTCATTTTGAATGTTTAAGTCACTAAACTATTCTTTTGAATGAAAAAACAATTAAACTTTTTCATTTTGAATGATTAAGTCCTTAAACATTTTTTCCAACAAAATAAATCATTGAATTTTTAAAAATTTGCTACTTATATTTGTTTAAACTAAACTAACATAGTTATATTTTACCTTTAAAACATTCATAGTCGGTTACATTTAATTTTTTTTATTTCTATTAAAAGGGGGTTAGTAACCAAATTTTGAAAGTTTAATGGTTTATTTATCGAAAAAAATTGTTTGAGGACTTAATGTAACGTCCCAAAACCGTAATTTGATTTTTACTTGTTCTTTTTCTATTTGTTAGTTATTTAGTTGATGTGGGTATTAAATCCATTTAGAATTCTATGTTGGGCTTAGTTGTTGTGTGTGGGCCTAAGAATAGAGTAGGAGCCCAAGATGTGAATTAGAAGCCTACTAAAACAACTTTGTCAGTTTTTTTTATAACCCTAGTTGTATCTTGGAGAGTAAGCAAGAAAAGAGAGAGAAAGAGAACAAGTAGCCGGAAAAGTGAGAGCCGCCGGAGAAAGTCACCGGAGAAAGGGAGAGAAGTCGTCGGGAGCGATCAGTGGTCATTGTCGCCGCGTAGGTAAGGTTCAATCCTTCGTTTTGTTAGCGTCTCATCTAGGATTAGGGTTTCTCGCGTTTTTCCGGTGATTTGACGGTAGTGGTGGCGTACGCCGGCTGTGGCCGGCGACGCGGTGGTGCCGGTTGCGAAAGAAACCTGCCGGCGGTCGATTGCTGTGCCGTTTGGCGCGACGGCGGCTGCCGGTTGCGTCTCGGCTGTAGTCGTAGGGGTGGCCGGCGGCGTTAGATGTTGTTGCGGCGACACCTCGCGACGGTGATGGTCGGAGGTGGTGGTGGTGTCGCTCTAGTGCACCGGCGATGCGCGGCTTGCCGCTGTTGCTGTCGTTGTCTTCCACGCCGGCTACGAACGTCGGTGGTGGTGGGGTTTGGTATCGCTGGCGAAAGCCGACTGGGAAGGTGGCCGTCGGCCAGCGCCGACGGCGAGCGGCGTGGCTGCTGTTGCTGCTATGGGTCCGGCGACGCGGCTGCTGGTGTGCGGCGGTTGTTTGCCGTGGCGTTTGCACGGCGGCGGCGACCAGCTACTGGTAGACCGGTGAGCCAGCCAGATCCCGGCTGTTGGCTCCTGTTGGTGGCCGGCGGTCACCTGCTGTCGGCGGTGGTTGGCGGCGGCCGGCTGCTGCTGTTCGGCAGCGGTGCACCGCAACGGTCCGGGTCGCGTTGGAACCGTGTAGGCCCATGGGCGCCCGCGGTTTTCGTGTTTTACCGTGTGTTTGGCTTTGAACCTCGGGATAGCTTGGAAACCTGATTTTAGATTTATGTGTCCAACAATTTTAGATTTTTCTCGTTGAGACGTCTTGACTTTTACGTGCTAATTGTATTGCCTTCGAGGTGAGTTTCACTGTATGTGCTTTATTTTATTGTGAACGTATATATGCATAATTGTGTGTGAGTTAGTTCCTATGTATTTAAGGATAGATTATTTGGGTCTCTTAAGTTCGTTCGAGTTGGGTTTTATATAAGTTATCACGAAGATTTATTTATATATTTTCTGGGATGTTTTGCAATTCTAGAGTGAAGAACCAAATTATTAGCCATGCATATTCTTGGTGGGTTAATTATTAAATAGTGTGATATATATTTTGGAAAACAAATTCATGTTCATGTGTTGCAGTAAAGAAAAAGTAAAGGAAAAGAAAGAAGAAAAGAAAGAAGAAAGATATAGATGCAATAGTTATTTAATTTAATGTTTTGTCATTAAAGTTGATTTGTTGTCACTAAAAGTATCTAGGAATGCATGGTCTTAAATAGTGACAAACTGAGGTAGGAGATTATTAGCGACACGTAGGTGGGTTTGCGTAACTTGGGTTCGCAATAACTACTTAAAAGCCATGAACCTTTGGTGGCACGTGGTTAGTACAAAAATCGAGTCGGCATGTGAATTAATTATCGTATAACCAAGTAATTAGTCTTAACCTTTGCGTAGGTTCAGTTTATCAAGTTTCGAGTTTCAATTTCTTTTCGAGTTTCGAGTTTCCGACCCGTGTCCAAACTGACGAGAGCTTTATGACCTCATGAGAGTCAATTATTGTTTGGATTTATTGTTTGGTTTATTCGTTGAAATTATTGTTGGAGTTATTGTATTGGAAATTTTGAATTGGTATATGTTTGTTGTTGTGATTGTGATGGCACCGGTTATGGTATGTGCGTGCATGGTAAGGTAAGGTACATGCGGTGTTTGCTCACTAAGCTTATAGCTTACCCTTTAGTTGTTTCCCCTTTTTCCAGGTTTGGGATCGGGTGCGGACAAAGACAAGGCCCCGCTTTGAGGCTAGCTGCCAGGATGGTTCCGACAAGCGAATTGGATATTTTCTTAATATAATTATTGGAATATAATTATTTGTATTTAATTATTAGTTACGGGATAACTGTAATAAATCTATTTAACGTTTTCCGTAACTTGAATGTTATTTCTAGTTATAATGGTGAAAATGTGGTTTATATACTTAAAATCACTAGTTATTATTATTTTCGAAATATTGGTGTTACACTTAATCATTCAAAACGAAAAAGTTTAATGGTTTATTCATTCAAAAGAATAGTTTAGTGACTTATTCATTCAAAATGATAAACTTTAATGGCTTTTTTGTTCAAAAAAATTGTTTAAGGACTTAACCATTCAAAATAGAATAGTTTGTTGGGTTTTTTTAGACTTTTCCCTTCTCATTAGTTAAGTCGAATCATCTGAAAAATATTCTCAATAACCATAGTGAGTGTTTGTTTCTCTTTATAAAAAGTTTTAATCTTTATTTGTTTAATTGCTTGTTTTCGCTATTGCTTTTCAATCACAAAAAACCCCTTTCAAAATATAATTGTTAGGTTAATTGGTATAACTAATAAACTAAATATAGATAGCTTCATTGTTCCCAGTGGTAAGAACGATACCTGGACTTACCTACACTATATTCCCGATCAGGTATGCTTGTCTGTGTGTGGTAATCTAGTTGGGTGATTTTCAAAAGGGTAAAACTTGGTACTAATTATATATAGGGTTAAATACATTGGGAGTGTATCGAACTTGTCACGTTTTATCATTGTATGTACTTAACTTTAAAACTTACCGATTAATGTACCGAACTTGCTAAAATTGTCATTTAATGTATTTCATGACAAGTTGGATACACTTTCGTGACAAGTTAGATACATTAAATGGTAGGTTTTTGATAAAGTTGGATACATATATTGACAATTTTAGCAGGTTCGGTACATTAATCGGTAATTTTTAAAGTTGAGTACATACAATGATAAAACGTGACAAGTTCGATACACTCCCACGTACTTAAGCCTTATATATATATATATATATATATATTTTACCGCATCACTCAGTTTAATGAGTTGTTATTTCCATTCAAATGAGCAACTAATATTCCTAGCATATCCAAGATTGATATCCCAACATTTATGGAAGATTTTTTTCTAAACCCACTGCCATCGAAACTCCAAAAAACCCAACCGATCACACGGCCACCACTTCTACACCATCTAGATCATGTACCTTATGTGACCAAAATCCCTCTACACCTAACCAAACCCACCCAGACCACTCCATTAATTATATCTCCGACCAACCCTCACTACATCAGGCCTAAGCCCACCTAACAGCCCACTTGCGCCATCCAACTCACACCAAGCTCAACTTCATCCAGCCCAAGCCATACCCAGTTCCCAAGCCCAAACCGTACCCACTGAACCAGACCACACCGTTAACCCTTTTTCATCTGAAAACGATTCATCACCAAATATTACCGTACCTCCACCACCAATAATTAATTCCAATCCTATACCAACTGATACATCCACTTCCACTCACTCTATGACCACTCGGTCAAAAGCCGGGATTTTTAAACCCAAACACATGGCCAACCTTGCTTCCCTTACCACTCTCCTCTCCACATTGCCTTGACCGCCATCTCAAAACTACACGGTTTTAAGACAGCCGCCAAAGACCCAAAATGGCTTCAAGCAATGAACGAAGAACTTGATGCCTTACATTACAATAACACCTGGATGTTGGTTTCGCGTCCGTCTTCCATAAACGTTGTTGGGTCCAAGTGGGCTTTATTGATCCACAGTTTCCCAGTCATGTGTGCAAGCTTTCCAAGGCTTTAGATGGCCTTAAACAAGCGTCGTGCGCTTGGTTTCACTGTTTCAGATCCTTCCTAATATCTTATGGTTTCACTTGTAGCCGAGCTAATACTTCCTTGTTTATATATCGTTGCGCAACTTGCACCATGTACTTACTCGTTTATGTGGATGATCTCATTCTCATAGGTAACGATGAATCCATTGTTGGTCCCTTTATTTCACAGCTTCATAACGAGTTTGCCACAAAAGATCTAGGGAAATTAAATTACTTTCTAGGTCTTGAGGTTGCTTACATCAAAATGAGTCTTTTTCTTGCTCAATCTAAGTATGGTACATCCTAAAACGTACCGAACTTTATGACTCAAAGCCGCTTGCAACACCTCTAGCACCACATGAAATTTTTACATCGATCGGAGAACCGTATCATGATCTGACCTTGTTTCGTTCCTTGGTTGGTGCTTTACAGTATTTGACTATCACTAGGTTAGATCTCTCCTATACGGTAAATCAAGTATCGCAATTTTTGCACGCTCCTATGGTTGATCACTTTGTCTCGATCAAGCAAATTCTTCTCTATATGAAAGGCACTCTGTCGTTTGGTCTTACTTTTAGTCGGCATCACAAATCGTCATTGAGTGGTTACTCTGATGCCGACTGGGCTCGTTGTATTGAAACACGAAGGTCCACTTACGGTTACTCGATATTTTTTGGGGGAAATTTAATATCATGGAGTGCTAAGAAACAACCAACCGTCTCTCTGTCAAGCTGTGAGTCTGAATACCGAGCCATGGCAAATACAACTGCTAAAATAGTATGGATTACTCATTTGTTGTAGGAGTTGAATGCTTTGCCTCCTGATCGGCCTACTCTCTTATGTGACAAAAAAAGTGCTATATTCATGACTCAAAACCCGGTTTCCCATAAACGAGCCAAGCACATTGATTTGGATTATCACTTTATACGTGAGTTGGTTACTTCGGGGAGATTATATACGCGCTTCATTCCTACCAATCTTCAGGTGGCGGACATCTTTACAAAGAGTCTTCCACGTGTGCCCTTGATGCGGTAATTATTATATATAAAAAGCAGAACAAGTTTTAACCTCTAATGCCTAGCCACTGTCTTACCACATATACAGGCAAGCGTACCTGATCGTGAGTAATATAGTGTAGGAAAGTCCAGGTATCGTATCTACCACTAGGAACGGTCAAGTTATCGTAGATTATTAATCTAAATCAGTTTAATTAACCTAAAGCTTTTTGGGGGTTTTTATGAAAAAGGTTTTAATGACTAAAAAAACAACTAAATTAATTATAAACTAAGAAAGCAATTTAAGAGATTAATTTAGAACTATATAAGAAAAGTAGTAGCACTTATCATGGTATAGTGAATCCCTAAGTGGATGATTTAAACAGGCCAAAAGTTTGGTTGTTTTGGTTATTGTAGGAATTTAAGTCTAGGACACCCTAACATGTAGTGACTATGGTTTTTCACTAGGTTTTGGTCCTCCTAGTTCCAATACTTAGGTCGTTTGTCAGACAATCTAGTACCGGTCATCCGATCCTAATTCTATTGTATGGTTTTCTACCTCCAGGTCACTCTCGGTCCGAGTAACCACTTAACACAACTCTCTTGGTCAAAGGGTAGGTTAAGGTAGGTTGATTATCCTATCGGAGTCTTTCTACTTTGGTCAAAACAGATACACCCAACCAATGAGTTCAAATAACCAGACAACATGAATCAGAATGGAACCATAACACACATTCAATTAACCAAAAACAAACCAATAAACATTAATTATGAAATCATCATCCACAATGGTTCATCGACCACAATAAGTACCACTATAAAAGTGTTAGTAATTATGTGCAGAAGTTGACAAACCAGTAATCACACATCCAATGTTACAAGATACTTGAGGGTCACACCTGTGAGGATCTATAAATCGAGTAAGATAAATAAAACCCAGAAATGGAGAGTTTGTATTTATAATAGTCAATTATAAATCAGTTGGGTAATTTCAGTCAGGAATCCCAAAGTTAGAGGGTTGATTAATTAATTAAGATAATTATATATTTATTAGTAAAATAAATATATAATACATAATCTAATTAATTAAGATAATTATATATTTATTAGTGAAATAAATATGTAATAGATAATCTGATAATTATCTAGAAGATCTTTTCTTAAAGAAAAAAGAAAAGATTAGATAATTGAGGAAATTGAATCAGATAAGGATTTTTATCATCTGATAAGCTATAAATAAGCCTTAGGGGTTTATAGTTTGATTCATTGAATTCCCTAAAAAGTTTCCAGAAAAATTTCTCTCCCTCTCTCTCCCTTTGATCGCCGCCAACCACACACCCAAAACCAGTTTGGTTTTTCGGGTTGCTCGGGGTTTTGAGTTCTACTAGAGGAACGCTCGTAGGATCGATCGCCGGTGGATTATTACTCAAGCAATCCAGGTAAAAAGCGTATTTTATTGTCTAAATTAGAACGGAAAGATCGTGGTTTTTCGGGTTTTTATCCATAATCGCTTGCATCTTTTAAGTGTTCTTCGCATTAGTTTGGTTCGGTGATCACAGAAAAACCCAACAAAAAGACTACTCACTAATCATAATGAAAATAGAAAAAACGATAGTAGACGCAAACATGATACCGACAGATCTGGAACATCGCGATCGCCAGATGGCTACTGGATTGATGTTGTGCATTTTCCACGTTTTCTCGCATTTTTTCGTACTTTTCCGTTCCACGGCCTTCAAATCCTACAAAAGCAATAATAAGCTCATTTGGTGAGTGAAATGATCAGAAACGGGTGAGAAATGGGGTAAAGTCATTCAATTAAGCTCAACCAAAACATGTATAATTTTGGTGTTATCAAAATCCCCACACTTAAGCTTTGATTGTCCTCAATCAAAAGACTGAAAGATAAGAAAGATAACTCCAAAATTATCTCCACCTAAGATCATCAAAGAGAACAAAGTATACTCACACAATCGAACACACAAACAAGATACATCAAGCAATTGGATACCAAGATCAACCTTTCACCCTCACGTAGTATGAATAATCATATAAAGTGTATCTCTCGGGGTAAAAGTGTATATGTAAGTGATCACACCAATACTCGACTAATTCCCGCATGCATAAGCATGTCACCAAATCTAATCTCCACCACTGGGAAGTTGTCAACCGTCAAGAGGAATTTAGGGTTGTAACGTTAGGCTAAGGGTTAAGGGTAGGATAAAGGATATATAAGTGACTAAGGGTTGCAACAAAAACCTGAAAACCAATCAGTTCAAGACCCAAATTAATCATCTGACTTTTGAGATTTTTAGAGCTCGGGATTTCTATCACTATCACTTTTATATCGGCCTAAGCATATTGCTTATTTGTGGCTTCGATATTTTTTTTTAAGCTCATCGACTCTTTTGATGTTTCTTTTTGAATGACTCGTTTTCTCTTTTTCTTCTCTTTTCTTTTCAATCTCTCTATTTTTTTCTTTTTCTTTTGAGTAGCAACTATGTTGCTTTTTACTCTTTTGCTCTTTTTTTTTTTCTTTTTCATAATCCCTTTCTCTAATTGTCAGATTTAGAAAACGGACCAAAAACATGAAAAGTCTTCAACTTTGAGCTACGGCCAAAAGATAGATAAAAATTGGGCTAAAGGATAAAGTGTATAATGGGTAAAGAAATGAAAAGGCTAAGGCTCAAAAAAGGTTACAAAGGATGAAGTACTTAGGATGAGTACTTTCAATCAAAGGCTAGGCAAATCAAATAACCTTATAATGAGGTTATTTGACGAAGGCTAAAAGGGTTAGAAACGAAGGCCTCTATCAGTGCAATGGTGATAAATACTTCTCTATGTGGTCTCGACAAGCATTCAAATGACAAGTTCTACCTTGGGTCAAAGTCGGTATTCCTCACGAAATAAATAGATATAACAATTAAGGCTCAATCTCTCAAAGGATTTGGGTGAGGCACTCATGGTAATCAGTATTTCAAGGCATCCTTTCACTCAACTAATCCTATTCAGTGTTCTCTATGCAAGCAACTCAGTCTCAAAAACAATCTCAGATTTCGAAAAAAATTGGAGTCAAATCTCAAAGCTTTCAAAAATTTGAAAAACGACACATCAAAAGCAAAAAGTGAACCCATTTAGACAGATAAGTCTACATAACCCCCTCCCCACACTTAAAATTTGCAGTGTCCTCAATGCAACAATCAAAACAATTAAGGCGTAATTGGGAAAAAGAGAAACTTCCCAGGTTATGTCATGAAATCTGTTCTGATCTGAGAGAGTGTTCCAAGTATCGTGCTCGATCATAGATCATAGGTTGCTGTATCTAATACCAAAAAGAAAAATAAAAAGTAAAAACGAACAAAACAAAATAAACCAAACTAAAGCAATTATAATAAAAATTGTAAAACCAAACCAAACCACACAGTTTAAAGTTCAAAGTAGAGTACAACCCAATCGAATCAAATAAAACCGATTAGTTACAGTTTTCAAAAGCCCATTCATCGTAGGTCGAGTATCCAGCAGGACCGTCATCACTATCACGCCAAACGGGATGAGGTTCGAGAGGAGCCGAGGGAGCATGTCCCACGCTTTCAAAGTACTCGCTCATCGACGCGGTGACCCAAGACAATTCCCGCCGAACAACATACATGTCATATGAAATCCGATCCAATCTCTCCATCATCTCGTGATGCTCAACTCCCATCTGTTCCGATAATCCTTGAATAGCTTCATGAATAGATCCCGATCCTTGTTGATTTGCCGGTGGAGGGTTGCTCGATTGCCCCGGGAAGGTTGGTTGAGGCGGTGAAGTAGCCATACCAATCGGCCCTTCATTGGGTGTAGCATCCCCAATCCAAACAAAAGTGCCCCTTCGAGGTCCCGGTGCAAGTAACTTCATAGAACGAAAAAGAACTTTATCGAGAAATTCCACAGGAGATAACTTGGTGAGAGTTTCACAAACGTCCGATGTAAGGGTTCCCAACTTCTCTGCTATAACCGTAATGAAATGTCCCCCACAAAGGCCCGTTCCGGCCTTATCATGCACCTTTCCGGCGCTTTGGAACATTTTTGCCATCACATACGAGAGGTTAGTTATCGCGTTCCGATCGACTAATCGTGAAAGAAGCCAAAGACCACCTTTCGGCACCTTTTCCTTGATAGCTTTCCGGTAAGCAAAAGAGTGAACTAGCATCCGATGAAGAAGGCGATGCTCGGGTAGAGTGATAGAACTTTTCTTGGTATTGGACTGTAGATACGGTCCCGATCCAATGGTAGCCCAAAAATCCGCGCCCACAAACTCGGCACTAGGCTCACAAGCACCGGTTTAGAAGTAGTGAGAAAAGTACTCGGACCTCGACTGAGCCGCCGTGAAAAATCCGAGCAACACTCCAAAGCGCGGTAGTGTGATCCCATACCATTCTCCAAGCAAACGGAATCGTACACAAGGGCCATCAAATCTATCTTCCTCATATGCCTCCACATCGAAGCTAAACGTAGCCAAAAACTCCAACACAAGCTCATAGTATATCGGATCGTGGGTTTTTAGTGCCTTCTCCTAATCGTTGCTCACAAAACGAAGTACACCAAAGCGATCGCGGTACTCTCTCCTCAAGAGGCTTGAAAGCCTATCCCCAAATCCAATTTCCTCGACAAAGTGCAAATCAACAATCGAGCCAATTTCAACGTCCCACTTTTTCAAGCGATCAAGCTCAATCATCAACGACATCTTTTCGCTACGCAAGATGTTATCGGAATCAAAAGACAAGCATGGGTGGTCTTGTACATTGCGAGAAGATGAAGCTCTCTACACAGATAAAACCATATACATTAATCATCACAAGGATTATAACCTCTCTTCCCCACACTTGAGTTGAAACATATCACAACATTTATAAAACTAAACTCAAGTGTGTACATCTAAACAGATCAAAGCAAGAAACATCCCCCCTCCTAACATTAAAGACATCCTTACCCAAGAAAACCCCTTTCTAGGAACATTCACAAGTTTAAACAACTAGGGCTTGTAAGGATCTTCAAATTAAAGCAAATAGAGGAGAAATACATACCTTTGACGCCATGGATTTGCAGAATGGGAAGAGATTTGCAGAGAAAAACAAAAGGGAGGAGGAGAAATACTGAAAATAGGGTTTTAGAAAACAATTTAAACCCCTTCGTTTCGAACTTCGCGTCGCGAAGTAAAAGATTTCGCGTTGCGAAGTCGTAACAAACACACTATTTTCAGAATTCCCCTCACGAAACTTACCTTGCACACTCACTTCGCGTCGCGAGACTTAAAACTTCGCAAACGTGAAGAGGCTCCTGTTTGGCTGTTTTTGGAATTTGATCGGGTTGTGATTTCCTCTGACTACTGCTGCAAAATTGATTATAAAACATAAAAAAGCAAAGATAACTAGTAAAAACACGGGTTGCCTCCCGAAAAGCGCTTGTTTTTGTAACGAGTCGCGAGCCTGACTCAGGGGATCACCTAAGTAATTGGCTCTTTAGAAAAAAGACAGACCTCGCCATTTCTGACAGGGTCATTCTCATTGTAAAGCTTTAGTCTATGGCCATTTACCTTAAATGATCCTCTTTCGGTCATTAGGTCCATATATCCCGAGGGATAAGCTTTTAAGACGACATATGGACCTATCCATCGTGACTTTAACTTACCGGGGAAAATTTAAAGCGAGTTTGATACATTAATACCTTGTCCCCCTCCTTGAACACCTTTACTTCCTTTAGATGCGCATCATGCCATTTCTTTCGCTGTTCCTTATAGATCTTCGAGTTCTCATAAGCGAGAGATCTAAGCTCTTCCAATTCGTGCAAGCTTATCAATCTTTCCCTTCCACTTGCAATGTCATCCAAGTGGACTTTCTTTAGTGCCCACAGTGCTTTGTACTCGAACTCGAATGAAAGATGACACGCTTTCCCGTAAAGCATTCGATAAGGAGTGCTTCCAATTGGTGTTTTGTAGGCTGTACGGTATGCCCATAGTGCATCTTCAAGCTTTTGCGACCATATCTTCGGGTTGTTATCGACCTTCTTTTCCAAGATTCGTTTCAACGCCCTGTTGGTGTTTTCCGCTTGTCCATTGGCTTGCGGATGGTAGGCGGTCGAGAATCGATGATGCACTCCATACCTTTTTAAGGTCTTCTCCAAAAGATAGTTTGCAAAATGAGTTCCTCTATCGCTGATGATCGCTTTCGGACATCCGTACCTACATACAAGAGATTTCACGAAGTCAACAACTACATTAACATCATTTGTAGGTGAAGCCTTAGCTTCGGCCCATTTGGAAACATAATCAACCGCCACAAGGATGTACTTGTTGCCTCTAGAGTCGGGAAAAGGTCCCATGAAATCGATTTCCCAAACATCAAACACTTCACTAACGGAGATGCTCTGTTGGGGTATCTCATCTTTCTTTGTGATGTTGCCTGCCCTTTGACAGGCGTCACAAGATTTTATTAAAGTGTGAGCATCCTTAAAAATCGTAGGCCAATAAAATCCGGATTCGAGGACTTTTCTGGCAGTCAGATTGGCTCCAAAATGGCCTCCCGTGGGGCCTTTGTGACAGTTAGTGAGAATGTCCCAAGCAGCAGGACCGGAGACACATCGACGGTGTATCCTATCAGGTCCTATTCTAAACAGATAAGGTTTAGACCAAAAATAATACTTTAGGTCAGAGAAAAACTTACCTTTTTGTTGATGAGTCATACCTTTAACAAGAACACCAGCGGCCAGATAGTTTGCAAAATTTGTATACCAAGGTATAGGGTCTTCTCCTATGGTCTTAATCATATTGAGGCCCTCATCGGGGAATTTATCCCTGATGACTTCTATGCCCCCGGAATCCATGTATGGATTTTCCAGGCGAGACAGATGATCGGCAGCTAAATTTTCAGCGCCTCTCTTATCTCTTACCTCTATATCAAACTCTTGCAACAGAAGTATCCATCGTATGAGTCTGGGCTTAGCATCTGGCTTAGCAAAGAGGTATTTAAGGGCAGAATGATCCGTGTATACTATGATTTTGGATAACACAAGATAAGACCGAAACTTTTCAATGGCAAAAACGACCGCTAGGAGCTCTTTTTCAGTCGTGGTGTAGTTTCTTGGGCATCGTTCAATGTTCGACTTGCATAACAAATCGGTTGAAAATGATTGTTTTTACGTTGCCCAAGAACTGCACCGACGGCATAATCGCTTGCATCGCACATAATCTCAAAAGGATGATCCCAATCAGGTGGAACCATAATAGGGGCATTAGTCGAATGATGTTTCAAAATTTCAAATGCAGAAATGCACTTCTCATCAAAAATGAAAGGTGCATCTTTTTCAAGAAGTTTAGTTAGAGGTCGGGATATTTTCGAAAAATCCTATATAAATCTCCTATAAAACCCGGCATGACCTAAGAAACTTCTAACCCCTTTTATGATTGTAGGTGGAGGAAGCTTTGATATGGTGTCTATCTTAGCTTTATCCACTTCCAAACCGTCTTTTGAGATTTTGTGTCCAAGAACTATACCTTCTCTTACCATAAAGTGGCACTTTTCCCAGTTGAGAACCAGATGAGATTCCTCGCATCGAGCTAACACCCTGTCTAGACTGCTTAGACAATCATCAAAAGAGTTACCGAAAACAGAGAAATCATCCATAAAGACCTCCATACAATTCTCTATCATGTCCTGAAAAATGGCCGTCATGCATCGCTGAAAAGTAGCTGGTGCATTGCATAACCCAAAAGGCATATGCCTATAGGCGAATGTTCCAAAGGGACAGGTAAAGGTTGTTTTCTCTTGGTCCTCAGGATCAATGGGGATTTGGAAATATCCCGAAAATCCATCCAGGAAGCAATAGTACTCATTTCTTGCCAATCGTTCAAGCATTTGATCAATGAAGGGTAAGGGGTAGTGGTCTTTTCTAGTGGCATCGTTAAGCTTCCTATAGTCTATGCAAACTCTCCACCCGGTGACAGTACGGATGGGAACTAACTCATTGTTATCATTTGTGACAACTGTGAGTCCTCCCTTTTTGGGAACTACCTGAATAGGGCTTACCCATGGACTATCAGAAATGGGGTAGATGATCCCGGTATCAAGCAGTTTGATAACCTCCTTTTTCACAACTTCTTGCATTTTCGGATTAAGCCTCCTTTGTTTTTGCACACATGGTTTAAAATTATCTTCCATTAAAATTTTGTGGGTACAAAATGAAGGGCTTATTCCGGGAATGTCTGAAATTTTCCAAGCTAAAGCCTTTTTGTGCTTTTGTAAAACCTCAATAAGTCTATCTTTTTCATTGGTTGTTAGCAAGGAAGAAATAATTACCGGGAGGGAATTGTTACCTTCAAGAAACTGGTACTCGAGGTGTTCAGGCAAATTCTTTAACTCCAACTTTGGTGGTTCCTCCAAAGAGGTTCTTACCCTAACTTTATCTTCCTGTTTTAACTCCTCGAATTCCTCTTCTTCTTCCTCCACGGTTTCGTCCCATCTTTTCTCAATAGAGAGGCTTTCTTCCAATTCACCTGATTCAAAAAGATAATCATTAGGCTCTGATTCAAACGGTTCTGTGAAGTCATCTAGGCTGTCTAGAGTATTTATAGATTCATTATAGTCTGGAATCCCATCAATGGAGAGTGTGATTCGATCTTCACCAATTCCTAGACTAAGTTCCCTTTTGGCCACATGAATAATGGCACTGGCCGTGTTGAGGAATGGACGACCAAGGATTAGAGGCACTTTAACCTCGTCCTTTATGTCCAAGATCACAAAGTCGACGGGGAATTCAAACTTGTCTACCCGCACTATGACATCTTCAGCTATTCCTACAGGGTATTTTATGGATCTATCAGCTAGTTGGATGGTCATTCGCGTGTTTTTCAGACCCTTTAATCCCAGTTTTTGGTAAAAGGATAATGGCATTAGGTTTATACTGGCTCCTAGGTCTGCTAGGGCTCTACATGAAACACTTTCACCAAAATAGCAAGGGATAATGAAACTCCCTGGATCGCCCTTTTGAGGGTGTCTGAAAGTGTGGCTGAGCATTCGACATTTAGAAAGGCTATTTCTTCTGTTCCCATCCTTGCGTTATTAGCCACCAACTCCTTGAGAAATCTCGCGTAACTCGGCACACCTGCAATTAAGTCCACAAGAGGCACATTAATATCCACGCGTTTAATCAAGTCAATAAACTTACGATGCTGGGCCTCTTTCTTTTCTTTCCGCAGTCGTGCAGGATATGGTACTCGTGTAGGCACGTGTGGTGTTGCAGATTCCTTCGGTCTGACTGCTTCTTCCCTAACTTCTTTTGTTGGGCGTGATGGTAATTCGACCTCCGGTTCAACAACCTGCAAATTAGGAATTTGGTTAGTTTGAGGCATAAGTGGTCCTACAACTACCTTACCTCCTCTCGTGGTTGTGAACACTTCAGCCTGTGCTTCCGTCTCCATATGAGGAAATGTTTCCTTGACGTCTCGGAGGAACTGATTTGTGTTTTTATGTAGTCATGCAACAAAATTTACAAACCCCTGCATTTTCTGTTCGACATCCGCACCCATCTTTCCTTGTTCTTGGGAGAATTGATGGAACAACTGTTCGATTACCCCGCCATATGGCTTCGAGAGAGGGGTTGGCGTCCAATTGGACTCATCGATTGGATGAGTGTGCTCATCGGATGATGACACTACATTTAGATGTGCTGGTGGGTGTTCCTCTTGTTCCTCGTCGGTGGACCAATCCAGATAGTGTGCTTCCATGTCGTCCAAGATTTTACGCGCTTCTTTCACTGACTTATATGGAAAAATACCTCCACAAGATGAGTCTAACCTTAATCGAGAATCGTTAGTCAATCCAGCATAAAAAACATTTATCATTTCCCTATCATCAATACCATGGTTTGGAAATATTAAGAATAAATCCTTATACCTTCCCCAGGCTTTCACAAGGCTATCTTTTCCTTGTTTAAAGTTTCGAATTTCAGCTCTTATTTTGTTAGCCCTAGATATGGGAAAGTACCTTGACAAAAAGGCAGATTTCAAATCGTCCCAGGTCGTGATGGATCCTGGGGACAGTTTTTTAAACCAATCTTTTGCCCTATTTGTCAAAGTAAAGGAGAATACTCGAAGTTTTACCTCATCCTCCCTGGTGTTGACTAGGTCACAGATGTCCTCGAACGCTTCGAGGTGTTGATAAGGGTTTCCGCTTGGTTCTCCGTCAAATGAAATGGTGTTAATCATTTTGATCAGCCCTTTGTTGATTTCCACCACCTTACCATCTGTCTTCTTGATTGCGGATCTCGGGGTGAATTGTACTTCAGATCGCTTATCCCACATGGGTTGATCGTCTGCCATCCTGACAACTCAACAAACGATTACGGGCAACTTGCGGGAAACAAAGAGATAAGATAAAAATAAAAATAACTAATTAACTAGAAAGTGAAAAACTTGCAAGGGAAAGAATCCCTCACAAGGATCGATTAACAAAACTAATAAAGACTAAAATCTAACAACTACCGTTCCCCGGCAACGGCGCCAAAAACTTGATGCGGTAATTATTATATATAAAAAGCGGAACAAGTTTTAACCTCTAATGCCTAGCCACTGTCTTACCACATATACAGGCAAGCGTACCTGATCGTGAGTAATATAGTGTAGGAAAGTCCAGGTATCGTATCTACCACTGGGAACGGTCAAGTTATCGTAGATTATCAATCTAAAGCAGTTTAATTAACCTAAAGCTTTTTGGGGGGTTTTTATGAAAAAGGTTTTAATGACTAAAAAGACAACTAAATTAATTATAAACTAAGAAAGCAATTTAAGAGATTAATTTAGAACTATATAAGAAAAGTAGTAGCACTTATCATGGTATAGTGAATCCCCAAGTGGATGATTTAAACAGGCCAAAAGTTTGGTTGTTTTGGTTATTGTAGGAATTTAAGTCTAGGACTCCCTAACATGTAGTGACTATGGTTTTTCACTAGGTTTTGGTCCTCCTAGTTCCAATACTTAGGTCGTTTGTCAGACAATCTAGTATCGGTCATCCGATCCTAATTCTATTGTATGGTTTTCTACCTCCAGGTCACTCTCGGTCCGAGTAACCACTTAACACAACTCTCTTGGTCAAAGGGTAGGTTAAAGTAGGTTGATTATCCTATCGGAGTCTTTCTACTTTGGTCAAAACAGATACACCCAACCAATGAGTTCAAATAAGCAGACAACAAGAATCAGAATGGAACCATAACACACATTCAATTAACCAAAAACAAACCAATAAACATTAATTATGAAATCATCATCCACAATGGTTCATCGACCACAATAAGTACCACTATAAAAGACTACTCACTAATCATAATGAAAATAGAAAAAACGATAGTAGACGCAAACATGATACCGACAGTACAACAACGGATGATCGAAGATCGAAACCCGCAGCGTATCGGCACCACTCGGAACTTCCACTCTATCGCTTCCTCTCGTATCGTGCCTGTGTGTCTATGTGTGTATGTGAGTATATTCTGAATTGAAGGAGGAGGCTGATATTTAAAAGAAAACGTCCAGAAGCCTTTTCGCGATCGCCAGACGGCAGTTTCGCGGCGCGAAACACTTAGGTCAAACCCTGGTCTTCATCTTTGTCGAACTTGGCGGCGCCAGATCTGGAACTGCGCGATCGCCAGATGGCTACTGGATTGATGTTGTGCATTTTCCACGTTTTCCCGCTTTTTTCGTACTTTTCCATTCCACGGCCTCCAAATCCTACAAAAGCAATAATAAGCTCATTTGGTGAGTGAAATGATCAGAAACGTGTGAGAAATGGGGTAAAGTCATTCAATTAAGCTCAACCAAAACATGTATAATTTTGGTGTTATCAGCCCTTTAAAGCCTTTCATTCTATGCTCAGGCTCGGTCGTCCACCATTTCGATTGAAAAGGGTATTAGGAAATGATATTGTATTTATTGTGTATATTTTGTTTTGTTTATTTTCTGGTCAAATCTCTTTAGATTAATGAGTTATTCTTGTAACTTGGTTATATAAGTTATTGTCAATGAGGTTGATTTACCTTTCTCTACAAACACCAAAAGTAAGCGTACAAACTACGAGCTATGAAAACGATCATAATCCCACTCTTGTGCAAATTGCACCTACGGAAGGGTTAACTAGTAACCAAGTGTTATGAAAATGTATCTAGAGATGTGTTTTGGTTGGCACCCCAACCCACATATTTATATTACAGATTTTGGGCTCACGATCCGGTAAGCAAAAACGATTAAATTATCTAAAGCCCAATCTTCGGTAAAGTAACTAGCCCAAGAAAAATGTTCTTCAAATTCGGTAATCCATCAACAAGTCCATCGGTCGTCCCACAAATATATTCAAAGTCCAACGGCAATATCTCGGGTCATCCAAAATCGTGCGGCCCAATCACCTACAAACATTCAACCCACCGTCTTCATGATCCACAAAAACGACCCAATATTGACTAGCTTTGATCTTCACAAAAATCTGCCCATCACTTGTTGGGCCCAAAAATGCTTTCTGAAATGTCGTGAAATATTTTGTCAAAAATTCAAGAATTTAGCGGTTAAAAACATGCATTTCACACAAGTTTCCTAAAATAACTAAAACTCCGAAAATGGCTAAAGACACTAAAAAGGACTATAGTTCACTATACAAATCTACGCTAAAGTGATTAAACTAGAATTAATAGTTTAACCCTATCACTAGACTAAATTAACTTTGACTTATCTTATGATGACTTGAACTTTGACTTTTGCTCTTTAACTTTCAGCATCAGGCTTTGTGATCTTAAATTCAATTTCTATATCTAACAACTCGGAATACTTTGCACAGATAGGCATGTAGTACATTTTTTTAAAGAGAAGGGGGAGGGGGGCTAATCGCACCCCTATTTATAAGGGAGAGCAAAAACGGGTATCCAACTAAAAATATCACAATCAGAACCATCGATTCTTAGAATGAAAGAACTGGAACCTCTACTTCCAGTTCCGTTACTGGGTACCCATTCTTTATTTTTATTAACTTTTTTCATTCATATCATGAAAAAAGTAAAAATTAACCGATTATGAAGTCATAAAGTAAATAAATAAATACTACAAACGTGAAAACCAATTTGATAAATACTATAAAACGATGCTTCCAAAACAAATAAATATTACAAACGGTGCTTGGAAATTGAATAAATACAACAAATGATGCTTCCAAAAATTTCACATAACTAGAATTAGTTGATACTTGATACTAACAACTTCTATAAATAAATAAAATTATTAAAAGAAACAACAGGACTGGTTTCGACAAGTATCCAACAGTTAACGGTTCCAAAAAAAATGGAACTGAAATCAATCACATCGATTACAGTTCCAAAGACGGATACCTACTTCCAGTGCTAATTCCCACCTATATCTATTGCTAAATGCACCCTTATTAAAATTTTCTTCTCATACATATTAACACCATACACCACTTTTTTTACATTCTCAATACATAAACTAACCTTATTTTGGCATTAATTGAGATACAAATATTCTTTTAAAATATGAAAATTGGTTCTAGTGACCAAACCTAACCTTCTTATTGGTCTCCTACCCATTTTTTCATCAACTTTTGTAAAAGGGCTTATTGTTGTAGGATAAGTGTGCCATCGTCTAAAGGATCCGACGATAGAGATAGATATAAGAGTTATTTATGGAGTAAATCTCCTTCCATGCTTATCATTATCGTAAGAGTAAACTCTAATTTTGGTCCCTATGGTTTATTGAGATCTTTGAAAATGGGACCTATGGTTTGATAACTCTAAAAACAGTCCTCATGGTTTTCATTTTGCTTTGAAAATGGTCCCTAGTCACTAACTCCGTTAATTTTATCTGTTAGTGATGGGGATAGTTTTGTCAATATACCTTTATTACCCATTTTTATATTTATTAAAACATCAAAATAAGGATTGAATTGAAATCATCCTCCATGGGTTCCACCATCCCCACAAAGCACCGATTCCACCATTACAGCAGACCACCACCGACACCATCGCCATCTAGTTGCCGACGACCCTCTTTCCATCGCATCTCTCTCTCTCTCTCTCTCTCTCTCTCCTTCTTCTTCTTCTTCACCTTCAATTTCGGTTACCTAGATCGGTAATTGAGACCTCTTGGAGAATCATCAAATTGTTTGATTATATGCCAAGGAGGACAACCCAAAGTTTTCTGTTGCATTTTTTGAATTCTGGGTATTTTTTCAAAAATTCCTCATTCAAACCCCTTCCATTCTCAGGCCTTCGATCGATCAGTCGATTGATTCACATAAAAAAAACTTAAATCAAACCCCTTTGATTGATCAAACATTCGATTGATTACTTACTTCGATTGCACTTCAGTTACAAGTAATGGTACATGATTACAAGGTTTTTGATAATGCCTTCCATTGATCAGACTCCATTACTTCGATTGTACTTGGATCGATCGAGGTTTTATCAATTAATGTGTGATTTTTTTGTTTTTTGTATGTTGATTATGTGCTTGATCGATCGAATAGTTTATGGAATCTGTGTTTGGTAAATCGAAGTTTGATCAATCAAAGGTGTGATCAACATCGAAGGTCTGATCGATCGTTGATAGAAGGCGTGATCGATGGAGGTCTGATCAATTGAAGGTGTGATTTTTTTTTGTTTTGTGTATGTTAATTGGTACAACAATCCGGCAAAATCCATTTTGTTTTCTAGAAATTCAAACTAGTTCCTTTTCAAATATAAAATCATGTTGATGATTATGGTAAGTGACATACCACATCTCTAGCAGATAGGACACCTGTATAGGAACACAACTACCAACATATTTGCAGAGATTTTATATTTGAAAAAGGAACCAGTTTGAATTTCCAGAAAACAAAATGGATTTTGCCAGATTGATGTACGAATCAACATACCAAAAACAAAACAAAAATCACACCTTCAATTGATCAGACCTCCATCGATCATGCCTTCTATCAACAATCGATCGATCAATCCTTCGATGTTGATCACACCTTTGATTGATCAAACTTTGATCGATCAAACACAGATTGCATAAACTCTTCGATGCAGTCACATAATCAGGATTCTTTGGTTTAGAATTCTCGAGATGCAACTTAGAAAAAAAGGATGTGGCTTCGTCAAATTTGCCTACATGCAGGCAGTTATCAATTAAAGTTATGCAGTGTGGTTTGGGATTTGATTAAAAGTTGTTATAGAAGGTGAAAATTACATGATTTGATTATATAGAAGCAGCGCTGAGGATGTAGTTCAGAGCATGCATGGTGCACAGGTACGTACGGTAACGAGAAATCGCGGGTAAAAGTTTTCTGGGAACAAGCTATCAAGGTTTATGATCGACCTATGTTATTAGAATTAAGGATTTGTTCAATGGACCTGGTTAAAAAAAGAAATTTAAATGGACAAAAATGCCCTTGTCACTAACGGAGGAAATTAACAAAATTAATAACGAGGGACCATTTTCAAAACAAAATGAAAAACACAGGGACGGTTTTTAGAACTATCAAACCATAAGTCCCACTTTCAAAGATTTCTATAAACCACGGGACCAAAATTAGAGTTTACTCTTATCGTAATCATCCCTATTTAAAGGGCTTTATGCTTAATGAGAAATATCGATTTTCTTCTCTCTATTCTATGTTGTTCTATTATGCTTCTCCTTCAACACGTTATCAGCACGTAAGCTCGATACTTGTTATTCACCGCCGCTATGATTTTTCTGTCTATTCTCCGACACTGTTGGATGACTTGCTTCCCACAACTTCAATCAAGTAAGTTTTTTTATGTCTCTCTTCTCGACATATGAATATCTTAAGATGATCATATTATAAGTTTAGTATAATTTATGATTTGATCTATATTCATATACAATGTTGTTTTTTTTCTCTAAAAGAAAAAGTTATATAGCCAGATTATGAATTTCAAGTGGTTAAATTTTTTTTCACTTCTGTCCTAATGGCTAATATTTATGGTTTAGTTAACCCACATTAGATTAAAATTTATTTATTCTGGTATGTTTATGAATTATATAACAAAATATAAACAACATGTAGAGATTTGTATATAGAATTGAATTTATAGAATTGTTTTCTATCGTATATGTAGACTCTCATCTTCATTAGTATGCAACATAATATGAGAGCATGCAACATTTGCTTATTTTAATTACATCACAAAATTTTCATATTCCATTAATTAATAATTATCTCATATGTATATATTTGTTTATCCAGATTTAACTTCGATTATTTATTATTGAATTTTGTGATTCTAGATATGAGTTTTTGATCAAATGGGTGTTTTTAAAAAACATATTTACCAAATGGGGGTTGTTTTAAACATATTTACCATTTAGGTGTAGTTTTCTATTTAATGGACTTTTAATGCTTAAACATATTTACCATTTAGGTGTAGTTTCTATTTAATGGACTTTTAATACCTAAAAATATTTACCATTTAGGTGTAGTTTTTTATTTAATGGGCTTTTAATGTCTTTTTCCTACTTTTCTTTACTATTTTTTTATTATTTTTTGTTGCTGATTTTTTTAATGTTTTTTAAAGATCATATAAATAAAAAGCTTATGTACGATTAAGTAAAATATATATATATATATATATATATATAAAACAATAATACGGTCCTGAAAAAAATCATATAAAAACAAACCCGTCCGAAAACCCGAAAATTAAAAATGGTATAAAAATGGTGAGGAGTTTGGGTTGGCATTTTCAGAACCAAACCTACCGAAAAAACCCGAACATTTTAGATATTTTTTTTATTAATGTGAGTATTAATATATACTATTAATATGTTTCAAAAAAAATATATTGAAAAAAAAGTCTCAAGTATGGTCAAGTTTTTATTAAAAAAACAACAATAAAACTCAAGTACAGTTAATGTTTTTGTTAAGTTTAAGTACGATTCAGGTTTTCGGTTAATGTTTTTGGGTGAGCAAAACCTGTCTAACCCAAACTACCCGTTTGAAACTTGAATCGTACTTAAACTTTGAAACCAAGACCCGAAAACCTAATTTAATTGAGTTTTATAAAAACATTAACCGTACTTGAAAACATTAACCGAAAACTTGAATCGTACTTAAACCTGAACTGTACTTGAGTTTTATTGTTGTTTTTTCAATAAAAATTTAACCGTACTTGAGATTTTTTTTTTCAATATATTTTTTCCGGAACATATTAATAGTATATATTAATACTCACATTAATAAAAATATATTTAAAATGTTCGAGTTTTTCGGTAGGTTTGGTTCTGAAAATGCCAATCCAAACTGAACCCAAACTCCTCACCATTTTTATACCATTTTTAATGTTCGGGTTTTCGGACGGGTTTGTTTTTATATGATTTTTTCAGAACCTTATTATTGTTTTATATATTTTTTAACTTAACCGTACATAAGCTTTTTATTTATATGATTTTTAAAAAACATTAAAAAAAATCAGCAACAAAAAAATAATAAAAAATAGTAAAGAGAAGTAGGAAAAAGGCATTAAAAGCCCATTAAATAGAAAACTACACCTAAATGGTAAATATGTTTAAAACAACACCCATTTGGTAAATATGTTTTTTAAAAACACCAATTTGGTCAAAAACTCTTCTAGATATGCACTTTATTTATTTTGGCTAAGTGAAACACAATTGACTTGTTTTTTAAAAAAAAATAGCCACAAATTTTACCAAAAAAAAAATCGATTTTTTACGGTTCTTTCTTTGAATCTATAATTATCTTGAATTGTTTTCAATAGATTTAACTTTATTATAATATGATATGATGGTTTCTTTTGCAAATATCAATTGAAGGAAAGCATCTTATCTTGTTATGCAATCGGGTTTGAAAATGAATACATTATATCGTATTAAATCTTGTTATTTAAATATTTATTTCAATTTAAATCTTGTTATGATTGATCTTTTATTTGATTTAAATTTAGTACTTAGTTATTTCATTTTTATAGCTATTTTATTATGAGTTCCTATGTAACACCCCAAATTTCCATAACAAAGTAAATCATAAATAACAGATAATTCCCAATGATCTAATTCGCCATTAACATAACGTACTAAATCCAAAATAAGAAGTTTAGAGTGCATGCGGAACATCCATCCACAGCTGAGATACTATAAGTTAAAATACTGGAAAGACTACTAACTCTGCTACTCTAAGCATTCACCTTCTCCTTTCCCTTAAGTGCGCGCTCTTTCCCTGAAAATGTTTTATAGTTTGAAAACGAAGGTTAGACCGTAAGGTCTAGTGAATTCCCTCAAAACATTTATAAACTGTTTTTAAGGAAACGGCCCACTGGCTACAGTAAAACAATTACACTTGAGTTACACCATGAGCAATACATACGTCACCCCGTGACTAACTGGGTTACCCCTGACCTCCCAGGTCTAGGCAGTAACCTGAGTGGCCGACTCCCCGGATGCTCATTTAAGGGAGTGACGAACAGAGTTCGTGCCTCCACACCACGCTCACTCCCAAGGGATATACGGTCCCTTGGTACCCATTGCTCATAGTGTAAACTCAACACAAATCCATAGAATGATAAGCATGCATAAATAAGATGATCATCAATTTAGCAGCTATATAGCTCAAATAACAGTTCCCAACAAGGTATATAAACATTTAGTTCAAGTTTAATTTATAAAACTTTTGGGTAAGGGAACTCACTTGTCACTACCTCGACTACGCTAAGTGTTGTTTTATCCGCACCTCACAAAAAGATGATGATTTGGTGAAGACCTGATGATGAGAGGAAATGATGAGGACGATGATGGCAGCTCCAAAACACACACTTCACACACTAATTTTACCACAAATGGCTAAAACCCTAATTTGCTCCCCTTAAGTACCCTGGACTACAAGGCTAAGCCCATCTAACATTAAAAGCCCAACAATTATAATACATTTCAAGAATTTGACACAAATAGCCCCTCAACTCATAGAATCTTACAAACGAAGTTAAAGTTAAAGCTAACTGCTAGCTAAACTGACATCCGGTCATTACATCCCCCCTTAAAAGAATTCCGTCCCGGAATTCAATCGCTGAACAGATAAGGGTACTTCGCCTGTATCTCGGATTCTGCTTACTTCTAATTTTTACCACAAATGGCTAAAACCCTAATTTCCTCCCCTTAAGAACCCTGGACTACAAGGCTAAGCCCATCTAACATTAAAAGCCCAACAATTATAATACATTTCAAGAATTTGACAAAAATAGCCCCTCAACTCACAAAATCTTACAAATGAAGTTAAAGTTAAAGCTAACTGCTAGCTAAACTGACATCTGGTTATTACATCACATCCCCCTTAAAAGAATTTCGTCCCGGAATTCAATCGCTGAACAGATAAGGGTACTTCGCCCTATCTCGGATTCTGCTTCCCACATAGCCTCTTGTCCCTTATGAAATTTCCACTGGATCTTTACCAAGTTGATTTCTTTGGTCCTCAGCTTGCGGACTTTGCGATCCACAACAGCAACCGGTTCCTCTACAAAGTTTAACTTCTGATCCACTTCAATATCCTGTAGCGGTATCGCCATCTCTGGATCTGCCAAACACTTTCTCAAGTTCGACACGTGGAACGTGTTGTGAACTCCGCTTAGCTCAATTGGTAGCTCTAACTTATACGCCACGGTTCCAATCCGATCACTTACCTTAAACGGTCCTATGTAATGAGGATTCAACTTGCCTTTTTTCCCAAAACGTATCACCCCTTTCCACGGTGATACCTTGAGCATAACCTGATCCTCGACTTGGAATTCTATATCCTTTCTATGCTTATCGGCATAACTCTTCTGCTGATCTCTAGCCGTCTTTAGTCGATCCCGCACTTGGTTGATCTTATTTGACGTAATTTGAACGATTTCTGGTCCTGCAAGTTCCTTCTCTCCAACCTCATTCCAACACAACGGGGTTCTACACTTTCGTCCGTACAGTATCTCATACGGTGCTGCCTCAATGCAAGAACCTCCAAAATCCAAGAACCTCCGAAATCGATCAACGGTAGATGATCCTCCCAAGAACCTCTGAAATCCAAGACACACGCTTTCAACATATCTTCCAAGGTTTGGATGGTCCGTTCACTTTGTCCGTCGGTCTGCGGATGGTACGCGGAACTCAAGTTGACCCGCGTCCCCATTTCTCGCTGAAAGCTTTGACAAAATGTCAAAGTAAATCTGGCATCTCGATCTAACACGATAGATATGGGAGTTCCGTGAAGTCGCACTATCTCTGCTATATAAAGTTTTGCGAGCCTTTCCATAGAGTACGTTTCCTTCATCGGCAAGAAATGAGCTGACTTCGAAAGTCGATCGACTATTACCCAAATAGTGTCATAACCCTTAGGCGTTCGGGGTAGTTTCGTCATGAAATCCATGGTGACATGATCCCAAGTCCACTCCGGTATTGGCAACTGCTGTAGTTTACCATACGGTCGCTGGTATTCGATCTTTACTTGTAGACATGTCACGCATCTCTCTACAAAATAGGCGATATCCTTCTTCATTCCCGGCTACCAATAAGTTTGCCTCAAGTCACGGTACATCTTGTTCGTTCCAGGGTAAACCGAGTACTTCGATTTGTGTGCCTCAGCTAAGACCTTCTTTCGTAGATCTCCGAGTTTTGGGACCTAGACGCGATCACCAAAACACTTCAAGCCTTCGGTGTTCACTACTAGCATATCTAAAATTCCCACCAATCATTCGCTCTTCAAGTTTTCCTCTTTTAATGCTTTCTTCTGCCACTCTCTGATTTCAGACTTGAGGTCTGGTACGATGCTTATTTGGTAAGCCACGATGCCTATTCGAGAATCCAAAATGTCGGGCTTGTCTTTACCTCCTTTTCGACTTAAGGCATCCGCTACTACATTCCCTTTACCCGGGTGGTAAAGGATCTCACAGTCGTAATCACTAAGTAGCTGGATCCATCGTCGTTGTCTCATGTTTAGCTCCTTCTGATTGAGAAGATGTTGAAGACTCTTATGATCAATATAAATCTGACACTTCATGCCGTAAAGGTAGTGTCTCCAAATCTTTAGAGCGAAGATCACTGCTGCCAGTTCCATGTCGTGCGTTGGGTAATTGAGCTCATGTACCTTCAGTTTCCTAGATGCATACGCAATTACTTTACTCTCTTGCATAAGTACGCACCCCAAGCCCAACTTTGATGCGTCACAATAGACTACGAATCCGTCAGTTCCTTTTGGTAGAGTGAGAATAGGCGCACGAGTCAATTTCTCCTTCAGATTGTTGAACGTGTACTCACATGTCGGTGTCCATTCGAACTTAACGTTCTTCCTTGTCAGCGCCATGAGTGGTGAGACGATTGCCGAGAAGTGCTTAATAAACCTCCGGCAGTAACCCGCTAAACCAAGGAAGCTTCACACTTCCGTAGGAGATTTTGGCGATTCCCAGTTCTGTATGGCCTCAATCTTAGCTAGATCCACTTTGATTCCTTCTTGTGTCACGATATGCCCCAAAAATTGAACTTCCTTCAACCAAAATTCACACTTTGAAAACTTCGCATAGAGCCGCTCGCGCTTTAGCATTTCCAAGACCTTTCGTAGGTGCTCACCATGCTACTCAGCAGTCTTTGAGTAGATCAAAATGTAGTCGATGAAGACGATGACGAACTTATCCAAATACAGCTTACACACTCTATTCATCAAAACCATAAATGTTGCTGGCGCGTTTGTAACTCCGGACGACATCACAAGAAATTCGTAATGTCCGTAACGAGTCCGGAAAGCCATCTTTGGAATATCTTCTTCTCTGACCTTGAGCTGATGATACCCAGATCGCAAATCAATCTTTGAGAAGAACTTGGCACCCTGTAATTGATCAAACAAATCAACAATCCTTGGTAGTGGGTACTTGTTCTTGACGGTGACTTTATTGAGTTCTCGGTAGTCGATGCACATCCCCATGGTGTCGTCTTTCTTCTTTACGAACAGAACTGGTGCTCCCCAAGGCGAAGTACTAGGGCGGATAAATCCCTTGTTGAGTAGTTCTTGCATTTGCGCCGACATCTCTTCAAATTCCGACGGTGCAAGACGATACGGCGCTTTAGCAATAGGTGCCGCTCCGGGTACCAAGTCAATCCGAAACTCGATCTCTCCATCTGGCGGTAAACTGACTAGATCCTCTGGGAAAACCTCCGGGTAATCACAAACATCTTCGACGTCTTTCACCTCTAACTTGTCCTTGCCTGAGTCTATGACATAAGCCATAAACCAAACACATCCCTTCCTAATACATCGGTTCGCCTTAATCACCGAGATCAATCTAGTACTCCTATTCCTTTTAACACCATAAATCACTGCCGTCCTCCCATCTGGTAAATGGACTCGAACCATCTTTTGTTCGCAATCTATTTTCGCTTTATTCCTAATCAACCAATCCATACCTAATACCACATCAAGACCCTCCATAGGTATAGGTCTTAACACTACGGGCACTAGGCATCCTTCTAACTCTATAGTACATCCCCTCGCAAACTCTCTAACCCATACTCGCCCATTGGCGGTGTCCGCCTCATAAGGATGTTCTATCGGCTCGAGATTCACACAACACAATTTACAAAGCTTAGGGGTAGCATACGAATAGTCTGCACCCGTATCAAATAATACTTTTGCATGTATAGAGTTAACTAGAAATGTACCTGTCACCACATCCGGTGCCTCATCTGCCTCCTCGGCGGTCATCCTAAAGGCTCGTCCCCTCGTTGGAGCTGGTACTGTGTTCCGATCATCTTTGGTTTCAACTGCACGTCCGCCAGTCATCGGTGCTCCACCTCTCTTCAGCTGGGGACAGTCGGGCCTGATGTGGTCTGGAGATCCACACTGAAAACATGACTTCCTCCCCGGACAATCCCTCGACAGATGACCCGACTTCCCACACTGGAAGCAAGTGACTGGCCCCATCTGACAACTTCCACGGTGCACATGGTGGCACTTGCCACAAGGCTTCAGTCCCAAACTCTGTCCCCCATTATGCACGAATCTTGGGGCTTTACCCCCTCTCAGATCATTGACTGGCCCGGGCTACTTCCTTTTCTCTCCCATCTGTTCCGACATTTGACAGTCCTTCTCTCTCTCTCGATCAACTCGGCCGCATTGATAGCCGCCTGAAAAGTAGCCGGATCTTTTCCCATCACAAATTCCCAAATGCTTCCCTTCAGACCCCAGATATACCTCTCTACTCGGTGCTCCTCAGTTGGTACGTAAACCTCAGCAAACCTCAACTTCTCCATGAAACGAGTAGTGTACTCCTGTACCGACATATTCCCTTGCTTCAACTGTAGGAATTCCTCCTCCATATTCTTGGTCGCGGCTAAAGGAAAGAATTGCGACCTGAACTTCGTCACAAAGCTCTTCCAAGTCATGGACCTAACAGCCTCGGTCCCTCTTCCTCCGGTCTCCACATTCCACCAGTGCAAGGCATCCGCTTTCAGCATCGATCGAGCAAACACTTTCTTATCCTCAGCGGCACATTTGCATGTCTCGAACACCATCTCGATTTCCTCAATCCACCTCAGTGCCAAAATAGGATCACGCTCTCCCTTATGGGTAGGAGGCTTGCAGGCAACAAACGTCTTGTAGATACACCCGTGAGTCGACTTGGGTGGATCCCCACCTGCGGGTGGTGTCTGCTGCAAACCTCCGCCTACCACAGTAGCCGGCAGGCTAGTCATCCCAGAGTCTTCTCGACCACCATCAAATTTCGACTTTTCTTGCTGGTTCAGTAGGGTCTGTAAAGCTTCTTGAATTCTTCCCATTTCTGTCTGAAAGGCTTTATGAGTAACGAAGACTGTTGGTTGACTAGCGGAGCTTTCCTAATGAGATGGTTCCGGTTCAGCGCGTGCTCCCTCACTTCGCACCCTGCGATTACCCCTAGTCTGACGCCGAGCTCCCACATCTGCCACTGTTGCAGCCCTGCTAGCTCTTCCTTTTCCCCGACCTTTACCCCGACCACTAGCCTTTCATTAAACCGCGGTCATACGAGAAGGCGGCGGTGGAGCTTCAGGTTCCCTCGCAGGATCTGGTATCACCCTGCTTCGCAAGCTACGTCCAGCCATTGATTCTGAAATAGCAACATGAAAACTTAGATTATCTTAAACGACTGGATTTACAGGCGGTGCGAGTATTTACATGTATTCACGAACCCGTGACTACACTGGCCAGGTGTAAGCACGTCTCCATGGTACACGGTATTCCTCGCACTTCCATACCAAACGATGACTCTTCAGGCAAGTCCTAAAGTCCTAACATCTCTATAACATCCCGATTTCCCCAAACATATAAATAATGCAATAAAACAATCCCAGTGATCTAACGCAACGGAAATAGATAACTATCATGATAAAGATATTAAATGTCGAGTGCACGCGAAACAACCCTCCACGGCTGAGATAATAATTTTAGGTATCTAGTGTGCGTCATAAAAACTAAGGCCGATTCTACCTAGACGTCAGACCTTCTCTTGCCCTTTCCTCTCTCTCGGCTCGGGCTACACTTGTGACAGATAAAGAGAAAATATTTGGAAAAGCGAGGGTTAGACCACAAGGTCTAGTGAATTACCTCAAAACAGTTTAATAACAAATCCGGCCCGCTGGCCATTTATCGAAACATTCAGACAGGCAGGTGTGTTGCGGACAAAGAAAACCCCGTCGCTTAGTGACATTCAAATCAGGCCCATCCGGTGCCTAGCAATAGCTCCCAAAGGACGTAGTCCCGAGGTACCCCCAAATGACTGATCAGGCCAAATGGTAAACACTCTCAAGGAACATGCAGTTCCAAGGTACCCAGTGTCCTTAATGCAACACATCTATCAACAACAATTCATAATTACCATTTTAAGCATGCTTAAACGTACTTATCGATCATATCATGTTATCATAAAATCATGTGACAATTTCATCATTTCAAATCATATATTGAAAATAGAATGGGCATTTTAAAGTTTAATTAAACATTTAACCCATTCAATTCAGGCAAGGGAACTCACCTGAGCAACTCTCACTAACTCGCTGCTGATCTCGCCTAACGTTCCTGTATGAATTCTAAGGTATTAATGATCACGCTTAATTAATCCTCTAACTACGAAACCCGACTCGGGAAATGACAAATCCCGACTCGAGAAATGTCAAATCCCGACTTGGATGAATTACACTAACAAAATCTTAACGTCTACATTTCCCGACTCGGGGTAATAGCATAACCCGACTCGGGAAATAGGTTTTCCCCGACTCGGAGAATCACAAGGTCAAAATAACGACTTTAACTAACCGAATTCCCGACTCGGAAATCGTAGATTTCCAACTCGGGAAAGGCATTGGGAACCAAAACATCAATAGCAACTTCGATGATTTCCCGACTCGGGAAATCATAAATCCCGGCTCGGGAAAATATGATTCCCAACTCGGGAAATAAGAATCCGAAGTCAGGAAACGTACCTTAATCGACAAATGGATGATAATGTTGATCTATTCACACACTCACAACACACACTTTACACACTTAAAGATGTTTCCCAAAAATGGTTAAAATCTAAGGTTTAAGGCTATATATAACATGGGCTTTGGGCTAAGCCCATTCCCAAAGTGGAATAATCCCAAACCTATTAAGACTTTCTAAGATTGACACATTTCACCCCTCACTTCTGTTAAGGTTACAAAAGTCCAACTTAACGAGAAAATTAACTTAATCATTAACTTTAACAAAACCCCGGTTATTACAATCTCAGCTATGTTCCTAACCTTACAGTTTAAGACTAGGCCCGATCCTGGTCACCTAATTCACTTAAACTAAGGCTCTGATACCAATTTGTAACACCCCAGATTTCCATAACAAAGTAAAGCATAAATAACAGATAAATCCCAGTGATCTAATTCGCCATTAACATAACGTACTAAATCCAAAATAAGAAGTTTAGAGTGCATGCGTAACATCCCTCCACAGCTGAGATACTATAAGTTAAAATACTGGAAATACAACTAACTCTGCTACTCTAAGTATTACCTTCTCCTTTCCCTTAAGTGCGAGCTCTTTCCCTGAAAATGTTTTATACTTTGAAAACGAGGGTTAGACCGTAAGGTCTAGTGAATTCCCTCAAAACATTTATAAACAGTTTTTAAGGAAACAGCCCAATGGCCACAGTAAAACAATTACACTTGAGTTACACCATGAGCAACACATACATCACCTCGTGTCCAATGTTATAAGACACTAGTAGGTCACACCGCTGCACACCTAATTTGAGAACGTATGTGTGTGAAAAATAATTAATTGTTTTAATTATTAAAGGAGAGAATATAATAAATAATTATTTAGTTATTTATTAAATTAATTAATTTGGTTAATTAATTAATTAAGGAGATAAGTATATAAGAATTATAATTGGATACAATCACTGCCTTATTTATCTCTATAAATAAAGGCTTAATGTGATAAACCAAATAATTCTTTTCCCCGAAGAAAATAACTCTCTCTCTCTCTCTCTCTCTCTCTCCTTGCCGCCGCCGGCCACACACACACAAGGACGACCGGAGCAGTTTTTCCGATCAGTCACGGTGGTCTAGCAACCTGTCTCACGTGGTGTCAGTAGCGGTGTACCCCCTGCTCGCGTTTTAGAGGAAATTCGAATAAAGGTAAACTCTCTAAAACATCCTTGATTGTGTCTGTTAGGTTTAACGTTGGGTCCGCGATTGGGAATCGTTTTGTTATCCGCTGCGCATGTTTATTGCCACCGATTCCCATCAGTGGTATCAGAGCCACTTCCTAAAACCTACAGATCAGTTTTTCTGAATTGTTTAGGTTTTAAAAATTCAATTTTATCTGTTCTTAATTTTGTAAAAAAAATGAATTTTTCGAAAACCTAACCGGCGGTGGAACGGCGGCAGTTAGCCGACCGAACCACCAAGACCGACCACCGCCCGCCGGAAAACCACCGACGGTCGTACCACAGTTGGTTGTAGCCGTCGGCTGTCCTCGCGACACAATTGCCGGCCGCACCACCGTTTGTGGTGACGGCAACAGCTACGGGGCCACGGTCGAACACCGTACCACCGTTCGTGGTGGCGGCATCGTTCACAATCGAAAGCCACACCACAGCCGTGTGGTGGTGGTGATTGGTTAATGATCGGACCGCCGATCGGCGACGGTGGCTATCGCCGCTGTCGTCGACGGTGGCTATCGCCGCTGTCGTCGACGGCGGTGGTGATGTGTTTTAATTTGCTGGGAGGCGGCGGCGGTGGTGGCGATTGCTGCTGCCGCTGTCGTGCTCCCATCGATGGCGATCGATTAAATGAACGAACCACCTTGAGCGGTGGCGGTGGTGGTTTTAAACTGCTGCCGTCATCGGCTCGACCGCAAACGACCGCCACACCACCGTTTGTGGTGGTGGCGTCGATGTTGTTGTTGTTAATCGCCAAACGGCGATGGTGGCTGAGGGCTGTTGTCATCGTAAAGGCGATGGTGGTTTTGTTGTTATCCGCCGACCATGGCGATAGTGGTGGGGCCAAGCTGCTTCTGTCGTCGGCAGATTGATGGTGGCGATGTGGTTGTTTGTTGTTGCCGGGAGTGGCGGTGGTGGTGGCGTAGGCCGCAACAGCCGTTGACTCCCCGACCGGTGACGAACGCGTCGCCGGTGGTGGCGATGATGGATTGGAACGGGGGCGGCAGTGGATGTTTCCCCGTCGTCCTCACCGGTGATTACGAACCAGCGGGTTCGGGTCACGAGCGGTGACTAGCGTTAACAATTGCGTTTTTCCAATTAACAATCAGTACGGTTTGGCTTCGATAGTTAAGGGTCTAAACCGACAGGTTTAAAACCCTAGGGGTTAATTTTGTTTTTGATTAAATTAATTTATTTTAATTAATCTTAGATGAATAAAATAAAATCTAGTTGAGATTTTGTTTTGTTGTCATAGTCAAACCCTTTGACCCATGGATTGTGTTTCGTATGTTTTTATTATTATATTTGTTATTTGAGGAGGCCTACGTGCCATTTACAACCCGCTTTAATTGTAATGTTTTAATAAAAAAAACCGAAGAATTAAGAACCGAAGACGGAGCACGGAGTCAACCATGGATCTTGGAGCCAGTGGGAGCACCGAGAAGATCATGCCCTGTGTGTTGTTGTCACTTAGGATTGAGACCGTCGTTTTTGTATTGGCTCGCAAAACGGCAATAGTTTAAGGGTTTTTGACTATGACATGTTGCTTAACTGCGTGGTTGTTTATATTTAATAGCATGTATGGTTAAAATTAAATATAAACTGATAAGAAGAATAAATGTTTTAAAAAGGGAATGGATACAAATACAGTTTGTGTTTGGATCCAAGTTTTGAAAAACTGGCATTTTTAGAACCCTTGTTAAAAATCATAGATCAGTAAGTGCAACCCACTTTAGGGACACCTCTGTTGTAAGGTACGTAGGGCGTTGTGAGTGAGCACACCTCGAGCGCCCGCGTTCAAATTGAAATTGGAGGGGATAAAAACTCTGCGAATTATCTCCGGGTGGTACCGGCCAGAGTATGTCCAGGCCCCAGGTGGTGCGATCTGTTTTGGTAATTGTTTATTCACCGGGTGGTACTGGGCCAAAATGCACTAGAGGGACTAAATATGCACAGATTAAATATCTGATGTCCCGACGATCTAGAAGTCGTGTTTTCGTATTAAAATGCAATTAGTATAGGTTTTACCTACCATAAATCACATGAGTCGGCCTGACATGAACACATGCTTCCCCACACATGTGAAATATGGATTCTAGTCTAATAAATTAATTTAAGGGTTATAATTTATTAGAAGTTTTATAAAATATAAACTAAATCGGAATTTTATTCTTGTATTTGTAGATGTCTAAATCTGTAGTCCCGTTTTATACCCCTGAGGAATCGCTCCGCTGAGGCATCCATGTTTCTCTAATTGAATCGCGCCTCCTCCTACTACTAAAAGCGGTGTTAATTCCGATAACCACGAATGCTTTTAATGATAACGACTAAGGTTGTTACAAGGTATTGATACTTGAGAGGTAGCCGTCTAGGGTTTCTAGGGTTTCCGCCGCCAAACCCATTTGTTTCGGCCGCCGCCGCCGGCCAGCCGTCTTTGGTGGGGGTGGTCGCTGCAACCTCCTCTACTGCCCTATGGTGGCAGATCAGCCGCCTGAACCCCCGGTTACTCGAAACCGGGCGAAGAAAATCAAAGCCAAAAAGGGTACGGCTTCGCCGCCCCCTTCCGCTTCGTCGCCGGCCACCACAGCCGCCGTACCGGCGTGTGGTGGCGCTCCGGGTGATCGTCGGCCTGAGGGTGATCTGCTGGCGATGTCGGATTGTGTGACAAACACCACTTCCGCCGCTACTTTCTTCTCGCCGGATCGCACGCCATCGCTATCGCTTTCTGCCTCGTTGCCTCTTCCTTCCGCCGTATCGCCGGTCTCGGCGTCATCGGCGTCGCCTTCTGCTGCCTCTTTGGTTTCGCAACTACAACCACCGGGTCCTTCACAGCCGCTGGGACCGCGGTCCGACGACGTGGTGGTGACTGGTGGTGGTGATCAAACTTTTACCACCGCTGCCTTCCCTACGTCGTTTTCTCCGCACCTGGATTTAACGACGGACTCGCCTGCTGTTGCGGAACCATTTGTGGAGACACCGGCGGGGGCTACAGGAGTGTTTGGGGATGTGGGTTCTTTTCAGCAGCTGCTGAAGGATGTTTCAGGTGCTCATGGTCATCAACAGCAGTCTCCGATGCTGTCTCCGGCTGCTGCCATGTTTTCTTCGTTCTTAGCTTCTCCGGTCGAGATGGGTTCTGATCATGGGGTCTTACCTACGGCATCCGTGTCCAATTCGAAGGTTGGATCAGATATGGGTAATGAGCCGTCTTTGTCGAAAGAAAAAGCACCAAATGCTGGTAGCTTTGTGGACTCTGAAGGCAAGGTTTTCTTGCATGCTGATGAGACAATTGTTGCTCATAAGCCTTTGTCATTTGCTGATCTTCTGAAGAAAAGTGCCAACCTCGTGTGCGGTAAAGGTAAACTTACGTACTATCCTCCGGTAGTAACTGAGCTTGGCACTAGGCATGCGATTATTCCTGATGATTTGATCCAAAAGCAAGCCAATGAGTGGGCTCTTACACTTGCTGGCTACTTTCTTGGTAAAAGGCCTGCTTTTCCTTTTGTTCAGTATCATGCTAGACGATTGTGGAAAAAATATGGCCTTACTGATGTTATTTTAAATGACCAAGGATATTTCTTTTTCAAATTTAATTCTGATCAAGGATTAAACTTTGTTTATGAAAATGGTCCGTGGTTATTTAATGGCATGCCTATCTTTATTCAGAGATGGCAACCGGGTCTTTGTTTTGATAAGCCTGATCTGCAAACAGTCCCTCTATGGGTTAATATTTATGGCTTACCTTTGGATGTTTGGGATTATGAGATTATTAGTCGGATTGCTAGTATCGTTGGGGAACCTGTGTCCGTGGATCGTTACACGGATGAAATGTGTGAAACCAAGTCTGGTAGAGCTAATTTTGCCAGAGTTTTGGTTAATGTTTCGGCTGATTATGAGTTACCTTCGTATATTGATGCGATTATCTTGGGTAAACTAAGGAAATTCAAAACTGAGTTTCTTTGGAAACCTAAGAGATGTAGCCACTGCAAAGTGTTCGGTCATGATTTTGAGGGGTGTGTCATAAGGCCTCGAACAACTGATGAGGTGAAAAAGGTAAACCATGTTGTTGGTGAATCCTCTACACCTAAGGATGATGGGTTCAATTTCCCTAAGAGGAAAAAGAAACCCAAGCCGACAGTTGATCCTTTGAAAGTGGGGCCTAAGGTTGCTGTCAAAATCAACCAAAGGTACGTGCCTAAAGTTATTTTACCTACCACTGACCCGCTTGATAAAGGAAAGACAAAGCTTAATAATGATATCCCTTCTCCTAAGGCTCCTATTTTTAATACTGAAAGGACTCCTATGCCAGTTAAAGTTTCCAATCAGTTTACTGTTTTGGAAGAACATCCTAAGTGGACCGCGGATAAAAAGGAAGTAGACTGCTATGTTGAAAAACGAGGGGTGGGACTTGAGCCGGTAATCATTAATTCTTGGTCTCGTCAGAAACTGGACTACTTCATTGATAGGTGGGAAAGAGTTTTCGGGAAGGAGCCTGATGGCAAACTTCGTGGTTTTACACTCCCGGACAGGATTGATGTTGGGGATGATGATGATGACGTTACGTCCGATGATGATGTTTTATCTGACCATGATACTCTCATGAACACTAGACCAAAGAAAGTTTCATGGTCTGACAGGCAGGTGTCTACAAAGATGGAGCAGGACATGCAGTGATGTTCCGTTAGAGAGAGATTTAGTGTTGTCTTTCTTTAGTTTCTTGGGATCGGTTTTTTCTCTTGTTAGTATCTTTTGATGCTTTTGGTGTGCGGCTTTGTGTCCCTTGGTTGTGGGGTACTTAGTCTGCTTTTTGTATTAGTACTTTTATTTTATTTTTATAAAATTGCCAGGATCTTTCCTTTCAAAAAAAAAAAAAAAAAAAAAAAAGGAATCGCTCCGCCTCATCAATGGCAAATGGAAGCTTACAGGACAAAATTTTCCAGTTTGGAAAATGCACCTTGACAATGTCTTGAGTGCACAGGGTAAGCTGTACATTTTGGAAAAACCTGTTTCACGACCTAAGAGCAATTCTCCTGAAGAGGAATTTGCTCAGTACTTTAAATATTTAGCGGATGAATCTGATGTCATGTCAATTCTGATTTTCTCTATATCACCTGAGTTTTAGGGAGGTTTAAGAGAGAAATCCTGTCATAAGGTCGTGAAAGACATAGAAAACCAGCTAGGTTTCTATAAGCATATAGGAAAGCTTTTGATAATGAAAGAGATACTTTCGTTGAAGCTAAAGAAAAACCAATCAGTTAAAGACCATCTCATTAATATAAGGAGGCTCTTTAAATGCATGACACGTCTGGGATACAAAATGGCTTAAGAGGAGTTAATGCATCTCATGTGGTACTCACTCCCGAGGGAGATATGTGACACAGCTAGTGCCTACATGAAAGAACAAGGAAAGACGTGGCAATGTTACATGAGGACATCTTGGCCAGTCTAGAGCCGAAACCAGCACCTGCCGAACTCATGGACAGTGATTGGATTGATGAGTTGGGAGACCTGAGTTGCCCAGAATGCGGTAGCCAGGATATTTGCGAGCACTCGATGAATATCGACCAGATAGAGATCGGTTTACCCGATACTCCAGGTATCTTTGTGATAGATTGCTTAATCACTTCTTATGAATCATGGGTAATTGATACAAGCAGTGGTAACCACATTTGTAATCATTTACAGGGATTCACTAGAAGAGAGACTTTGAGGAAGGACCGTTCGAACCTACGAGTTGGCGAAGGCACTCCGCTGATAGCTGAAGCAGTAGGATCTTATAGTCTTAGTTTACCCTCGGGTTTAGTTTTGGAACTGGAAAATTGTTATTGTGCTCCAAAGATGATTAAGAATGTTATGTCTTTTGATTTATTGGTAGACCAAGGTTTTTATTACAAATATGATTATAAAATGCTTTCAGTCTTTAAAAATAATATTTTCTATTTTAAAGCTACACCTGTGAATGGTCTATATACAGTAAATCTGCAAGATGATAATAAAGAAATCTATGATATAAGTAAACGATCCAAAGACATTGAGGATCAAACTTACCTCTGGCATTGTCGTCTAGGCCACATAAACAAGAAACGCGTTGAACTACTCCTAAAAGGAGGTTTTCTTGGTACTTTTGATTTTAAACCTTTTGACAACTGCGAATCCTGTTTATCTGGAAAGATGACAAAGGAACCTTTCAACAAAGATAATGAAAGGGCCTCTGACTTGTTAGAAATAGTTCACACAGATGTGTGTAGACCTTTTAGTCATGAGGCGAGAGGAGGATACCGGTACTTCATCACATTTACTGACGATTTCAGTAGATATGGTTATGTCTACTTGATGAGACATAAATCCAAAAGCTTTGAGAAATTCAGAGAATATCAGAATGAAGTACAGAATCAACTTGACAGAAAGATCAAGTTTTTACGGTCAGATCGAGGAGGCGAATATCTTAGTCAAGAGTTTGGCAATCATCTGATGGAATGTGGGATTGTATCACAACTCACACCTCCGTATACACCTCAGATGAATGGTGTGTCAGAAAGGAGGAATCGTACATTGCTTGATATGGTACGATCGATGATGTGTCGCTCTACACTACCAGTATCATTCTCGGAACACGCACTCGAAACAGCAGCACATATACTGAACAGAGCGCCAACAAAGTCGGTGGAAAAGACACCATACGAGTTGTGGAAGGGTAAGAAACCCAAAATGTCTTTTCTGAAGATTTAGGGTTGTGAGGTTTACGTCAAACGACCTACATCAGAAAAACTCAAACCCAAATCCGACAAGTGTTTGTTCGTGGGATATCCCAAGACCACCGTGGGATATTACTTCTACAATCTTGAAGAGAACAAAGTTTTTGTGGCTCGAAATGGAAAATTTCTGGAAGAAAAGTTTCTCAGTTCTGGGAACACCAAAGAGGATGTAGATCTACAGGTAGTAGACGAAAAAAACACGGCACCGACTGTTGAGCCAGAAATTCAACATGAAAGTGTTGAACCTCAATCAGAACCGACTGAGGAAGTGCAAACACAGGACCTTCGCAGATCCACTAGGACAAGACAAGAACCAGATAGGTATCTTGGGTTTCTAGTCTCTCAGGTTGGTGGAGACTTAATTGAACCAACATCCTATGGAGAAGCTGTGTCAGGCAGTGAGTCTGAAGAATGGCAAGAAGCCATGAAGGCCGAGATGCAGTCCATGTACGACAACCAAGTATGAGAGTTGACTGATTTACCCCAGCACTGTAGAGCTGTTGGACGTAAATGGGTTTTCAAGAAGAAAACAGACATGGACGGGAATGCGAACACTTTTAAGGCTAGACTGGTTGCAAAAGGATTCACGCAAACTCATGGTATTGACTATGCTGAAACCTTTTCGCCAGTAGCCATGTTGAAATCAATTAGGATTCTGATGGCCATTTCAGCGTATTTTAATTACGAGATCTGGCAAATGGACGTCAAGACAGCCTTTCTGAACGGAAAGTTAACAGAAGACGTCTATATGGAACAACCAGAAGGATTTGAAGATCCTAAGAATCCTAATAAAGTGTGTAAACTGCTAAAATCCGATTATGGATTAAAGCAAGCATCTCGAAGCTGGAACTTACATTTTGATGAGCGAAACAAAGAGTTTGGTTTCGCGAAAAGTGAGTTCGAGCCATGTGTTTACACTAAGTTCAGTGGGAGCATAGTAACCTTCTTGGTCTTGTACGTAGACGATATTCTACTCATAGGAAACGATGTACCAACTTTACAGAGTGTAAAGAGTTGGTTAAGCAAATGTTTCCAGATGAAAGACCTTGGAGAAGCCGCTTATATTCTTGGAATAAAAATCTACAGAAATAGATAAGCGGCTTATCGGACTTAGTCAAAGTACATACATTGACAAAATCCTGAAGAAGTTCAGGATGGATGAATCAAAGAAGGGATTTATCCCGATGCAACATGGCATAGTGTTAAGTAAAACGCAATGTCCTGTTTCTAGTCAAGATCAGGACAAGATGAAATCGGTTCCATATGCTTCAGCAATTGGATCGATTATATATGCCATGTTATGTACTAGGCCCGATGTTGCTTACTCAGTAAGTGTTACGAGCAGATATCAACAGAATCCAGGAGAACCTCATTGGGTGGCTGTCAAGAACATTCTCAAGTACCTGAGAAGAACGAAAGACATGTTCTTGGTCTTTGGAGGATCTGAGGATGAAATTAGTGTCACCGGATATTCTGATGCTAGTTTCCAGACCGACAGAGATGATTTTAGATCACAGTCTGGGTACGTCTTTACCCTAAACGGAGGCACGATATCATGGAAGAGCTCGAAGCAGGATACGATTGCAGATTCAACTACAGAGGCAGAGTACATTGCAGCATCTGATGCGGCAAAGGAAGTTGTCTGGCTGAGGAATTTTCTATCGGATCTAAGAGTCGTTGCCAGTGTCTCTAGACCGATCGATATATTCTGTGACAACTCGGGAGCCGTGGCGCAAGCAAAGGAACCCAGAGAGCATCACAAGTCAAGACATGTGCTCAGAAAGTATCACCTCATTCGAGAGATTATTGGAAGAGGAGATGTAAGAATATGCAAGATTCCGACGGAAGACAATGTCGCAGATCCGCTGACAAAGCCGCTAGCAAGGGTGAAGCATGAGGCTCATGCAAATCCCATTGGGATGCAGTACCTGGACACCAGTATCTACTTTTAGTTTAATATTTATAGTAGTTTAATTTTGAGACAATAGATCATGTAAAGTTTTTATTTCACAGTGTGATTGAAATATTGGAGGTTTTAAATTCATGAATGTTTAAAAAAAAATTAAACTGTTTTTGCATATTTGAAGTATCCATGATTTATGCAAAGTCTTGCAATAAAATCTAAATTTCCGTAGCCACTTATTGAAATGGGAATTTCAATAGGGAGTTTAACGCTATTATTAATGCTTGATGATTTATTCAAAGTAAAGAGTAAAAGCACAAGTGATGTGACCAAGCATTTATAGATACTCATCAGAGTGTTTAAGTATTCGAAGTGACCAGTTTCAAGTCTGCTTCATGGAGCCCCAGTCATAAGCATTGACTTGATGATAGGTTGTCCTTAGACCTGAGATATTTGGTTTGGAAATACGAGGACTACTGTACTCTTAGCGCATCCTAACGCTGCACCGTAACAGGGCGGCCATACGGGACGTGACTAGATGCAGCGGAAGCCGTGGATCCAAATGCAGATAGTCAAGAAGGGATTTGCACCTCTTCAATAGAGATATATTTCCTGGCCCCTTGACGATTAAGATTTGCAGAAAACGCGTGGCCACGCTCGGATAGAATAACATGTGTTATTTAGTAATATCCGTTACTGCAGGCAATCGAAATCAGAATCAAGAAATACTTGAATTCGAGAAATGAATCCTCCACTCCATGTCTCAAATTCATTTTAGAAATATCGCGTGCGAAAGGAATGAACGTGTGTACAAATTCAAGCGTGAATTGTATATCTGGATATAAGAGATCTTATAATCTGGTTAACCTAAGTGTCTGGCTAGGGACCTTCTTAGGCTAATGGTAACAGTACAGTTACATGTCTAGCACAAGTGGGAGTCTGTTAGGATTATGTGCGAGACAGTAACAGGGATTACCGTGTCCAATGTTATAAGACACTAGTAGGTCACACCGCTGCACACCTAATTTGAGAATGTATGTGTGTGAAAAATAATTAATTGTTTTAATTATTAAAGGAGAGAATATAATAAATAATTAGTTAGTTATTTATTAAATTAATTAATTTGGTTATTTAATTAATTAAGGAGATAATTATATAAGAATTATAATTGGATACAATCACTGCCTTATTTATCTCTATAAATAAATGCTTAATGTGATAAACCAAATAATTCTTTTCCCGAAGAAAATAACTCTCTCTCTCTCTCTCTCTCCTTGCCGCCGCCGGCCACACACACACAAGGACGACCGGAGCAGTTTTTCCGATCAGTCACGGTGGTCTAGCAACCTGTCTCACGTGGTGTCAGTAGCGGTGTACCCCCTGCTCGCGTTTCAGAGGAAATTCGAATAAAGGTAAACTCTCTAAAACATCATTGATTGTGTCTGTTAGGTTTAAGGTTGGGTCCGCGATTGGGAATCGTTTTGTTATCCGCTGCGTATGTTTATTGCCACCGATTCCCATCAGGTTTGTAGGGATATAAGCAATCCATGTGATTCCCCTCCTACCTGGAAATCCATAGATTGAGTGATTTGTTTTTATAAATTGAGATATTGATAAAGTATTATCAACAAAATGTAATAACATAAAAATCCAATATTGTCATGATAATGTAATTTCGTACATCATCAAAGATACATTGTTTTAGAAAATCATATATCATCTCTTATATATGTAACTAGTTGAAATAACCCATGTATGATTGAATGTCCTAAACTTAAAAGGACTTGAGTACAAATACAAATATGAATATCCAATGTAAAGACTCTTTTGTTAGAAAGGTACAAGAATATACCTAAAATGCATCAACTTCATATTGACGCAAACCAACCTCGTCAAAAGGTACAAGAAAATGCCTTGAGATTTTTGAGACGACACATCAATCACAAACTTCACATGAAACATCGATACCTAGAATCCCTCAAGAACCGTGGGACATCCTAAAAAATAAAATTAGGATGCATATTATAATCATATAGTGGAATGAAACTCACTCGATTAGAATGTGATTGATTTCAACAAAGAAAATGTTGTGTCTCAAAAAGCAACTCAATCTTCGTGACATGGAACTCGCGAAAGATTATATAATTTATCACATTATTTCCATCCTTTTATATACCATCATGTTTGAGACCGCATGTCGGTCTTAGCTTTCATAAAAAATACGTTCAACTAGAAACATCCAAAGAATTGTTGGATGTCCTAAAAGTTGAATAGATGGTATTAATGGAAATATACTTCCCTAACTAATCGTAAGTGGAATGAACCAGCTTACTCGATTACAAGAAGTAGTTGATGTCAACCAAGAAACGTTGTCTCAAAATATGTCTCAATCTCTATGGTAAGGAACTCATAGAAGATGGCATAATTTATATATCAACAATCATACTAATGAACTAGTATATGTATGTTGGAATATTTTAGACAAAATCATCAACCTACTGCAAGTGGTTGAAATACATAACATTGTTCTTTCGAGTAATAACATTAGACATTTCGGGACGAAGAAAATTCCCTAAAGCAACAATGAAACCGTTAGAGGTGGAAACAACTCCAAAGAATTGTGAGTTTAACAAAATTTCACAAATGTGACATTTATAAGCCATGTGGATGAGATCCTCAAGGGTTCAGGGTCAGGGTAAGAGTCAGAAATATTTTTTAATACATTGAGCAAATATACAACTATTGCCTCTTGCAATAATGGGCAAATTAAATATAAACATTGGTACATGTGTGCTACCATTGAATACTAGTTATTAAAAAACATATCGTATGAACTAAATTTTTTTAAATTTGAATTATCAAATTAAATGTATTTGCATATCTAAAACTGAATATAACTTTTGTGGATGTAAAAAATACATCAACACACATACAAAGATCTAATATTCTCCGTTCCATGTAGGAATGTATCGAGGAGAATTTAAGTTTGTGAAACCTTCCACCTAATCTAAAGAAATAGGTTAATATTAATTTCTCCCAACATAATAATTAGACGATGAGCTGTCATATTAATAGAAACCTTGTTAAGATGCTTGCATCAATTGGAAATTATACGAATGGAAATGAATATATATATATATATACATAAACTCTAATGATATAAAAAGAATATATATTAGAGAAATTAATGTGTCACATCAGTGGATTCTCTATGTCATTAAATCATATTTTGTCACCAATAAAGAATTTTGGGACAATGACCACATAGTGATCCGTGTATTACATAATACACATAGACACATTCTCTTTCGAGTGAAAGGCAAAATAAGGCAATTAACCAAATTGTAATTGTTGACTTCTACAGCACAAGAAGCAACACCACTATCATAATATGCCCTCTTGAATACTTATATATACCTCAATCCTTAGCTAAGACATGAATGAGACCATCCTAAAGCTAAGAACACAATACAAAAATATTCCATTCTTACAACGAATACAAGGTTATATTTATGGACATAAACAACCAGAATGCGGACCATTAAAGTACTTTATGGTTTTGGTTTTGACTCGATAGACGAATGTCGTATTATTGTCCACATGAATTGTTGCACTCCTAGCACTAGTTGTACGTTTAAGGGCTCACCATCATGATTGTCTTATAAGTCCATATGACTTAGAATGCTAGAGAATTTACGTCAGAAGAATTTGATGATTATTGCATATATATATATATATTGAGATCAATGTATAGTCTCTTATACCCCACGAGTAGATATAAAATGGTCTCATAGAGTAGTAGAAGTTGTCATCAAAAGAATGTAGATGATAGCTAGAGCATTGGTTATGCGCACCAATTTACATACATCTACATGGGGGATGCAATATTACATGCAACTTTATTAATTTCTTTTTAGACCCACTACTAACCAACCAATATCATGTATACCAGTTGGTAACTGGATATAAGCCTGATCTTTTACATTCATTTATACATGTTAGGTTGTATAGTATATGTGCCAATTGCGCCCCACCAGCACAACAAAATGGGTCATTAAAAACGATGAAGTATATATATGTTGGTTATGCATCTCCAACAAATATCCGCTATTTAAAACCTTTGACGGGTGATTCTTATACCGCATGATTTGCGGATTGTCACTTGATGACAGTCTTCCCGTCGTTAGAGGGAGATAGGAAAAAGTATTTTCCAAAGGAACGACGGGAATTGTCACAGAATATTTCCATTATATTCCATTTTGATCCCCAAACTTCATAAAGTAAAGTTGAAGTCAAACGAATCAGATTCGATATCTGATACGTTTAATGTTATACAAGAAGTGACAATATAGTATATACAAGCTGCAAATATACTCGTAAAGTCAAAAAGTCCCTAAACAAGGGCACAACGCCATTGGAAAGTGTAACGCACCAAATCTTTAAATTAATATAAGTGTTAGTTTATGTTTTTTTATTATTATTATTGTTACAATTCTATTTAATTAATTAGAGTTTTAGGAAAATTGGTGGTAAATGGGCTTATATTAAGTTACGGGCTTAGACTAGGAGGAAAAGCCAGCCGGCCCGGGTTTTAAATACCCAAACTCCTTTGATTAACCTCATTATCATTCTTTTTACTTGGAGAGAAAGAAAAGAGAGAGAAAGAAGCCGAGAAAGAGAGAGAGGCTGAGAGAGAAAGAGAGAGATCGAGAAAAGAGAAGGAGGAGTCGGGGAAGAAAAGTTTGGTCGAGGGTTTTAGATTCCGTTGCTCCGATCGGAAGGTATGGTTTCCAACTCTTAATTTATCGTTTTCCGTAAGCTAAGGTTTGAATAAATCGTGGATTTAGGGTTTGTTTATCGATCGTTCTTAGTCGTAAATTGTTTTGGGGAACGTTTTACTTGTTGAATTCTTGTTACAAAGTCAAATAATAAGTTTAGGTTTGATTTTAGGAATTCCTGTCAGGATTACGCAACCGTGGGAGATCGGCTCGTTCTCCCTCGTTAACCGTCAGATCGTCGTGAAATTTGGACAGCAGCTTCATGACTCATTTTTCTTCGATCTGACCGGAGGGATCGAGCATCGGAGGCTCCAGTAAGGAGCAGCAACCGGCCGAATTTGGCTGCTTTTCCAGGAAAAGCGAATTCGGCAATTTGGATTATCAAGCGGTGTGTGCGATTCTCTAAGACAAACGACGGAGAATCAAGTATGGTTGTTAATCGATCGCAAGGTAAGTATCTTAAGCATGTTGTTGGTTTAATTGAAGTGATTATCGAGTAATCGATAAGCTAGGGTTTAATGTTGTTTTTGAACCGTTAATTCGTTGCTAGAAGTCGTTTAATATTGGTTTTTGGTATTGGAATGGATAGGAATGTTATAGAATAGCAATGTGTGAATTTTAGGGGCAATTGGACTAGTCTAGCTACGTCTAAGACCCTTGTTTCGGTATCGAGTCTTCGTATTGATTTGATAGTAAGTAATGTGCTTTACGATTGAATTGTTTAGGTGAGTTAACTTGCTATCGTGGGGATACCGAGGAGTACCCTAAGCTGCTATAAGGTGAGTTACACTGTGTTTATTTTGTATTGCTATGTGCGTATGTATGCATGATTGCGTGTGAAAGGGAACCACGTGCCCTTGATGAGTTGTGGGAGGCGACCCGTGTCCAAACTGACGGGAGGAAGGGAATCCACATTCCCTTGGTGAGTTGTGGGGGCCGACCCGTGTCCAAACTGACGGGAGTTATATCGATCTCATGAGAGTCAGAGTTTTTATGAGTCTATTGATGTGATGACATGCTATGATGTTATTGTTGTGATGTGATTTGTATGTGTGATTGTGATGGCACCGGTTGTGGTATATGCCCGCGTGGCGGTATGAGATAAGCATAGTGCTAGCTCACTATGCGTTTCACTTACCCTTTCGTTGTTTCCCCTTTTTCCAGGATTTGGCTCAGGTGTGGATTAGGGCGAGGCCCCGACTTGACTCCGAACGCGATGACAGTTCTGACCAAGCCTTTGACGGCAGTGGATATAAAATGGTTTTATTCGTTTATTTTTGAGGCGTTGAGTTAAAGGATACTTTGTGTTATATGAACCATACTTTGATTTTTATTTAATGACTTATGAGTTTTGGCACTTAAAAATGGTTTTATTTAAGATAAATTTTTTTTAAACGGTATTTTGGGAAATTGGTGTTACAGAAAGAGCATTGCAATTACACATGGTGGAAGTGTGGTTGAGGCCGTAGCTCCCAAAAGGAAATGGGGGAAGCTACTTGATTCGATATATACTCATCTAATGGAAGAGGGGAGTAAGGCACAACCAATACTTGTCATCAACATTTTATGAGATTATCTCTGATCATAAACTATGTCCATGAATCATTACTGGAGGATGCTTCGAAGTTAATATTGATTCCAAAGATCAAGAAAATCTCGAATGAATATGAATAGCTGGACAGATCATATCCAATGATGATATATTTACATATATCGTTGCTTATGAAATGACAAAGCACGATGATATCGAACCATGCTCAGTTGAAAAATATCAACAAGAGCAAATTGGCCTAAATAAGCAATCTAGGATAATTATATTATATGACAAATGAAAATGTATTTGGTTTGGTAGTAAAGCCTGTAGGACATAGATAAATTATTTGTCAAATAAGCGTAATGAGAATAATTAAGTCATAATGTATAAGACTCTCCTTTGGCGCAAGGTTTCTCACAACGCCTTGGATTGACCACGATAATTACTTTCTTTTGATGAAAGTTAGAACTTATGCTAATTAATTAGCATAGTAGTTTTCGAAGAACTGGAAAATGCAGCTCATTGATGTGGTTGATATATATCTATGAGGATCTAGATTAAGAGATATATATAAGTGCTTGATGGAATTACATTGACTAAATTAAGTAACCCTAAACCACAAAGTGCGTTTTCAATAAAGTTAAAACGTTCTCTTTATAAAATGATGAATCGTGCCCTTGCGTATGTATTTCGAAAATCAAGTTTCAGATTGTCAGTGTAGCTTTATATGTCGATGTTATGAACATAATAGCACTCTTGATGAAATAAGAGAAATCACAAGCTACTTGAAATTTGTATTTGAGATGAAAGATCTTGGAAAAACTCAATTTTTGAGTTATCGCATCGAGTTTGTGGAATATTAATCCACCAATGCGCATATGTCCCCAAATAATCAGGCGATTTAATATGGACAAAGCATATATGGCTAGCACTCTCATGATCGGTCAAAGTGGTGGATATAAGGAAATATTTATTCCGTCTAAAGGATTACAAGAAATGATGGCTATAGCAACGACGACTATAGCAACGACTTTTGCTTTGTTGTTGTAGATAGCTATAACGACAACTTGTCGTGGCTAAAAGATGGGGAAAATTTTGAATGTTTGTTCTGTATTTTGCAACAACAAGGTCATTGCTCGAGATGAAATTGTTTTGTGAAAATTTTGGTGAAAGAAAAAAGTGGGGTAATGTAATTTTTATACCGTTATAGCGACGACATGTCGTTGCTATAAATACTTGATTATTCTTTTTTTTTTAAATAAGAAAAACTGTGATTTTCCCTTAAACATTCGAAGCCTTATACAGACGACGTGTTGTTGCTGTAGATATTTGATAACTTTAAGAAGAATAAAAAATGTGTTTTTTTAAGTAATTAAAACCTTAATAGCTTATAGCAACGACATGTTGTTGTATATCAAAATTTTGGAAGAATTTTTTGTTGTGCAGAATTTCAAAGCAATACTAAGAAACGTTTTGTTTTGGAAAAATGTTGTTAGAGATTATAAAAAATGTGTTCTTTTAGGAAAAAAAAACTAATAAATTGATATCTTACGGAGACAATTTATCATTATATATATACGTATGGTTTATTTTACAAACCAACAAAAGGTAACAAACCCTACAAACTTGATCTTAGCCATACAAGATTAGATCAAAGGTTATATTTGGTACACCAAAAGTAGCTTATAAGCATCTAATTTATCAGCTAGCTTATCATTCATAAGCTACATTATCAGTCATGAACTACCTTATTAGCTAGTTTGTAAAACATAAGGTTAGACATTGTTTGGCAAACCAAAAGTAGCTTATAAGCTAGTTTATAAGTTGACTTATAAGCTAGCTTATCAACTACCAGCTAGCTTATCAACTAGTTTGCCAAACATTACCTTAGTTGGATAGTAATAGGATTGGTTCAGTTCATTGAATCCAAGAACCTATCCAAGAACGTGACGTCCCAATTTGAATGTTAGATTCTGGTCCAACCAATTATTGTTGGTCGATCCTGATTAGATCAATCAACTTTAACTAAACAAGGTGACTTTCTGTATATGTTATCAATTAAAAATTCACATATTTACGTTCTTATTTTTACTGATAAAGTTGTTTAATAAAGATAATGATATTGTGTTATGTTATAACTCAATAATTATCTTTTAATGATAAAATTTGTAAGGTTTAATTTTTTTTAAATGTTATATATTAGCTTAAGCAACTTATAATTTGGAAACTTAAGATATTTATATTAATATTTTATACAAAACACTTAATAGTTATTATCATATAATCTATATATAATAAAAGAGTAACTTATTGACACGTGTCGCGCTCTGAGTAACTCATTGACACGTGTCGCGCTCTGAGTAACTCATTGACACGTGTCGCGCTCTGGTGAGCCATTGCCACATCATATGCATATGTGTCATGTGTCATATGTTGACACATGATACTGATTCAAAATTTAAAATTATTAAAAATTAATCCAAAATTATTTATTAAATATAACAAACTTTATCTCTATCTATTGGTATGAAGTCATCTATATCTCTATCTCTCTCCCTAAATTGATATTTAAATACTAAGCAGATTCAACAAAAACCGTATAAACCTTACCTTTTCCATTTTAATTTTTCAAGTTCATCCATTACTCTTTTTGCAAACGTCTTAGGTAAGTTCGTCAACCATATGCATATGATGTGGCAATGGCTCACCAGTGTCAAAATATGAGGGGAATTTCAGATCTCTCATATCATTGTTAGAGATTTTTATGGTAGGAAAAGACAGAGATAAAATAGTTAAAATAGTTTAATATTTGAATTAATAGAGATAAAATAGTTTAATATTTGAATTAATAGAGATAGAATAGTTTATAAATTTAAATTTATATGAAGTCATCTATATCTTTATCTCTCTCCCTAAATTGATATTTAAATACTAAGCAGATTCAACAAAAACTGTATAAACCTTGCCTTTTCCATTTTAATTTTTCAAGTTCCTCCATTACTCTTTTTGCAAACATCTTAGGTAAGTTCGACAACCATTTTTCGAAAAACATTCATGCATAATTTTTTTTATTATTTGTTTTTGCAATTATTTGAAGAATGGTAAGAAAATTTGTGTCATTGTTTTCTTATGATGAACTAAATCATATGGTTTGATTTTCTCCTGATTTACTTTTTTTAGTTTTTTGATCTACATCAGTAGAAGCATAACTAAGTTTTCTTCTCCACATTATATAATAATTTATATTTGTATTCATGTAACTAATTGATAAACGTAATCAAATAGAAAATAAATATTTCATTTTGAATATAATGAAGATAATCATTGAGTTTTAATATAACAGTTAATTAATATTTTTATAACAAATTATTGTTAAACGTATCAATTATTATATTTCAATCCAAGTACACTTTTGTATGTATACCTTTCTTTTTATATGTGAAAGTATATTAACGTCATTTTAAAGTCAAAGATAGTTTATAGTTTGATCTATAAAATGTCTTTGTTATATTTTCGTTGTTGATAATTTGATATCAATTGAATTAAATTAAAAATAAATAAAGTTTGTACTTTTTTTTAATATAACTAATGTATTTGATAAAAAATAATATTGATGTTAAAAGATCACAAGCACAACAATTCATATTTGTAATATAAAGTTTTTTGCATGACTTAATTTCTTGAAATTATCCCGTGTATTACACGGGATCAAAACTAGTATAGTATAAAACAATATAATGTAATTAAGTGTTTTTTTAAAAAGTAAAAATAAAATGCAATTAGAAAATTTATACGCCGAATTTAAAATTTGAATCTCTATAAAAAAATAAAAGATAAAATATAGGATGAGATATGTTTAATATTATTAATAATTCTAAAAAGTAATATATCCTCATGTGATTGAAAGAAGATGATATATATCCATCCTCACATGTTTCAGTCAATAGAAAAAGTCAGTAAACAACTCCCCTAAAATCTCTCTTCCATATCATGAGCAGTTTAATATTTTTAAATCCAAGAAGTTCTTTTAAATAAATTCTATTGGCTTTTTTTAATCTATTCTACTTCCACTTTTCGTCAACAACAATTCAAATTCCATTGATCTTTTGTGCTTTCTATTATCATATATAACAATCTTTCTTCAACAACAATATGCAATTGTAAAGGTTTTTTTTTTCTCTCCTTTCTTGTTTTTGTAGTTGTTAGATTAGATTATATTGACAATCTCTTTTCTTTATTGTTATGTATGTTTGTTGAATGACTTATATATATTTCTTCTTTATGCTTTCCCAAAAAAATTAAAGTAATTATGCCATGAATTTTTTAAAAGTAAGTACCAACCAAGTTCTCTTTTGGTGCAATTATGAGGTTTAATTTATATTGTTCTAGGTTTTGTGAAGTTATGTCTGCAGCCGTTCATCGATCACATGGAAGGCATGCGGGAGGTGATCCTCCTTCAAACCCGAATAAAATACCCACATCTTGCGAGCGATGTAACTTATTTTCTTCACCTTATCTCGTTATGTATATATATATATATAATACAACGTTGAACATGATGTTAATGTTCTATTTTTGTTTCTAACATCGAAATATGTAGCTATGCCGAAAAAGCGTGGTATCTCACGAGTACAAAATGGGAATACTACCGAGAATAGAGGTATAACTATATTACTTAATACTTGATTCTAAACTTTTTATTATGTGTTCTAACAATTTCATTTTTGAAGCAATATTTTGCATTGGACTGCCAACTTCCGGAATGGCCAATGATACTTGCTGGGATCGAAAGAGAATGTCAAGACCGGTATAGGGAGGGAAAAGCTAGGTACAAGAAGCACTTCCTTTTCAGTTGGTGGTTACAATGATGTGGAGATATCGAAGAAAAATCCACCTTCCTCCATAACCGACGAGACTTGGTGGAAAAAGACCGTGGACTTCTTTGCTGATCCAAATAATATGAGTCGGGCAAAAAAAAATGCTCAAAATAGATCAAATGTTAAGTATCCTAGTCTTCATGGGTCAAGATCTTATGTTGCATCACTATATAAAAAGGTAAATAAGTCGAGTTTTTATTATTATCTGAGATATTATTATTGGTTTCATAATACTATCAAAAATTTCTAAGTTGTTTTTTTCCACAGAGGAATCGTGAAACACAGGAACTACCAAGTCCCATAGATCATTGGCAACAAATGCATCATCGACCTAGCGGTGGATGGGTGAATGAGGCTGCAAGATTGGATCATGTAAGTAACTATTAATGTTTTATCGCCTCTTTATTCATTTGGAAGCATCATATTTCAAATGCATATTAAGGTTTACAAAGCTTGATTTTTCTTGATTATTTTTTTTTTGGGATTATTAGATACATATTAGATCGATAGTTGCAATAATTCTTGAACTCATGGAGTAATAAATAAGTTTCTGTTGGATTTAGTGTCCAAGATCATAACTATGTTGGCAAAGACTATCGTCAAGAGTAGAGTCCTTTTTGGGTTGCCCTCATTGAACCGATAAGAGAAATAATATTAATTAGAGTTAATATTATATGAAGTTCAATACGCCGTATATAATTGTTTCTATAGGGTGTTTGGTGGACAACGACACATCGTGTGGTGTTGGTCCCATATGACTTGTAAGAGAAAGGTTAAAATATGATTTTGAGATCAAGTATTAAGCATATAAGAGAAAATGTGATGTCCCACATCGCCCCAAGAAATAAACCTAATCCTCTTCCTTTTAGTATAAATAAAAGGGGGTGTCTAGCTTTCTTTTCACTCATTCTCTCTTTCTTTAAGTTGCCTTTAGTTATTAAGTTAAGATCCTTTAGGGTTTTATTTCCTTCTTGCCCTAGATTAATTTTGTTTTTCCGCTGCGTATTATTCTAGTTAGGGTATAGAAAACCCATAAGTGGTATCAGAGCCTATAGCTTAAATCTATTAGCACTTAAATTGGATTAGTAGATTGTTAACATGTGATTAGTGTAAATAATTGAATATTATATTATTGTCTTATGATCATAGATTGTTAATTTGAATTTACATTATATTTTGAAATGTTTAAAATATACCCAAAATTTTAAAATGTTTAAAATAGAATCCAAAATTTTAAAATGTTTAAATAAACCTTTATACATATCACATATGTATTGTTACATCGTTAGTCAATTGATATATCATCTCACCCATAGTGAACAAACTATAAGAGAGGTATAAGGCGGGTCGTTCTACTTCCCTAAAGAAGTCGGGTTTTCAATAGGCTTTACGCTAACCCACTTCTCCGGTTCTTTGTGCGTTCAATGGAGCTACCGAGAACTTTTGATAGGATGATGTTGAGATTAAAAGTATAAATCTATAAGTACTAAAACTAAAATCCTGTTTTAGATATATATAAAAGTGAATAAAATGCTAACCCATGAAAACCGCACATCTCTCATATGAGTTGTTAATGTAGCGCGTGTGGTTTAATGGCACATTAATAAGAGATCATAAGTGATAGGTGATGTGGGACTCGCGATTCTTGAGCTAACTCGGGCTGGGGACCACGCGGGTTCTTGCATGGTTAAATTCACCATCTAATTAATGATCTTCGGCAAACCAGTCATGAATAGTAGATGAGCATATTTGAGACTAACATGCCATTGATCAAATCAATGAATCTCAAAAGAACTAGGAATTTCATAGAGATTGAAATTGACATAGAGTTGTCTACCTAAAATAAATTCGTGATATGATTACGGCAACCCTCTTCATGATCGAATCTAATATATGGATCCTAGCCTTAACTTAAATTGGGTAATTAATTAAGGGATATTCATACTAACTAAAATTATTTTATCTTATAGATGACTACTGAAAAAGGTATTAATCCTCCCACTCCAAATTTATCACATAACTTCTCCTTACTCTTGGTTCTTGGGAGGGAAAGGCTCACCGGTCCTAACTATATGGATTGGATGCGAAACCTTAGGTTCACCCTGAGGTACGAGAGCAAAGAGTATGTTCTCGATGAGCAAATTCCCACAATCCATGATGGTTCAACCCAACAAGAGATTGATGCTCACCAGAAACACTATGATGATGCAAACAAAGTGTCTTGCATCATGGCATCCTCCATGAGCCCTGAACTTCAAAAGACTTTTGAAAACACTTGGGCTTATGAGATGAACCAACAGCTGAAAGAAATGTTTCAAGCAAAGGCAAGCAACGAACGACTTGATGTTGTTAAATCAGTCATGACTTGTAAACCTAAACCTGGAGCTTCTATTTGTGCTTTCCTCTTGGAGATGAAAGGGTACTTCGACATGTTGGAATCTTTGAACATGGTGTTTGATACTGAGCTTTCCATCAACATGATCCTATTCGGTCTGCCTACTGTTTACAATCAGTTTGTGCTCTCATATCAAATGAATGGGAAGGAGACCTCAATAATGGAACTCCATAGCTTATTGCAAACTGCTGAACAAGGGATCAAGAAATCTGATGACCCCTCTACCTCAGCAGCTCCAGTGTTGGCTATTGGTCATAGTGCAAAGAAAAGAAAGACTTCTCATTCCAATTGGAAAGGAAAGTCCCTGAAAGGAAAGTCTAATCATGGGTACAAGAGAAAGTCTGAATCTGAGATTGCACCTACAGGTGATCCAAAGGAAGCAGTGTGCTTCTATTGCAACACTAAGGGGCACTGGAAGCGTAGCTGCCAAAAGTACTTGAAGGACCTCAAAGACGGTAAAGTCGAAAAGAGTGGTCAGTCAGGGTCTAAAGGAAAGTAGAGGGTTGAAGCATGGAGAGCTCAAATTAGTCATGGGAAATAGAAAGATCTCGCCTGTGACAAGAATTGGAAAATATGAGCTCATGCTGAAGTCTGGAGTTAAGATAGATTTAAATAATTGCTGTTATTCGTCAGAAATGACAAGAAACATTATTTCATTTCATGCTTTGTTTAAGGATGGTTATCGTTTTTCATTTAATAATGAGAATGGAGATATTTTGGTTTATTCAAATGGTTGTTTTATATTTAAAGCTTCTCCTTGTAAAGGCATATATGAAACTGTTGAATTTATTGATTATAACGACATTTTGATCTTAAATGTTGGTTCGTCTAATGAGATTGATAAATCAAAATTGTGGCATTCTCGTCTTGGTCACATAAACAAAAAACGCATCGCTCAACTCTAAAAGGATGGAGTGTTGGAATCATTCGACCTCAAATCGGATGATGTATGCGAGTCTTGTTTATTAGGCAAGATGACTAAATCACCATTCACAGGTTCATGTGAAAGAGGTGAAGGACTATTGGATTTAGTGCACATGGATGTGTGTGGACCATTCCGATCTGCCACAAAGGATGGAAAACGCTACTACATAACGTTTACTGATGATTTCAGTAGATATGGATATGTTTATTTGATTAAACATAAGTCAGATACATTTGAAGTGTTCAAAAGGTATCAAAACGAAGTAGAGGACCAACTAGGCAGAAAGATAAAGGTAATCCGATCCGATAGGGGAGGAGAGTACCTTAGTATCGAGTTTTTCGATCATCTTAGAAGTTGTGGTATAGTTTCACAATTGACTCCTCCTAGGACACCACAACTAAATGGAGTTGCTGAGAGGAGAAATAGAACCTTGTTAGACATGGTTCGATCTATGATGAGTCGAGCAACACTTCCAATAAGCTTCTGGGGTTATGCATTAGAGACAGCCGCTCATATCCTAAATCTTGTACCTACTAAGAAAGTCTCAAAGACACCTTTTGAAATGTGGAAGGGAAAACGTCCTTCTCTTAATCATATTAAAATCTGGGGTTGTGAGGTTTTCGTTCGACGAGAAACTCAAGACAAACTTGAAGCCAAATCTGAAAAGTTTCTTTTCATTGGTTATCCGCAAGAGTCATTTGGATATTTGTTTTACAAACCCAAGGACAATATTGTTTTTGTAGCTCGAAGAGGAAAGTTCCTTGAGAGAGAAATGATATCTAAAGAGGACAATAGGAGTAAGATAGACCTTGAAGAAGTTCAAGAATCTACCGATGAAGAACCTATAGTGAACACTGACACTCAACAAGAGGTGGGGACACCTGTTGAACCAAATGACATATCGTTACCATTGCGCAGAACTAGTAGATCAAGCAAGCCCTTTAAAGATCCTCAGTTTTACTATGGTTTCCATATTGAAGAGGATAAGATTAGTGATAATACACTAATTGACTTGAATGAGTCTACTAACTACACGGAAGCGATGGCAAGCCCTGAGGCTGCTAAGTGGAAGGAAGCTATGAAGAGTGAGATTTAGTCCATGTATGACAACCTAGTTTGGACATTGGTTGACATTATACCCGGTCAGAGGACGGTGAGATGTAAGTGGATCTTCAAGAAGAAGACAGACATGGATGGGAAAGTACACACTTATAAAGCTAGGTTGGTGGCGAAAGGTTATACTTAAACCCAAGGGATTGATTATGATGAAACCTTCTCACCAGTAGCTAAGATAAAATCAATTAGGATAATGCTAACAATAGCTGCGTTTCATGATTATGAAATTTGGCAGATGGATGTCAAGACCGCTTTCCTTAATGGAAAACTAACAGAGGATGTGTATATGGCACAACCAGAAGGTTTTGAAAATGCAAAGCATCCTAAAAGAGTGTGTAAGCTTGAAAAGGCCATTTATGGACTTAAACATGCCTCTCGTAGCTGGAATCTCTACTTCCATAAGAAAGTCAAAGAGTTTGGTTTTTCTAGAAGCGAAGATGAGTCCTGTGTATGTATCAAAGTCAGTGAGAGTGTTGTAGTCTTCCTAGTATTATATGTGGATGTTATACTACTCATAGGAAACGATGTACCAACATTACAAAGTGTAAAGGAATGGTTGGGAAAATGTTTTGCTATGAAAGATTTGGGAGATGCGTCATATATTCTTGGTATAAGGATTTACAGAGATAGGTCAAAACGTCTTCTAGGACTTAGTCAGGACACATACTTGGATAAAATTTTGAAAATATTCAAAATGGAGAATTCCAAGAAAGGGAATCTGCCCTTACATCATGGTATAAAGATCAGTAAGGATCTATGTCCAAAATCTGATGCAGAATTGGAGAAAATGAGTCGAGTCCCATATGCTTCGGCTATAGGATCGATCATGTATGCCATGACATGTACAAGACCTGATGTCTCATTTGCTTTGAGCATGGTGAGTCGACATCAGCAGAATCCTGGCGAAGGTCATTGGACAGCTGTAATAAATATTCTTAAGTATTTGAGAAATACTAAAGACAGGTTCTTGGTTATGGTGGAGAAAGGAACTAAAGGTCACTGGTTATTGTGATGCGAGTTAGCAAACAGATAAAGACGATAGTCGGTCTCAATCTGGTTGGGTATACTCGTTGAAATATTCGGTGATAATGAGAGTGCATTCGCATTGACTAAAGAACCTAAAGATCACGGAAAGTCCAAACACATTGAAAGAAAATACCATTTTGTTCGAAGCAAAGTAGAAGAAAGGACACGTGATTGTGAAGCATATACGATCAGAGGACGGTCCAACTGATCCGTTCACAAAGGCATTGGCAAAATCCAGGCACCATGTGTTGGGAATCGTAGGCTGCAAAAACATGCACAGCGGAATAAAAGGCCTGATTCCCAATCGAGGATCCAATCCTAAACACATACAGATACAAAAGAGGGTTACGAAAAATTACCTCGTTGTTTGGTTTACGCGAACGAAACTGGACTGCTGGCGGGGAATACACCACTACTGCACCACCGTGAGATCGGTTGCTAGACCACCACCGGGTTCTTTCTGAAATCGATGGAGAGGGAGAGAGAGGGTTTTTGGTTTTTCTCTAGGGTTTCTTTTCAGTTAAGATTGATCGAATGAATAAAACTGACCAGGGTTTGCCATATTTTATAAAACTAAATATGGCGAGTACCCAATAAAGAAAGCCCGTTCGATTAAAAAGCCCATTAAGGTTATTTAATCAAACTCAAACTCTTTATTTAATTAATAAACTATTAATTAAATAACTTAATCCTTTAATTAATTAATTAACTATTAATTAGTCCAATAAAATATTTCAACTGATATTTTATATATAACTAAATAATAAATAATTATTTATTATTTATTTCTCACTCAATAATTAACTTGTACTAATTAATTATTCCATCAAACCACTTGATCTCCAATTGGGTGTGTAGCAGTGTGACCCACTAGTGTCTTACAACATTGGACACGGTAAACCCTGTTACTATCTTGCACATAATCCTAACAGACTCCCACTTGTGCCAGACTAGTAACTGTACTGTTACCATTAGCCTAAGGAGGTCCCTAGCCAGACACTTAGGTTAACCAGGTTATAAGATCTCTTACATCCAGAGATACAATTCATGCTTGAATTTGTACACAGGTTCATTCCTTTTGCACACGATATTTCTAAAGTGATTTAAGACATGGAGTGGAGGATTCATTTCTTAAAATCAAGTATTTCTTGACTCTGATTTCGATTGCCTGCAGTAACGGATATTACTAAATAACCCCTGTTATTCTATCCGAGCGTGGCCACGCGTTTTCTGCCAATCTTAATCGTCAAGGGGTCCGGAAATATCTCTCTTTTGAAAGAGGTGCAAATCCCTTCTTGACTACTTGCATTTGGATCCACGGCTTTCTCTGCATCTAGTCACGTCCCGTATGGCCACCCAGTTACGGTGCAGGGTTAGTACGTGCTAAGAGTACAGTAGTCCTCGCGTTCCCAAACCGAGTATCTCAGGTCTAAGGACAACCTATCAAGTCAGTGCTTATGACTGAGGCTCCATGAAGCAGACTTGATTACTGGTCACTTCCAATACCCAAACTCTCTGATGAGTATCTATAAATACTTGGTCACATCACTTGTGCTTTTATTCTCTACTTTGAATAAATCATCAAGTATTTATAATAGCGTTAAACTCCCTATTGAAATTCCCATTTCAATAAGTGGCTACGGAAATTTAGATTTCATACAAAATTTTGTAAAATCATGGATACGTTAAATATGCAAAAAATTAGTTAATTTAGAACAATCATGAAAATAAAACCTCCATTTATTTCCAACACACTGTGAAATAAAACTTTACATGATTACATTGTTTCTAAATTGAACTATAGTAATAATTAATAAACTAAGAACTAGCTACTGGCTTCCAGGTACTGCATCCCAATGGAATTCGCATGTGCCTCATGCTTTACCCTTGCTAGTGGCTTTGTCAACGGATCTGCGACATTGTCTTCTGTTGGAATCTTGCATATTCTCACATCTCCTCTTCCAATGATCTCTCGGATGAGGTGATACTTTCTGAGCACGTGTCTTGACTTGTGATGCTCTCTAGGTTCCTTTGCTTGCGCCACCGTTCCTGAGTTATCATAGAATATATCGATCGGTCTCGAGATACTGGCAACCACTCTGAGATCCGATAGAAAATTCCTTAGCCAGACAGCTTCCTTTGCCGCATCAGATGCTGCAATGTACTCTGCTTCTGTAGTTGAATCTGCAATTGTGTCTTGCTTCGAGCTCTTCCATGAGATCGCACCTCCGTTTAGGGTAAAGACGTACCCTGACTGTGACCTGAAGTCATCTCTGTCGGTCTGGAAACTAGCGTCAGAGTATCCGGTGACTAATTTCATCCTCAGTACCTCCAAAGACCAAGAACATTTCTTTCGTTCTTCTCAGATATTTAAGAATGTTCTTGACAACCACCCAATGGGGTTCACCCGGATTCTGTTGGTATCTGCTCGTAACACTTACTGAGTAAGCAACATCGGGCCTAGTACATAGCATGGCATACATAATCGATCCAATTGCAGAAGCATATGGGACCGATTTCATTTTGTCCTGATCTTGACTAGAAACAGGACACTGTGTTTTACTTAACACTATGCCATGTTGCATCGGGATAAATCCTTTCTTGGATTCATCCATCCTGAATTTCTTCAGGATTTTATCGATGTACGTACTTTGGCTAAGCCCGATAAGCCGCTTAGATCTATTTCTGTAGATCTTTATACCTAGTATATAAGCGGCTTCTCCAAGGTCTTTCATCTGGAAACATTTGCTTAACCAACTCTTGACACTCTGTAAAGTTGGTACATCGTTTCCTATGAGTAGAATGTCGTCTACGTATAAGACCAAAAAGGTTACTATGCTCCCACTGAACTTAGTGTAGACACACGGCTCGAACTCACTTTTGGTAAAACCAAACTCTTTGATTCGCTCATCAAAGTGTAAGTTCCGGCTTCGAGATGCTTGCTTCAATCCATAAATGGATTTTAGCAGCTTACACACCTTATTAGGATTCTTAGGATCTTCAAATCCTTCTGGTTGTTCCATATAGACGTCTTCTGTTAACTTTCCATTCAGAAAGGCTGTCTTGACGTCCATTTGCCAAATCTTGTAGTTAAAGTATGCTGAGATGGCCATTAGAATCCTAATTGACTTTAACATGGCCACTGGTGAAAAGGTTTCATCATAGTCGATACCATGAGTTTGCGTGAATCCTTTTGCGACCAGTCTGGCCTTGAAGGTGTGTACATTTCCATCCATGTCGGTTTTCTTCTTGAAAACCCATTTGCGCCCAACAGCCTTACAGTGTTGTGGCAAATCAGTCAACTCCCAAACTTGGTTGTCGTACATGGATTGCATCTCGGCCTTCATGGCTTCCTGCCATTGTTCAGACTCACTGCCTGACACAACTTCTCCATAGGATGTTGGTTCATTTAAATCTCCGCTATCGTGAGAGACTAGGAACCCAAGATACCTATCTGGTTCTTGTCTTACCCTGCTGGATCTGCGAAGGTTGCTTTCATTTTCATTATTGAAAGGTTGCTTTGTCATTTTTCCAGATAAACAAGATTCGCAATTATCAAAAGGTTTATAGTCGAAATTGCCAAGAAAACCTCCTTTTAGGAGTAGTTCAATGCGTTTCTTGTTTATATGGCCCAAACGACAATGCCAGAGGTAAGTCTGATCCTCAATATCCTTGGATCGCTTACTTATATGATAGATTTCACTACTGTTGTCTTGTAGATTTACAGTGTATAGACCAGAGGCGTAGCCAGAATTTTACTTTAAGGGGGCTTGCAGATCTCAAGTCTAATTTGTATATTGATGTTATTCAAACAAAAGACTAACGTGAGATATGATTAATGTCGGTTCTCTTTATTTTCATGAGGTTTTGAGAGGAAACTGAGTTTGTGATTAGTGTTTAGATAAAAAATAGCCAAGAAAAAAATATGAAACTTTTGACATTTGTTTATATTATACTGTTAATAGAAATCAAAAAGATATTTTTATCGTTAAGTTTATAAAAATATCATAAATGATGTTAATGTAAATAGTAGATTTCATAGTTAGATGCAAAAATAATATTATGAAATGGTCCATAAAAATATTAATATAAAAACCTTGATTTATATATGATTGAAGTTTATACAAATATATAATATTAATATTGATTTTAATGTAATAATGTCTTTGATAAAATATTTGTTAAGAGAAAATAATAATAAAAAAAGATCTTTAATAATAATAAAGATTTTACTTTGAGATATCATATATATTTAATAAAAAACTCTTAAAAGAACTACAGAAAAGGAAAAGCGCTAAGATGGGGGAGGCAAATAAAAAAAATAGCAAAGAGGTAGGGAGGAGGACTCGAACCTGGGTGATTTTATAACAAGGGCAAAGCCCAAACCACCTGCACTAGCCAACATTATATGAAATATATCTACAGTATAGTATATATGTGCGACAGTTAGGGGGGGCTGAGCACCAGCCAGTCCCCCTACTGTCTACGCCCCTGGTATAGACCATTCACGGGTGTAGCTTTAAAATAGAAAATATTATCTTTAAAGACTGAAATCATTTTATCATCATATTTATAATAAAAACCTTGGTCTACTAATAAATCAAAAGACAAAACATTCTTAATCATATTTGGAATATAATAACAATTATCCAGTTCCAAAACTAGACCCGAGGGTAAACTAAGACTATAAGATCCCACGGCTTCAGCAATCAACGGAGTGCCTTCGCCAACTCGTAGGTTCGAACGGTCCTTCCTCAGAGTCTTTCTTCTAGTGAATCCCTGTAAATGATTACAAATGTGGTTACCACTGCCTGTATCAATTACCCATGATTCATAAGAAGTGATTAAGCAATCTATCATAAAGATACCTGGAGCATCGGGCAAACCGATCTCTATCTGGTCGATATTCATCGAGTGCTCGCAAATATCCTCGCTGCCGCACTCTGGGCAACTCAGATCTCCCAGCTCATCAATTATATCAGTGTCCATGAGATTTGCAGGTTCGGGTGCTGGCTCTAGACTGGCCAGGATATCTTCATGAACTTTATCCACGTCGTTCTTTGGTTCCTTCATGTAGGCACTAGCTGTGTCCTGAACTTCCTTTGTGAGGGAGAACCACATGAGGTACACTAACTCCTCCTGAGTCATCTTGTACCCCAGACGTGATAAACATTTAAAAAGCCTTCTCATTTCAATAAGATGGTTTTTAACTGACTGACCCTTTTGCAGCTTCAGGGAGAGAATCTCTTGCATGATCAAAAGCTTGCCCGTATGCTTGTAGAAACCTAACTGGTTTTCTACATTTCTCACAACCTTGTGACAGAATTTCACTCTTAAGTCTCCCGTGAACTCGGGTGACATAGAGAAAACTAGAATGGACATTACATCCGATTCATCTGCCATGAATCTGAAATATTCAGCAAATTCCTCTTCAGAGGCATTGCTTTTAGGTCGTGACATGGGCTTATTGATCACATAAAGCTTACCCTGGGCACTCAAAACATTCTGTAAGTGCAACTTCCAAACTGGAAAGTTCTGGCCCGTAAGCTTCCACTTGCCCGTAATAAGGCGAAGTGATTCCTCAGGTGAATAAAACGGAATGCTAATTGGAGACATCTACAGAAGAATATAAATTCCAATTTAGTTTATAATTATATAACTCTAATAAATTATTACCCTTAAAATAAATTTATTAGACTAGAATCCATATTTCACATGTGTCGGGAAGCATGTGATCATGTCAGACCGACTCATGCGATCTATGGTAGGTAAAACTATACCAATCGTATTCTAACTCGATAATACGACTTCTAGATCGTCGGGACATCGGATATTAATAGTCCGTGCATATTTAGTCCCTCTAGTGCATTTTGGCCTGGTACCACCCAGTGAATAAATAATTACCAAAATAGATTGCACCACCCGGGACCTGGACAAACTCTGGCCGGTACCACCCGGAGATAATTCGCAGAGTTTTATCACCCTCCAGTTTCGGTTTGAACACGGGCGTTCATAGTGTGAGCACTTACAACGCCCTGTGTACCTTACACCGGAGGTGCCCCCAAAGTGGGTTGCACTTGCTAATCTATAATTTGAACAAGGGTCAAAATTGCCAGTTTCCTTTTTCAAAAACTTTGAAAAAAAACTGGATTCAAACACTAACTGTATTTGTATCCTTTTAATTTTTAAACAATTTGTTCAAAAGGGCAATTTATATTTAATAGCAATTACGTAAATTAAACAACCACGCAATTTAAATATAAAAAGCACAGTCATAGCCTAAACCCTTAAACTAATGTTGTTTTGTGAGCCAACACAAAACAACAGTCTCAACCCTAAGTGACAAAAGTCTTCGTCTTCTGGCACTCCCACTGGCTCCGAGATCCATGGTCGTCATCTTGTCTCCGTCTTGATGATTAAAACTAACTATTACAAATGGGTTTTAAATGGCACGCAGGCCCCCAAACTATTCTAATAATTAAAAATACAAGAAGGGTTGTAAATGGCACGCAGGCCTCCCAATTATTCTAAAACGGATAAAATTAAAAACACAACCATGGGTCTAAAAGGGTTTAGCTATGACTTAATATTAAAAGTATTAAAACACAACTGGATTTTAATCGGATAATCATAAAACTAAAAAATAGTTTAAAATAAATTAATCAAATTAATCCTGAACCGTTTTAACCTTATCTGATTAAAAACGATTCCTTCCTCGAAGTCTATCCGGAAACAAACCTCAACTGAGACCTGTTAACGATAAACAATCGAAACGAACTACAACTTCGAATTACAACTTCGACGATGACATGACCGCCACCGCCGCCGCCGGTACCACCATCGAACACCGGCGACAGCAGTGGTTTGAAAAACACCACCACCGCCCGACGTATTGATCATCTCCGGCGACAGCGGCGGCTCGTGAGCCACCACCGCCGCCCGTCGATGCTTATCGCATCAAATAACCACCATCACCACCGGCGACAGCAGCGGATTTCATCACCACTGCCGCCGTGGTCTCGTGGCGGACGAAAAAACATCAATTGCCGCCACCACCGTGACTGGTGGCGCGGCGGATCAAGGGTTCGGCGGCAAACGGCAATCGCCGCTGCCACCGTTTGCCATACAACCGATCGCCACCGCCCAGGTGGTCGATCGCCATCGTCTGCCGCCTAACGGCGGTCTTTGATTTTCGATTGACACCACCGCCACCACAATCGGTGGTACGGTGGTGGTTCTCGTTGATCGCTCATCGATGATGCTGCCCGACGTCACAGCCACCAAGCGGGTGGTGTGACCGGCGATTCCACATTCAATCGATACCACCACCACCACAATCGGTGGCACGGTGGTGGTTCCTATCTTTGATCGGTGCTGGCCGACGCCACAACCACCAAGCGGGTGGTGTGGCCGACGGTTTGCGATGCGATGACGGCTTGTGGTGGTTTGGTTCTCCGGCGATCGGCCTGGAGGTCCGACCGGCTAACTGCCGCCGTTCCACCGCCGATCGTCGTTTAGGTTTTTAAAAATCAGATTTTAACGCGAAAAAGTAACGATTTTTACAAAACCTAAATAACTAACAAGCTGCTTAAACCTGATCTGTTAGGTTTAGGAAATGGCTCTGATACCACTGTTGGGAATCGTAGGCTACAAAAACATGCACAGCGGAATAAAAGGCCTGATTCCCAATCGAGGATCCAATCCTAAACACATACAGATACAAAAGAGGGTTACGAAAAATTACCTCGTTGTTTGGTTTACGCGAACGAAACTGGACTGCTGGCGGGGAATACACCACTACTGCACCACCGTGAGATCGGTTGCTAGACCACCACCGGGTTCTTTCTGAAATCGATGGAGAGGGAGAGAGAAGAGGGTTTTTGGTTTTTCTCTGGGGTTTTTTTTCAGTTAAGATTGATCGAATGAATAAAACTGACCAGGGTTTGCCATATTTATAAAACTAAATATGGCAGTACCCAATAAAGAAAGCCCGTTCGATTAAAAAGCCCATTAAGGTTATTTAATCAAACACAAACTCTTTATTTAATTAATAAACTATTAATTAAATAACTTAACCCTTTAATTAATTAATTAACTATTAATTAATCCAATAAAATATTTCAACTGATATTTTATATATAACTAAATAATAAATAACTATTTATTATTTATTTCTCACTCAATAATTAACTTGTACTAATTAATTATTCCATCAAACCACTTGATCTCCAATTGGGTGTGTAGCAGTGTGACCCACTAGTGTCTTACAACATTGGACACGGTAAACCCTGTTACTATCTTGCACATAATCCTAACACCATGAACATAGGTTCATTGGATTAAGAGATAAAATAAAGTTTTAGTTGGTAGTTTGAATTTAAAACATTATAAACAATGATTAATATTGTAATAGATTTGGTGATTAAATAATGGAGATTTATTTATATGTAAGTGTTCTACCATTTACTATTAATTGTCATTGTGTTTCGCCTTTGCATGTTTAGAATCCACTTCCTGAGTACTTGGTTTACTCAAACTTCCTCAGTCATTCAATACTTCCGGAAGTAAGTATTGATTTAAGATTGTCATGGAGTGTTAGTAGATTGTCTATAGAGATTAGACATAGCATACAGAATGTTGCAGCACTCATGAACACTTAATGGAAATTAAGTGTAGGAGAAACCCACACTTAGAGAGATTTCTTCATGGATAACTATCACGAGCAATTCTAAGATGATAATATCTTCTATTCTTAAAATGGAGATGCATGGAGTTTCTGGTTTTTCAAGTCTGTTATACTTTAGCTTATTCAAACGTTGCACGTAACTGTCAATTATAAAGGATATGCTAAGTATGACATGATTAGTTGACTATTACTATGTATTCAAAATTTATTTGTTCCTTTCGCCTAATAGGAAAGCGATATCTTTGGCCCCCTCGATGATTAAATGTTGACTTAAAGTGCTGGGCCAGGCCGAGATTAAATTGATATGTGCAATTCAGTAATCTCACATAGTCAAAATTAATTAGAGATCGAGAAACATAATATTGAACCTAGAGATTGGTTAAAATCCATGTCTTAGGTTCATACGATATCAGCAGAACAAAGGAATAGTTGATTACTTATCTAAGGGTTGTCTCTGAATAAGATTTGAAGTTCAACAGTTGCATTGGATGGCACTCTCTGCTTAGTTGATTAGGATGGACTTAGACGAAGTATAGTTGATGACTTGTCCAAGTGGGAGACTGTTGGATTTAGTGTCCAAGATCATAACTATGTTGGTAAAGACTATCGTCAAGAGTAGAGTCCTTTTTGGGTTGCCCTCATTGAACATATAAGAGAAATAATAAGAGAAATAATATTAATTAGAGTTAATATTATATGAAGTTCAATACGCCGTATATAATTGTTTCTATAGGGAGTTTGGTGGACAACGACACATCGTGTGGTGTTGGTCCCATATGACTTGTAAGGGAAAGCTTAAAATATGATTTTGAGATCAAGTATTAGGCATATAAGAGAAAATGTGATGTCCCACATCGCCCCAAGGAATAAACCTAATCCTCTTCCTTTTAGTATAAATAAAAGGGGGTGTCTAGCTTTCTTTTCACTCATTCTCTCTTTCTTATTCCTACTCCTTGTAAGAGTCTTTCGTTTAATGGGACCTTAGGAGTTCGAACATCTTTTCTCGTCGGTTCGTGGGTGTGAGCCATTAGAGGTATCCTCGGTTGGGTACTTGCCTCCTGTTGGTCCCAAAGAGGTGACCTTCAAGTAAGGATAGTGTTAGGGATTATAGAAGGGGGGGGGGGTTGAATATAATCACACATGTTTTCACTTTTAAATTCTTGTTGTATAAACAATATGAATTTACAGATTGTTGCGGAAATAGAAAAGACAAAAAGTCTAAACTAAACAATCTAAGTTCTTTCACTATGCACTAGAGTGAGAAGATGTAAGAAAGAAGATAGAGGGAACAAAGAAAGAAAGGATTCGGGTAGATTTAGGATGAAGAAGAAGTATGGAGAACATCTCTTCAAGTCCTATTTATACCCAATGCATTAAATGCATGTAGACTCACTTTTGTGTACGTGTCACAATGTAAGTGGTCCTTTGTACTATTTACTATAAACAAATACTCTTTGCATGGTGTGCAAAAGAGGAAGTTTGTAAACAGTTGCCTTGAGGTCTGATAAGTACGGAGGGAACAGTAAAGAGACTGTCCTTATGTACTTTTGTGTCAGTAAAGGCGGATAATCCTTTTGTGCATTAGACTAAGACATTACACTAATCCTTCAGGATCAGGATACTGATCAGTGACTAGAGTCCTGAAGCTGGTGCTGTTCAGCGTCACTTGTATCCTGATGATTCTTCAGGATGTCATACGATATTGAGCAGCCTGCTATCACTGAGTTCCGTCTTCAGATCACGAGCATGCTGTTCCTGTCATCAGCTAAGTCTTCGACGTTGCTGATGGTTCTTTGAGTATGATCTTGATGTCTTCAGAAGGTCTTCACTTCAGTGGATAGGATCAGTAGACTACAGAACACACTCGTTCGTCTCCTGATCCTGATCCTGATTACTATAAAAATAAGTTACAGCATAAGTAACATGGAATAATACTGAACAGACTCAGTGATAATTCCTCAAGCTATAACAGAAGTAAAAACCTATTCACTAAGTAAAGATTCAGGATCATTATCATTTCATCAGGTCTTAGGAGAGCTGGATCAACAATCTCCCCCTAAATGATAATGATAAGACAACAGAGAAATTGTCTAGGTCTAGAAAGAAAAAAAATTTCTAAGTCTAGATAAAACAGTAGAAAATAGAACTCATAAAGGTACATGTCCCATTTACTGTTTTGAGGGATCTTTTTCAATACTATGATGGAATAAAGTACAATGCACTGAATTGCATTTTCATTAATCTCAATCAGGTTACAAGAGTAAAGAAAATACAAGAGTACATAAGTGAAGTACTGAAAGCAAAATTTACAAAAATATTCTAACTATCAGAGTCTTCGCTAAATTCTTCAGTCTTGACTACGATTGGAACAGGAGTATTGCTGAAGGCGAGTCTATGATCGAGTATAGCTCTGACAGTGCGAATAATCTCTTTATTATCTTGGTTTTTCTTGTCTCTTTGAGCAGTGAAGAGAACAGAAACCAAGTGTTCATATGGTGCTTTGTGTAGCTCGCTGAAACGTTGAAAGCGTAGTATCTTGGAGTTGTCGCTTACACAAATACCATGAACAGGTTCTCTGATGACTTGTCCTTCAGAGAGAGAGACTCCTGGAGGGAGTGAAAGATCAAGCATCGAAAGGTCCAGTGGCTTGACAACCATCCTGGGCATGCAAGGAGTTGGTCTCCTTGTTGAAGCACCGGCTGATCTTCGAACAGGTGGCTGAGGCAGTGCTGAAGAAGGCTGGAGAAGGTCATCAGGAATTTCGGTTGTTCTTCTGATGCGTGCAATGAGTCCATTAATGACTTCTTCTACTTCAGCCCGATAGTTTCTGTTGGCTTTGGGAAGTAGGCTTCTGATTTCGTTCCACTCTGACAAGTTGTATCTTTCCAACTTGTCAAGAGTGTGTTGCACATCCTTGACTCCTGAGCGTTTGACGGTGATCCATGTTTTTGCTCTTTTGCCGCGAGTTCGGCTGAGATGGATTCCAGAGATAGCAGCACCATGTTTTCTGAGGTGAAGGCGGTCTCTGCACTAGTCAAGCTCTGTGTTTACTTCTTCAGACTGAGCTTCAGCGTTTCTGTTGAAGACCTTCAGCGCGGCCTTCTGTACTAGAACATGATCAGCACTTATTTCTGCATCTTCTTCAACAAAATCTGATGCAAGCCTTCGAGCGGCTTGAGCAGAGAGGAAGGCTTCCTTCTGCTTCTTATTGTGCTCCTCCTGAGCCTGTACAGCATTGTTGTACTCCTCTTGTGATAGATAGGCGAACTCGGAGTCCCAAGAGGTACGAAGAGGAATTTTTACTCTTGTACTCTCGAGTCGCTCTATCACGGCGTCTAAACGCCCATCCCTGTTGACAATAGCAGAGTTGTCAGGGTAATTCTCACCTTCAGATCTAGGAGAGTTAGAGGGAGGAGATCTGGGAGAAGAAGCAGGGGTAGAGAAGTCATCAGAGATGAATTCATCATCTGATGATAGGCAAATGGTTTCAGGAGGGGCTCTTATTTCAGGGGTTCTGGAAGAGGATGCTTCAGGGTTAAAGCGGGTTGGTTTAGAGGGAATGGATTCAGGGTTTAGAGGAGTTACTCTGAAAGTCATTCTGCTTAATTCGGCTCTTGTCTGTTCTGATGGACTATTCTCCATGAGGCGAATAATCTCACCAGTGACAGAACCAAAGTTCACATCCTGAAAGTCAGAGTTGTCTTGGTTTTCAGGTTCAGAGGTTTGTTTAGGGGAAGAATGAGGTGTTGGTTCAGGGGTAGGTTGTTTGGGTGGTTGGTAGACAACCATTTGTAGGTTGTTTATTGGAGAGTCTTCAGAGGAGGTGTCAAGGGTGATGGTTTCAGGTGTAGGTTTAGATTTAACGAGAGTAGAGATTGGTTGGTTATCAGAGGACGAGGGAGAGGATGGTAATAGTAACGTACCAGGTGCATCGGGGTTCTCCCCCTGAGAGTGTGCAGGCCCTGGAGTGGGCGTTGAGGTTGGAACCTTCTTGACGAAGAAATCGTCGTCTTCATCATCATCATCTTCATCATCCTCATCCTCGTTCGTTCCCCCCTGTTCGTTGGTTCTCCAGTTGGTGGAGGGGGAATAAACGGAATGGTCTCTCGGCTGTCTCTCCCCCTCAACAGGTGCCTGTTGCAAGGCAGCTGTTGAAATACTCTGCTGGAGGAGAGAGGCCATGTTGGCGTTCAGCTTCCTGTTGATGAAGGAAGATGAGAGTAGAGACTGGAGAAGTTCCCTGTCGGCTGTGGTGAACGATGGCAGCGGAGGAGGAGCAATGGTCAGCGAGTTCACTGCGGTGGCAAGTTCAGCCACTTTCTCCTGGAGGGCTCGAAGGCCAGTCTCCTGCGCATCCAACCTCTGCACCACGATTTGTTGGAAGTTGGTGGTGGAGGTGGAGTTATTGTGGACCGCTGTGGAGAGAGCGGGTAACGCCGTGGCCTTCAGGTCGTCTACAGACGCCTGAAGGGAGGAAGAGGAGGTAGCCACCCGAGAGACCTTGTCATGGATGGCATCCAGACAAGGTATGGTGATGGTGACACCAGTAGGAGCAGGGGTGGCAGCGGCAGCAGCAGCAGTGGCAGAGGCTGCGGCGGCTTCGGCGGCAGAGGCAGTGGCCTTGGCTTCTGCAAGCTCAAGCTCCAAGGCCTGAAGCTGGGCCTTGTGAGCGTCTTCTTGTTGCTGGAGTGCCGTGCGGACCTTCTGCAGTTGCCTTTCAGCGGATTGCCGTCGTAGCTCAGTTGCACTCAGCTGTCGGTCGGCATCCGTGAAGATGAAGTCGTTGAAGGGGTCATCCTGATGGAGTTGTGACTGCCCTTCAACTGCGGCTCCTAAAGAACCTGTAAACAGAGTAGCTAAGTGAGTGCTAGAAGACTCATTAGCTTTCATAGAAGAAGAAACGATAATATTATGCTTAAAAGTATTACCTGAGGCTAGGAGGGTATCAGAGCGATTACCCTCCACGTTCTCTAAGTGTTCGAGATGAACAACCTCAGGTTCTTGTTGGACAGGAGCAGAGATAGGAGTATCTGCAGGTGAAGAAGTTTTAGATAAAGGAGATGGTTTATTAAACATTTGAGGCAGGGTAATGTAGTATTTCTTACCCGCTGGTGCCTTCTTTTTCTTTGACGCCTTGGATTTGGCGCGTTTGGGCTGAGGTGGAGGAGAGGAGCCAGAGGGAGGAGGGCGCTTCAGAGGCGCCGAAGATGTTGCAGCTGGGGAAGTCAGTATTGGGTTAGCTACTGACATAGCATGCAGAGAAGAAGAAGAAGGTGGTTTGGAAGAGAAGAGAGAAAACATACCTTCAGCAGGAGCAGAGGTAGGTTGTTCCTCTACGTCTGGTTGTGCGTCAGGGACAACCAGGACTGCAGACAGAGGAACATCATCTGATTTGGCAGACAACTGCTCCAGAAACTTCACGCCTAGGGCGTAATTGTTGAAGTTTCCCTCTGTTGGGTAATTGTCACCCATGTGCAGTGCCAGAACTGCAGTGAAGAACCGGGTGTAGGGGACGTTCACCACCCTGGTGCGGTTCTTGATCTTCTTGATCATGTCGTCCCAGATACAGCGGACATAGTCAAACTTGCGATTTTTGATCGCAGAGTAGACCATGTTCTGTATGACGGTGGGGAATTGCTCTGTGCTCCCCGTCTTCCCTGTCAGACTGAGACCAAACGTGTTCCATATGTAATAGAACGTTGCGTTTAGCCCCATCTTGTGGACAGTGGCAGCAGTCTTCACCAGTGGATGGCCTTCCTTTACAGGCCATTTGTAGCCGATGTCATCAAGGAACGCGATGACGTCGTCGGAGGAAGGAGCAGGAGGAAACTTCTGCTTCTTGGGAAAGTTGAGGACGTTCCTTAGAGTCCCTATGCCGAATGAGATGATGTCGTCCTTGATTTGGAACTTGATCACCTCATGCATCTTGCCCCTCAAGTTCCTCTCCTGGGCGGTGGTAGCAGTGGACCACAGCTGCAGGAGCAGGGGTTTGTTGGGCGCTGGGTTGATAGTGAACGCCGTCTTCAGGGGACACGACAGAAGAAAGTCCCTGGCAGGCTTCAGAAACGCCTTGTTTGCAGGGAGGTCAAATTGCCCAATCAAGTTGTTGGGTTTGAACTGCAGGTCATGCTGGGGAATGATTATAGGAAGGTTTCCAGTAGCAGTCATCAGCGTCGTGGCCTCAGAGGAGAGCTGGGCATCCAAGGAAGTAGATGTAGTAGCAGCCATTCTGTTAACACATAAAAACAACATATGTGGATGATTAAGAATCCAAAATATGCATTTTTCATCACTTTTCGATGAACACAGAATATGTTCATAAAAGTGGTGAAATCCTTTATACTTGGAATGGATTAGATACCAAAATACACAAAAGGAATGTGTTTTGGTATTAAAAAGAAACTTTTATTTTGATGAAAAGATATCAAAATAAGAGTTTATGATTGTTCTTAAAAGAAATAAGAACACCATATAAACTGTTTTAACAAAAATCTTAGAAGATTTTGGAAAAGCTAAGATCAAACGGAGTGATCTTAGGGATTTTGGAAAAACGATTAACAAAATAAGCTGTTTAGGTGAAGAATGCCAACTTAAAATGTAGAAAGAACAAGAGTAAAGAAACACTTACGATGATCTTGTTAAAGAAAAGTGATGAGTGTTCTTGGTGTTCTTGAGAGAAAACGTTTCTTGCTTTTTCTTGCTTGAGTTCTTAGAGAGAATTATGTGAGCGTAAAGAGTGTAAAGAATTACGAATGAGGTTTTTATACCTCGTGGTAGGAGAGAGAAAGATGGATGAGAGAGAAACGGGCGGCTAAATTCAAACGTAATGATGAAAAAAGGAAGTTCTACGCGCGTTCACGCGCCTGACACACGTCGTGGGGAACAGGAAACGTCCCATTACGTGTCAGTGCAGATGAAAAGTTTGTTTTATTTGAAAAGATAAAAACCGCCTTTTCAGGGGATAATTCCATTTTGATGAAAGATTTGTTTTCTTGGAATTGGAGTACTTATCAGATAAGCACTGTTTTGGGAAAAATCCTCTTATCACATTTAATGCGATAAGGTTTCAGGAGCAGAGGTACTTACCTGAGAATCATCAGTATTCGGATGTTGAACAAAGATTTTGTAAGTACTGAATAGAGTCATCCTCTGATGAGAGTTAGTTCAGGAGTTGTTAAAGAAAGAGTCCTGAGAATAGTTATTCTATAGGGTTTAACAACTGTTTGTCCTGATAAACTTCAATCATCAGGATTTAACATCCCAAGTTCACTGATGAGCATATTAAAACGCGTCACATCCAGTGGTTTGGTAAAGAGGTCAGCAAGCTGATATTCAGTAGGGACAAAATGGAGTTCAATATCACCATTCATCACATGATCCCTGATGAAGTGATATCTCACTTCAATGTGCTTTGTCTTGGAGTGTAAGACAGGATTGTTGGCGATGGCTATCGCTGAAGTATTGTCACAGTAGATAGGAATTTTAGAAAGTTGTATGTCATAGTCCTGAAGTTGATTTCTCAGCCAGAGGACTTGAGCACAACAAATTCCTGCTGCAACATATTCAGCCTCAGCAGTTGATGTGGACACAGAGTTTTGTTTCTTGCTAGTCCAACTTACCAACTTGCCACCAAGTAGGTGACACCCACCAGTGGTGCTTTTCCTGTCAATCTTACATCCTGCAAAGTCACTATCAGAATAAGCTGTTAGATCGAACCCTGAGTCCTTGGAGTACCAAAGACCCAGATTAGGAGTTCCCTTCAGATATCTGAAGATCCGCTTTACAGCGGTCAGATGGGATTCTTTGGGTTCACCCTGATAACGAGCACATAGACATGTAGAATACATGATATCAGGACGACTAGCTATGAGATACAGCAGAGAGCCGATCATTCCTCTGTAGAGAGTCACGTCAACAGGTTTCCCTTTGGAATCCTTGTCAAGTGACAGAGGAGGAGCCATTAGAGTCTTCATTGGTGTACAGGATGTGAGATCAAATTTCTTCAGCATCTCATGTACATATTTACCTTGATTGATAAAGATTCCCTTTTCAGATTGCTTGATCTGAAGTCCTAAAAAGAATGTTAGTTCACCCATCATAGACATTTTATATTCAGATTTCATGAGCAACTCAAACTTTTCGCAGAGTTTGGGATTTGTGGATCCAAAGATAATGTCATCGACATATATCTGGACAAGAAGGATATGCTTAGGATATTTCTTTAGAAATAAAGTGCTATCAATCTTTCCACGAACAAAACCTTTAGAGAGAAGAAAGGTTGAGAGGGTATCATACCAGGCACGAGGAGCCTGTTTTAACCCATAGAGAGCCTTGTTTAACTTGTAGACGTGATCAGGGAACTTAGGATCTACAAAGCCAGGAGGCTGAGCCACATAGACTTCTTCATTAAGTTTTCCATTCAGAAAGGCATTTTTAGTGTCCATCTGATAAACCTTGAAGTTCATATGTGCTGCGAAGGCTAGGAAAGGTCGAATTGCTTCGAGCCTAGCCACAGGAGCAAAGGTTTCATTGTAATCAATGCCCTCTTCCTGCCTGTATCCCTGAGCCACAAGGCGAGCCTTGTTTCGAATAATCGTAGGAATCTCATCAAGTTTATTTCGAAAAATCCACTTGGAACCAATGATAGTACGTTTTCGAGGCCTAGGGACGAGAAGCCAGACATTGTTTCTGATGAACTCTGCAAGCTCTTCCTGCATGGCTGAGACCCAGGCAGGATCACGCAAAGCATCATCTATTTCTTTAGGTTCATTTTCAGAGATAAAATTAACATAAAGACAGACGTTACCAGATTGGCGTCGAGTTTTAATGCCAGAGGAGGGATTACCAAGAACTTGATCAATGGGATGATCCTTGGTCCATCGTAGAGCAGGTGGCTGATACACCTGTCCTGAAGTGGAAGCTTCATTTGCTGATGGATCAGGGAGAAGATTAGTGGGAGTAGGCTCACTAACAGTGGTTTGAGAAAAGTCTTCACTGTTAGTGGGTTGATCAGGTTCAGATGGTGTGATTTGGGTAATTGGAGTGGCATTTATCAGAGTTGGAGTAGTTATTTCAGTGGGTGGAATGGGAGGATCTTCTTCAAAACCATCAGGAAGGTCTTGAGGAGATGGATCAGCAATGGGAGGTTCAGGGACTTGAAAGAAAGAGTCAGCCCACTGATTTATTTCAGAGTTTTCATGAGGGTGAGGGAAAGTAGGACCTGATTCATCAAACTTGACATGAATCGTTTCCTCTATGGCTTGTCTTCGTTTGTTGAACACACGGTAGGTTTTAGAGATAGAGGAGTATCCAAGGAAGATTCCATCATCAGACTTGGAATCGCACTTTCCAAGGTTATCTTTGTTGTTCAGGATGTAGCAGACACAACCAAAGATATGGAGATGTTCGATAGAGGGTTTCCTGTTATGAAAGAGTTCGTAAGGGGTTCTTCTGAAGCGCTTTACTATCAGGGATCGGTTCTGGGTATAGCATGCTGTGTTAACAGCTTCTGCCCAGAATTGAGTGGCAAGGTTGGCTTCACTCAACATTGATCGTGCAGCTTCAATCAGGGTTCTGTTTCGTCTTTCAGCAACACCATTTTGCTGAGGAGTTCTCACATATGAGAAGTTCTGAGAGATACCTTTCTGATCGAAGAAGGTTTCCAGGGTACTGTTTTTGAATTCAGTTCCGTGGTCACTCCTGATTGATCGAACAGTAAGGTTGTTGAGTCTTTCCATCTTCCTGACGAACAGAATGATTTCTTCAGGAGCATCACTCTTGGATCGAAGAAAGAACACCCAAGTATATCTGGAATATTCATCAACGATTACCAGAGTGTATTTCTTTCCAGCAATGGATTGGACGTTGACGGGTCCAAAGAGATCCATGTGGAGAAGTTGTAGAGGAGAGCTGATGGAGGAAATCTGCTTGGACTTGAAGCTAGCCCTGGTCTGTTTTCCTTTCTCACATGCTGAACAAAGAGATACCTTTGTATAGCGAAAGTCGGGAAGACCAATGACAAGATTGTTGATGCAGAGTTGATTCAGCGTCTTGAAGTTGAGATGAGAAAGACGCTTGTGCCAAAGCCAATTTGTATCAGAGGAAGCACGAGATACAAAGCAGAAGTTGTCAGTGGAAGTATTCATGTTGATGATGTAGATATCCGCATGTCTCACTCCAGTGAGAATAACTTCCTTTCTTCTGTTTTTGACTTTGCACTTCTTCTTTGAGAAGGAGACTTTGTGATTCTTATCACACAGTTGACTGATGCTTAGAAGATTATGCATCAGGCCTTCAACATAAGCAACTCTTTTGAAAGTAGTTACTCCGTTGGTCAGTGTGCTATATCCTCGGGTTTGGCCTTTACCGTTTCCACCAAAGGTCACAGCAGGACCTCTTTCTTCACGGTAGTTAGAGAGGACAGATTTCGAACCAGTCATATGTCGAGAGCATCCACTGTCCAGGTACCAGATGCCCTTATCCTGTAAAATTTAGAGTTTAAGTTTTTCTTGGTACCCATAGAACTATGGATCCAGAAGTATCAGTAGGACTGGTGGAGTCAGTGGCAGCCTTGACTGATTTATCAGTTCTTGAGGCTGGAGTCTTGACTGAGGAGACAGTCTTGACAACCTTCTTCCCTTTGACTGAATTGTCAGTCTTAGGATTTTTCTTTACCTTGGCTGATTTTTCAGCTTTGGTAGCATCAGGACACTTACTCGCAATATGGTCGTTTAATCCACAGTGATAACATTTGCGATATTGAAAGCGTTTAGTGTGGTCCAGAAAGTCTTTAAACTTTAAGTGAGCAGGACCAGCACCAAGTATGCCTTTAGCATTGGACATTGGAGGAATTGGTTTCTTCTCCTGAGTCTTTTGCTTCAGGTCAATCTTCAGTCTGGGAGCAGGATTTTGAGAGAAAGATTTTGATCCTGAGACTGAAGGACCACCACCCAGAACTTTGTTCTTGGGTTTAGGACTCTTGGTCTTTGAAGGTGTTACAGTGTTAGATTTTTCTTTGACTGTGTTCTTTTTGCTCTTAGGAGCACCTTCAGAGTGTGTGTTAGAAGAAGAAGGAATGTTTTCAGGAGCATTGGGATCAGAGATAGAAGAAACAAATTTTCCAAATTTGAGCATGGAACTATCAGATTTAGTTCCTCCATGAGTGTATCCAAGACCCCTTTTGTTTTTAACATTTCTTCCTGAGGCTAAATTTCATCAACCTTTTCAGAGGCGTCACTCCATCCTTTGATGGTGACTTTTTCAGCGTTTAACTCAGCCAGGGCTCTTTCTTTGGCAGCAAGAGCCATTTCTCTTTCAATACAGAGAGTTTTGTTTACAGTGACCTGGTCTTTATAGTTTTCTTCCAGAATGGTAAGTTGTTTTATTTTTTCTTGGCATTCTTTGAGTTGACCACGAAGGTCAATATTCATTTTTTCAGCAGAGGTTTTACCATTCAGGGCTTTGTAAAGATCAAGAGTGACCAGGTCCAGCTGAGTTAAGCTTTCGAGAGGGACGAGAGGAATAGGTACCTGACTGGAAGAATCAGTCGCAGAGGTGGAAGCTTCAGGAGTTGTGGAAGAAGAAGCTTCAGGAGCCTGAGTAGGAATCTCTTCAGGGACCTCTTCAATCTTAGCCATGAGAGCTAAGGTCGGTTCCTCAATAATGGCCATTAGTGCCACTTGAGTGTCTTCCTCATCAGATGACTCATCAGAGGAGACATCATCCCAGTCGCAGTCTTCTGCGATGAGACCTTTACCCTTGCGCTGAATTTTCATCTTTTTGTACTTTTCTTTCAGGCGCTGGTATTTGGGGTTCTTAGAAGAAGATTTGGCAGAGGAGGGAGCAAACTGACTCTTCCTGTACCTGCAATCATTAGCAAAGTGTCCTTTGCCCTGACAGTTGTAGCAGATAGCAATAGCCTTATCAACAGGGTCTGATTTAGGCTTGTCAGTAATAGTAAGATGTTTCTTTTTGTGGAAGTTTCCTTTTTTGGCAAACTTCTTGAAGGATCTGGTTAACAAAGCAAGAGATTCATTGAATTCAGGATCTTCTGACATGTCAGAGTCAGAAGATTCTAATTCAGTAATAGTTACTGAAGAAGGAGTGGCGACAGTAGGAACTGAGTCAGAGACCAATGCAACAGAGTTACTTTTGGTATCTTTAGAATCTCTTATGAGATTCTTTTTCAGTTTCTTCTGTTGTTCACGGTTAAGAAGAATACCGTACAACTCACTTAGTGTGAGTGTCTTTATGTCCTTTGACATAGTTAAGCAGGAGGTGTAGATTTCCCAATGTTCAGGAAGAGCTTCCATGAACTTGGTAACCACCTCAGAGTTAGAGTAGGTAGTACCGATGGTCTTCAGATCAATCAGAAGACAGTTGAATCTCTGATGTAGCTGGGAGAGAGTTTCATCCTTTTGATGAATAAAGCTTTCATATTGTCGAACCAAGAAAATCTTTCTTGATTCCATGAGAACAGCAGTACCTTCATATTGAACATAGAGAGTGTCCCATATTTCTTTAGCAGATCGAAGGTGGCAGACAGAATGGAATACATCGTCAGGGAGTGACATGGCGATGAGAGACCTAGCCTTGGTGTCAATGTTGACCAGGCGTCTGTCTTCATCATTCCAGTCCGTTACAGGCTTTACCAGTTGCCTTTCAGGTACAGCTGGTTGGCCAGCGGCAGCAGGAATGGGGTGGACGGTTTGTGTAGGCACATGTGGTCCATTTTCCAGAAAGTATGGAATCTGGGGATCAGAACCAGAGAGAAAGAGTTCCATCCCGGTTTTCCAAAGAGAGAAGTTATCTTTGTTGAACCTAGGAGGTTTTCCAGCAGAGCCGGTATCAAAGTAGTTATCCTTAGCTTGAAGAGCCATGGATTAGAAGAGAGGATCACAAGATTTTTCTAAGAAGAAAATGAGAGCTTGTATCTGCTCTGATACCACTTGTTGGTCCCAAAGAGGTGACCTTCAAGTAAGGATAGTGTTAGGGATTATAGAAGGGGGGGGGGGTTGAATATAATCACACATGTTTTCACTTTTAAATTCTTGTTGTATAAACAATATGAATTTACAGATTGTTGCGGAAATAGAAAAGACAAAAAGTCTAAACTAAACAATCTAAGTTCTTTCACTATGCACTAGAGTGAGAAGATGTAAGAAAGAAGATAGAGGGAACAAAGAAAGAAAGGATTCGGGTAGATTTAGGATGAAGAAGAAGTATGGAGAACATCTCTTCAAGTCCTATTTATACCCAATGCATTAAATGCATGTAGACTCACTTTTGTGTACGTGTCACAATGTAAGTGGTCCTTTGTACTATTTACTATAAACAAATACTCTTTGCATGGTGTGCAAAAGAGGAAGTTTGTAAACAGTTGCCTTGAGGTCTGATAAGTACGGAGGGAACAGTAAAGAGACTGTCCTTATGTACTTTTGTGTCAGTAAAGGCGGATAATCCTTTTGTGCATTAGACTAAGACATTACACTAATCCTTCAGGATCAGGATACTGATCAGTGACTAGAGTCCTGAAGCTGGTGCTGTTCAGGGTCACTTGTATCCTGATGATTCTTCAGGATGTCATACGATATTGAGCAGCCTGCTATCACTGAGTTCCGTCTTCAGATCACGAGCATGCTGTTCCTGTCATCAGCTAAGTCTTCGACGTTGCTGATGGTTCTTTGAGTATGATCTTGATGTCTTCAGGAGGTCTTCACTTCAGTGGATAGGATCAGTAGACTACAGAACACACTCGTTCGTCTCCTGATCCTGATCCTGATTACTATAAAAATAAGTTACAGCATAAGTAACATGGAATAATACTGAACAGACTCAGTGATAATTCCTCAAGCTATAACAGAAGTAAAAACCTATTCACTAAGTAAAGATTCAGGATCATTATCATTTCATCAGGTCTTAGGAGAGCTGGATCAACACCTCCATTTCGGCAAATGCGGTGCGCGTGTGAGAAATTAGTTTTCTCAAAAGGTTAGTATTCCTTATTTGTTATTTATTTATTTGTTTATTTGTTTAGGTTGCTTTTAGTTATTACGTTAAGATCTTTTAGGGTTTTATTTCCTTCTTGCCCTAGATTAATTTTGTTTTTCTGCTGCGTATTAATCTAGTTAGGGTATAGAAAACCCATCAGTTTCATCTTTAACTTGTGTGGGATTTTTCGAAAGACGTGTATTTGGAAATGGCTTAAACAAACAACCCCTTGTTATCTTATTTGAGGTGTAATATGAGTTTGGAAGGATCGATTTCTATTATGTTTGGCTGACTTTTCTTTTAAGATATAGTAAACTAGCTGTAAATTTAAAACCATTCGTGTTATACCAAGCATCCTATAGTGGATTGAACTTCAAAAAAATGTTAGTTTTTGTTTCTAAGTGAAGGAAAAAGACGAAAAGTAAGACATGATTCTTTTTGTTTTCATTTTGGTTGCTGAATGGAAGTCAAACTAAGGTGGCATAAATGCAATATATAATATTATTTCCAAAGCCACAGGATACGACTGATTAACTGATGTTTCAAAATTTAACGTTGGTCCATTCTAATTGTTCTCATTTTGCTCAAGCCATCTTATTTGTTGTTGGCATGATTTTTTCTGTTTATATGATTGTAAAATAATGTAGATTTACTTACTTGTTATATGTTTTTATTAACCTATTTGTTATATATGAGGTTAACTTATGGTTTTATCAACAGATTGATTAGTTTTGATTATCATTGAAAATCGAAGTTTGATATATAGCACAATATGATTCATTAGAATGTATAATCTACAAACCAATGATTATCATTGGAAATGGTTTGAATTATATTGGTTTGTTTAATCTAAACGATGTATAACAGTAAAAGAATGCAATTATATTTTGACTTATGCGTTAATTATATTAATTGTACTTTGTTTATATATGCGTTAATTACAAGATTTTGCATTAGTTAATCAAATTATTAGAACCTATTGGGTTTTATTTTTTGGTTTTCCCTTATTTATCAACTACTCTTCCAAAATTGCAGGAAAGGATGCTTGCAGAATACACTAGGCAAACACAAACGGCCCAGTCTACGCTTGATGGTGAAGCTTCAATAAACGAAACACAAATCATCTCAAAAGTACTTGGTGAGCGGCGTGGTCACAACACTGGGCGCGGAAGGAGGTTGAAAGGTATTGGTGCTACGACTATGTGTGGTCTACAAACATCCCAAGAGACCACGACACCCCCATCTTCGACAATTGATCTTATGCATATGTTGGCCACACAAGTTAATTCGATGATTCAGACTTCTCATGATAATGTCCAAACATTGCTTAAGACAATGGAAGAGATGAGGATGAACCCCAATGTCCCCATTCCACCACTTCAGAATCCACAATCCATAGATGTCGAGGCGATGATTACATCAATGGCAGCACGACAACCATCTAATGATGAACATGAAGATGATCCTGATGATGAAGGCACCGGTTCTCAAGATGATTAGATGAAGTTTTATGGTTAGATGGTACTTTAGTACGTTGAATTCCTATTTAGACGTTTGTTTGCTACAATTGATTTGCATTTAGACCTTAGTTTTCTATATTTGATTCATAATAAATTGTTTTGTGGTTTTTCGATAAGATCGATTTTCTATTTATTCTTTTGCAGGCAATTATTGCTTCAATTTATTTATATTTATATCAAAAATCGATTGAAATTCAGGTAAAATAGTGCTATTGTTATTTATTGCAACGACTTACAAATGCTAATAATATTTAAGATTGATCTATTGCAACAACAAATTGTTGATTCGGTTTATAATTTACTTAAATTAATTTTACCTATAGCGATGACTTCTCGTTGTTGTAGATATGACCTATAGTGACGACTTGTCGTCGCAGTATGTGGTTTGTATTTGATACTTCCCCTATATATATATATATATATATATATTGATTAACTAAAAATAAATAAATAATAATTAAATAAATTAAATAAATAATTAATAAGAGGGACAATAAAATGCACACGAATTAATTTATACACACTTACACACCAATCATAGCCCTTGAAAATCAATAAAAATTTTATATTTTCAAATTCCTTCCAAATTATGCAACTAATTAAAAGCTAATTTCTAAGCTTAACATTTTACACCCTAATATTATGCATCATTAGATTTGATTTTCAAGGGTTATGATTGGTATTTGATTTTCCCTCTAATTAATAATTAATTAAATAAATAAATAATTAATAATTAGATAAAATAATTTAAATACCCACTGAGCCACACCTATTTCGTCTCCTACCCAATCTTTCCCACCGATATCCCAAATACCCACCGGCCCGCCAATCTCCGACCGCCAACCACCTCCAGCGGTCGCCAAGCCGGCCAAACAACCGAACCCAGCGAAAAATTCATTGGGCCGCCAAGAACCAGCCGCCATTTGGCGACCCATTCCACATGGCGGCATCCCATTCACTACACTCTCCACCTCAGCGTCCACCTCACCCGCTGTAACACCCCAAAACCCAAGCAAAGTAATTAAGCATAATAATAACGAATCCCAGTGATCTAAGTACTCAGTATCATAAACATCAATTCAAAAGTAAGTGGTCTAAGAGTGCATGCGGAACAACCCTCCACAGCTGAGATTCTAGAGTATTAGGTACTACAATTAAACTGACACGCTGCTCTAAGCGTTCACCTTCTCTTTTCCTCTCGCTACTCGATCTTTCCCTGAAAAGTATTTAGAGTTTGAAAAACGAGGGTTAGACCGAAAGGTCTAGTGAATTCCCCCCAAAAACAATTGAAACAGTAGTTCCGGCCCGCTGGCCAAATCAACAAGTACAGATGTGTTACGGACAAAGAAATCTCACACAGCACAAAGGCAATCATTCACTCCCAGGGAACAATGTCCCGAGGTACCCCCAAATGGTGGATCAAACCAAATGGTAAACACTCCCAAGGAACGTACAGTCCCAAGGTACCCAATGTCCAAACTGCAACACATCTACTTCAAATCATTTCAAACATTACTGTTTAAGCATGCATAAATGTAATCATCAGTTTATCTCATTCATCACATAAAACAGTGTTTAGTCATCATAAAAGCATTTCATAAAAACCGCATGGATACATGTTGAAAACAGTAAAATCAATCCATGCATTTCAGGCAAGGGAACTCACCTGAGCTTAACTCGCTGCTTACTCTATCTCCTGGTATCTGTATAAATTCCTAAGGCATTAGTGATTCGCACTTAGTAAAACCCACAACTAGGATACCCCTAGGCAGACCCAGCACGGGGGTTCCGCTACCCGGTTAGCGGACGGGGTCAAGGGGAGCCGCCCTTGCGGGGTCTGAGGGGCAGCGCCCCCCTCGAAAAATTTTATTTCTAAAGGGTTAAACCACTATGGAAAAATTCTTCTCCTAAAAGTAACCCTACCAACGCAGCCCTGCCAAAACCCAACTCGGAAAGGTATTTTTCCCGCTTCACAAAACCCGATTCGGGATTCTACCTCTCCCGATTCGGGAAATGCCAAATCCCGATTCGGGAGGCATCCCACCCCAAAGTCCCGAATCAAAATATCACGAGGTCAAAGTGACGACTAAGTTGGCCAAATCCCCGATTCGGAAATCATAGATTTTCCAATTCGGGAAAGGCAAACGAAGAAGCGAGTTTCCACCCAAACACCCAAGCATTTTTTCCGAGAGAAAATTATTATTTTACCCAAAAAAAATACCCCAATTAACCTCTTACCACTTCTCTACCACCGATTACCAATTTACCCAAACTGTCGCTCCCGGCCGGCCGCTCTCCGGCGCCGGCCGCCGCTCCACGGCGTCGCCGGCGTGAAAAAAAGTGCCCAGCGAACAAAAGACTTTGGGCCGCTCCAGGCCCAACCGCGCGGAGCGGCCCACGCCTCGTCAGCTGGTCTTGCCCACGTGGCCTTCTCTCATTGGTCCACGCCTGCATGATAATGCCACCTCAGCCGCTCCCACCTCAGCCGCATGGAGCGGCTCCCCTACCACGTCAAAGCCACGTCTATGCCACCTCCGTGCCACGTCCGCGCCACGTCCGCGCCACCTCACCGCCACGTCAACCTCACCCGCTCCCCACCCGACCCCGCGGAGCGGCCCAGCCACTTGGCCCTCCCCCATTGGCCCACGTGTCTTCACAATGTCTAGACAAAACTTATTTTCAGTCTTCAAGTTTTATTAATTCACGTGAAAAGTAGTCAGCTAGGGAATCTGATTCCCTAGCTTTGTAAATTATTGTACTTTTATGAAGCTTTAATTAAAAATCATGTGATATGTTCACATGTTATTACTGTTTATTTAGCAGATGATATTTATTTACCAGATGTTGTATTTCTATAAATTGAAGAAGTTGTAAGTTTAACAAACACAAATATCTGTATTTCACAAATTTCTTTCTTTCACAAATTTCTTTGTTTCACAAATTTCTTTCTTTCATGTAAGTCTTTGCTATAATTTTTTTCTTTCACAAACTTTGATTTGTTCCTGAAAATGAGTTCCGGTGGCGATAAAGCGAGGCTATACCTTTGTTCCGGTGGTAAATGGGTTCAAGGAGCCGGTGGATGGGATTACGCTGAAGCGACGGTGAAAAAAGGTGTTCAAATGAAATTAAACAGTACATTTCAACATATGGTTGATTATTGTAGCTGGAAATGCGAAATCGACCGATCAAGTGGGCAACTTAAATTATGGTACAAGAACGAAGGCCAAATGTATGAGTTAGGCGACGATGAAGATGTTAGCGTATTTATGCATTTCGCAAAAATGTCTGAGCAACCTCCACTACTTTACGTTGATGTATACTGTTCTGGCGAAGGGGATGACGCTGGTACTTCAAACACTATCAATGAAGAACCAATGTATGTGGATACTCAGTCACAAAACCAACATGAAAGCGAAACATCATATCGTCCAGACTTTGGATACGGTCTTAGTGACAGTTATCCAGATGTTGTCCCAGAGACGCAGCAAGAGGAGGTGCAGGAAGAAGAAGAAGAAGAAGACGAAGACGAATACGAAGACGAAGACGAGCGTAGAAAGTTCGCCGGATGTGCGGACGATGAAGCCCATGTTCTCAACACGGGTTTAACGGATGAAGAAGATGAAGAAGACGAAGAAGGTGTGCAACCCTCCATTTTACGACCGGGCCTAGATGATTATTTTGGTATCCCTCATAACTTTCAGGCAACTCCAGATATCTTCCCGACGCACAATGAAAGCGTACTTTATAGACGTAGTCAAAGGCTCAGTGATGGTAAAGTTTTTGATTCGAAAGAGAAAATGATTGTAGAGGTCGGGCTGAAATTCCTAGAAGAACAGTTTGAGTATAAGACAGTAAGGTCCTGTACCAAAAGGTACCACATTCAATGTTCCCGCGAGCATTGTAAGTGGATGATGAAAGCGAAGTCCGTTGGAGATGGGGACGCGTTTATGGTTACAGAATTGGTTGATGTACACACCTGTTCTCGAACGCAGCTGAACCCTAACCACCGTCAAGCTAACAAAAGGTTACTGGGCAACATTTTTAAAAATAAATTTATAAATCACCGCAGAGTACTAACGCCAAAAGATATGATCGAAGACTTTCGAGGACAGTATGGAGTTACGATCCCGTATCCCACCGCGTGGCGTGCGAGATGGAGGGCGATAACGTTAATCAGAGGCAGCCATGCAGAGTCGTTCACTCGGCTCCCCATGTATTTGTCTAACTTGAAGCGTGTAAATCCAGGGACCAGAACGGCAATAAGGACAGACTCCAGCGGGCGTTTTGCGGAGTGTTTCGTTGCCCTTGGTGTTTCGGTACGTTAATAGACTATAAATTTAACATTATACATACAATTTGGTTAACCCTAGTATCTAAACATCTATTTTTACGCAGATACAAACATTCTTACAAAACCTGCGACCTGTCCTTATAATAGATGCTGCGCACCTGAAGGGGGAATATTTGGGTACTATGTTCTTGGTTGTGGCCATGGATGGAAACAACAACATTGTGCCCATTGCATTAGGTGTAGGTAGGTCCGAGACAGCAGACGAGTGGACATGGTTCCTAAACACGTTAAAAACATGTATCGGCGAGCCAAATGGGTTGGTGTTTATGTCGGATAGAGCTTCTTCTATAAACGCAGCCATCACCTCCATTTTTCCAAACGCATACCATGCGTTGTGTTGTCGACATTTGCTCATGAATGTGAGATCAAAAAATGCAAGGATAAAACAACTCAAGACCCCATACTGGAAGGCCTGCAAGGCTTACACCCCTGAAGTGTTTGAGCGAATGATGACTATTCTTCAACTCGCCATACCTGAAGGTGCTCAATTGATGCGAGACGTTGGGGTGGAAAGGTGGTCAAGGGCTTATTTTCCTGCGCAACGTTTTAACATTATGACGTCGAACAGTGCAGAGTCCATCAACGCACTGTCAAGGAATGCTCGTAAATTACCTATTGTCGGACTAATTGAGTACTTTAGAGAATTCCAACAAGAGTGGTACTTTCTTCGTCGACAAAAAGGAGGTATAGAAAAAATAAATATTTTAGTTATACGTTAGTTAGTTTTTTACTTGAATATAATAGTTTCTAAACCTATATATTGTATATTTTGCAGACGAACTAAACCACGAACTGACAGAATGGGCTCAACGAAAGATCCTGAAAAGGATTGAAAAATCCTATAGATGGACTGTACATGGAATTGGCTACGACCGATGGGAGGTCCGCGATTACGGCAAGAACGCGGAGGTTGATAAGCTTCACCGTTCTTGCACATGTCTCAAGTGGCAGGTGTCTGGGTTGCCGTGCGGTCATGCCATCGCTGTTGCAAAACATTTAGGTGAAAGGGATGTGTCGCATTTGATTACGGTGAATTATTACATGTCCCAATTGTACAAGGCAACATACAGTGGGGTAATTAATCCAGTCGGACCTCCAGAAACATGGCAGTATCCACAAGACCCTCTACCGACAGTACTTCCACCGTTGATAATGTTGGGAACCAAGGGCATAAACATGCGCAGCAGATAACAAAAACTGATTCCCAATCGAGGATCCAATCCTAACCTTAACAGATACAATTAAAGTGGGTTTGATGGTTTACCTTTTGATGAATAAACTTCCAGAATGCTTGCAGGGGATACACCGCTACTGACACTTCTCGAGGAACGGTTGCTAGACCACCACCAAGGATTATTCCGCAAACGAAAATTTCGGCTCTCGCCTTTTTCTTATGATTGTCGGCGGTAGAGATGAAAAAAGAGAGAGATTGATTTGAGAATTATCAATTCAGTTATTTTCAATCAAACCTTATGCCTTTATTTATAATAACTAATAAGGCAGTGTTTGATGCCATATGGAATACCTTTATAATTATCAACCTGATAATTAAATATATATTCCATAATTATCTCTTTATTAATTAATTCAACTGATTAATTAATTTATAAATAAATAATTCAACTAATTATTTATTTCTTTCTCTTTTTATAATTAATAAACGATTAATTATTTCTCTCAACAAAATAATCCAAACATCCTCTATTTTAGTGTGCAGCGGTGTGACCTACTAGTGTCCTATAACATTGGATACGGTAACCTTGTTACTGTCTCGCACATAATCCTAACAGACTCCCACTTGTGCTAGACATGTAACTGTACTGTTACCATTAGCCTAAGGAGGTCCCTAGCCAGACACTTAGGTTAACCAGGTTATAAGATCTCTTACATCTAGAGATACAATTCACATTTGAATTTGTACACAGGTTCATTCCTTTTGCACACGATATTTCTAAAGTGATTTAAGACATGGAGTGGAGGATTCATTTCTTAAAATCAAGTATTTCTTGACTCTGATTTCGATTGCCTGCAGTAACGGATATTACTAAATAACCTCTGTTATTCTATCCGAGCGTGGCCACGCGTTTTCTGCCAATCTTAATCGTCAAGGGGCCCGGAAATATCTCTCTTTTGAAAGAGGTGCAAATCCCTTCTTGACTACTTGCATTTGGATCCACGGCTTCCGCTGCATCTAGTCACGTCCCGTATGGCCACCCAGTTACGGTGCAGCGTTAGTACGTGCTAAGAGTACAATGGTCCTCGTGTTCCCAAACCAAGTATCTCAGGTCTAAGGACAACCTATCAAGTCAGTGCCTATGACTAAGGCTCCATGAAGCAGACTTGATTACTGGTCACTTCCAATACCCAAACACTCTGATGAGTATCTACAAATACTTGGTCACATCACTTGTGCTTTTATTCTTTACTTTGAATAAATCATCAAGTATTTATAATAGCGTCAAACTCCCTATTGAAATTCCCATTTCAATAAGTGGCTACGGAAATTTAGATTTCATACAAGACTTTGTAGAATCATGGATACGTTAAATATGCAAAAAATAGTTTATTTAGAACAATCATGAAAATAAAACCTCCATTTATTTCCAACACACTGTGAAATAAAAACTTTACATGATTACATTGTTTCTAAATTAGACTATAGTAATAATTAATAAACTAAGTACTAGCTACTGGCTTCCAGGTACTGCATCCCAATGGAATTCGCATGTGCCTCATGCTTTGCCCTTTCTAGTGGCTTTGTCAGCGGATCTGCGACATTGTCTTCTGTTGGAATCTTGCATATTCTTGCATCTCCTCTTCCAATGATCTCTCGGATGAGGTGATACTTTCTGAGCACGTGTCTCGACTTGTGATGCTCTCTAGGTTCCTTTGCTTGCGCCACGGCTCCTGAGTTATCACAGAATATATCGATCGGTCTCGAGATACTGGCAACCACTCTGAGATCCGATAGAAAATTCCTTAGCCAGACAGCTTCCTTTGCCGCATCACATGTTGCAATGTACTCTGCTTCTGTAGTTGAGTCTGCAATCGTGTCCTGCTTCGAGCTCTTCCATGAGATCGCACCTCCGTTTAGGGTAAAGACATACCCTGACTGTGACCTGAAGTCATCTCTGTCGGTCTAGAAACTAGCGTCAGAGTATCCTGTGACACTAATTTCATCCTCAGAACCTCCAAAGACCAAGAACATTTCTTTCGTTCTTCTCAGATATTTGAGAATGTTCTTGACAGCCACCCAATGGGGCTCACCCGGATTCTGTTGGTATCTGCTCGTAACACTTACTGAGTAAGCAACATCGGGCCTAGTACATAGCATGGCATACATAATCGATCCAATTGCAGAAGCATATGGAACCGATTTCATCTTGTCCTGATCTTCACTAGAAACAGGACACTGTGTTTTACTTAACACTATGCCATGTTGCATTGGAATGAATCCTTTCTTGGATTCATCCATCCTGAATCTCTTCAGTACTTTGTCAATGTATGTACTCTGACTAAGTCCGATAAGCCGCTTAGATCTGTTTCTGTAGATCTTTATACCTAGTATATAAGCGGCTTCTCCAAGGTCTTTCATCTGGAAACATTTACTTAACCATTCCTTAACACTCTGTAAAGTTGGTAAATCGTTTCCTATGAGTAGTATGTCATCTACATACAAGAGCAGGAAGGTTACTATGCTCCCACTAAACTTAGTGTAAACACATGGCTCGAACTCACTTTTAGCGAAGCCAAACTCTTTGATTCGCTCATCAAAGTGTAAGTTCCAGCTTCGAGATGCTTGCTTCAATCCATAAATAGATTTTAGCAGCTTACACACCTTATTAGGATTCTTAGGATCTTCAAACCCCTCTGGTTGTTCCATATAGACGTCTTCTGTTAACTTTCCATTTAGAAAGGCTGTCTTGACGTCCATTTGCCAAATCTCGTAATTAAAGTACGCTGAGATGGCCATAAGAATCCTAATTGACTTCAACATTGCCACTGGTGAAAAGGTTTCATCATAGTCAATGCCATGAGTTTGCGTGAATCCTTTTGCAACCAGTCTGGCTTTGAAGGTGTGTACGTTCCCATCCATGTCGGTTTTCTTCTTGAAAACCCATTTGCGTCCAACAGCCTTACAGTGTTGTGGCAAATCAGTCAACTCCCAGACTTGGTTGTCGTACATGGATTGCATCTCGGCCTTCATGGCTTCCTGCCATTGTTCAGACTCACTGCCTGACACAACTTCTCCATAGGATGTTGGTTCATTTAAGTCTCCGCTATCTTGAGAGACTAGGAACCCAAGATACCTATCTGGTTCTTGTCTTCCCCTGCTGGATCTACGAAGGTCCTGTGTTTGCACTTCCTCAATCGGCTCTGATTGAGGTTCAACATTGTTATGTTGAATTTCTGGCTCAACAACTGGTGTAGTGCTTTCTTCGTCTACTATCTGTAGATCTACATCCTTTCTGGTGTTCTCTAAACTGAGAAACTTTTCTTCCAGAAATTTTCCATTTCGAGCAACAAACACTTTGTTCTCTTCAGGGTTGTAGAAATAATATCCCACGGTGGTCTTGGGATATCCAACGAAGAAACACTTGTCGGATTTGGGTTTGAGTTTTTCTGAGGTAGGTCGTTTGACGTAAACCTCACAACCCCAAATTTTCAGAAAAGATATGTTGGGTTTCTTACCCTTCCATAGCTCGTATGGAGTCTTTTCTACCGACTTTGTTGGCGCTCTGTTCAGTATGTGTGCTGCTATTTCGAGTGCATGTCCCCAGAATGATATTGGCAGCGTAGAATGACACATCATCGTTCGTACCATGTCAAGTAAAGTACGATTTCTCCTTTCTGATACACCGTTCATCTGAGGTGTATACGGAGGTGTAAGTTGGGATACAATCCCACACTCCATCAGATGATTGTCAAACTCATCACTGAGATATTCGCCACCACGATCTGACCGTAAGAACTTGATCCTCTTGTCAAGTAGATTCTGTACTTCATTATGATATTCCTTGAATTTCTCAAAGGTTTCAGATTTATGTCTCATCAAGTAGACATAACCATACCTACTGAAGTCGTCAGTGAAGGTAATGAAGTACCGGTATCCTCCTCTTGCTACATGACTGAAAGGTCCACATACATCTGTGTGGATTATTTCAAGCAAGTCAGTAGCCCTTTCATTCTCACTGTTGAAAGGTTGCTTTGTCATTTTACCAGATAAACAAGATTCGCAATTATCAAAAGGTTTGTAGTCGAAATTGCCGAGAAAACCTCCTTTTAGGAGTAGTTCAACGCGTTTCTTGTTTATATGGCCCAAACGACAATGCCAGAGGTAAGTCTGATCCTCAATATCCTTGGATCGCTTACTTATATGATAGATTTCACTATTGTTGTCTTTAAGATTTACAGTGTATAGACCATCTACGGGTGTAGCTTTAAAATAGAAAAAATTATCTTTAAAGACTGAAATCATTTTATAAGAATATTTATAATAAAAGCCTTGGTCTACCAACAAATCAAAAGACAATACATTCTTAATCATATTTGGAATATAATAACAATTATCCAGTTCCAAAACTAGACCCGAGGGTAAACTAAGACTATAAGATCCCACGGCTTCAGCAATCAACGGAGTGCCTTCGCCAACTCGTAGGTTCGAACGGTCCTTCCTCAGAGTCTTTCTTCTAGTGAATCCCTGTAAATGATTACAAATGTGGTTACCACTGCCTGTATCAATTACCCATGATTCATAAGAAGTGATTAAGCAATCTATCATAAAGATACCTGGAGTATCGGGTAAACCGATATCCATCTGGTCGATGTTCATCGAGTGCTCGCAAATATCCTCACTGCCGCACTCTGGGCAACTCAGATCTCCCAGCTCATCAATTATATCAGTGTCCATGAGATTCGCAGGTTCGGGTACTGGCTCTAGACTGGCCAGGATATCTTCATGAACTTTATCCACGTCGTTCTTTGGTTCCTTCATGTAGGCACTAGCTGTGTCCTGTACTTCCTTTGTGAGGGAGAACCACATGAGGTACACTAACTCTTCCTGAGTCATCTTGTACCCCAGACGTGATAAACATTTAAAAAGCCTTCTCATTTCAATAAGATGGTTTTTAACTGACTGACCCTTCTGTAGCTTCAGGGAGAGAATCTCTTGCATGATCAAAAGCTTGCCCGTGTGCTTGTAGAAACCTAACTGGTTTTCTACATTCCTTACGACCTCGTGACAGAATTTCACTCTTAAGTCTCCCGTGAACTCGGGTGACATAGAGAAAACTAGAATGGACATTACATCCTACTCATCTGCCATGAATCTGAAATATTCAGCAAATTCCTCTTCTGGGGCATTGCTTTTGGGTCGTGACATGGGCTTATTGATCACATAAAGCTTACCCTGGGCACTCAAAACATTCTGTAAGTGCAACTTCCAAACTGGAAAGTTCTGGCCCGTAAGCTTCCACTTGCCCGTGATAAGGCGAAGTGATTCCTCAGGTGAATAAAACGGAATGCTAATTGGAGACATCTACAGAAGAATATAAATTCCAATTTAGTTTATAATTATGTAATTCTAATAAATTATTACCCTTAAAATAAATTTATTAGACTAGAATCCATATTTCACATGTGTCGGGAAGCATGTGATCATGTCAAACCGACTCATGCGATCTATGGTAGGTAAAACTATACCAATCGTATTCCTATCTGAAAATACGACTTCTAGATCGTCGGGACATCGGATATTAATAGTCCGTGCATATTTAGTCCCTCTAGTGCATTTTGGCCTGGTACCACCCAGTGAATAAATAATTACCAAAATAGATTGCACCACCCGGGACCTGGACAAACTCTGGCCGGTACCACCCGGAGATAATTCGCAGGGTTTTATCACCTTCCAGTTTCGGTTTGAACACGGGCGTTCATAGTGTGTGCACTTACAACGCCCTATGTACCTTACACCGGAAGTGCCCTTAAAGTGGGTTGCACTTACTAATCTATAATTTTAACAAGGGTCTAAATTGCCAGTTTCTTTTTCCAAAAACTTTGAAAAAAACTGGATCCAAACACTAACTGTATTTGTATCCTTTTAATTTTTAAACAATCCGTTCAAAAGGGCAATTTATATTTAATAACAATTACGTTAATTAAACAACCACGCAATTTAAATATAAACAGCACAGTCATAGCTTAAACCCTTAAACTAATGTTGTTTTGTGAGCCAACACAAAACAACGGTCTCAATCCCTAAGTGACAAAAGTCTTCAACTTCTGGCACTCCCACTGGCTCCGAGATCCATGGTCGTCGTCCTTATCTCCGTCTCGATGTAATTAAAATAATTATTACAAAATGGGTTTAAATGGCACGCAGGCCTCCCAACTAGTCTAATAAAGCATTAAAATTACAAAAGGGTTGTAAATGGCTCGCAGGCCTCCCAACTATTCTAAAACGGATAAATAAAATAAACACAACCACGGGTCTAAAAAGGGTTCAGCTATGACTCAAAATAAATAAATTAAAACGCAACTGAATCCTAATTTAATAACTACAAAGTTAATAATTAATTCAAAAACAATTAATTAAAACTTATCCTGAATCGTTTTAACCTTATCTGAAAAACGATCCTTAACTCGAAATTCATTCGGAAACAGATCCCATGAGATCCTTAACTGAGATCCGTTAACAATAAAAATCGAAAACGCCTAGGTGGTCGATCACCGTCGTTTGCCGCTCATTGGCGGTCTTTTTCTTTCGATTGACACCACCGCCACCACAATCGGTGGTGCGGTGGTGATCCTCGTCGATTTTGATCCACGCCGCTACCCGATACCACAGCCACCAAGCGGGTGGTGTGGCCGGCGGTTTATACGCTCACTCGACACCACCGCCACCACAATCGGTGGCGCGGTGGTGGTTCATGTCTTTGATCGGTATTGACCGACGCGGTGTTTCTCCGGCGATCGGCCTGGAGGTCCGGTCGGCTAACTGCCGCCGTTCCACCGCCGATCGTCGTTTGCGTTAGGTTTATTAAAAATCAGATTTTTAGAACACAAAAGTAACGATTTTTAAAAAACCAATTAACTAGCAATCAGATTTAAACCTGATCTGTTAGGTTTAGGAAGTGGCTCTGATACCACTGTTGGGAACCAAGGGCATAAACATGCGCAGCGGATAACAAAAACTGATTCCCAATCGAGGATCCAATCCTAACCTTAACAGATACAATTAAAGTGGGTTTGATGGTTTACCTTTTGATGAATAAACTTCCAGAATGCTTGCAGGGGATACACCGCTACTGACACTTCTCGAGGAACGGTTGCTAGACCACCACCAAGGATTATTCCGCAAACGAAAATTTCGGCTCTCGCCTTTTTCTTATGATTGCCGGCGGTAGAGAGGAAAAGAGAGAGAGATTGATTTGAGAATTATCAATTTAGTTATTTTCAATCAAACCTTATGCCTTTATTTATATTAACTAATAAGGCAGTGTTTGATGCCATATGGAATACCTTTATAATTATCAACCTGATAATTAAATATATATTCCATAATTATCTCTTTATTAATTAATTCAACTGATTATTTAATTTATAAATAAATAATTCAACTAATTATTTATTTCTTTCTCCTTTTATAATTAATAAACGATTAATTATTTCTCTCAACAAAATAATCCAAACATCCTCTATTTTAGTGTGCAGCGGTGTGACCTACTAGTGTCCTATAACATTGGATACGGTAACCTTGTTACTGTCTCGCACATAATCCTAACAGATAATAAAGAGACCAGTTGGAAGACCAAAGAAGGTCAAACGTCGTGCATCTCGTGGTGAAAGTCGTTCACAGCAGAAGTGTCCTAGGTGTGATGAATACGGACATTTGAGCACGCAATGTCCGTGGATTCCATCGTCAACTAGAGGAAGCAGTCAACTAGAGCCGTTTGCAACTGTCGATCTTAATAGTGGTTACGAAAATGTACGCTTTCATTAGCCGGTTAATGTGTAACCCATGTCCTTGCATTAATAAAAAGTAACTTGTTTTAGCTTCTAACATATTAGTTATACGGAAAGATAATTGTATTAATAAAAAGTAACATGATAGTACTATAATACATTCATGGTAAACCGATACATAAACTTAGACATAAAAACGGAAACCAGCAGAAACATAACATAAGCGTAAACGCGCATACACCATAGACGAAAATACATCTTTCTTCCCTATCAGTAATTTGGGTAGCATTCCGTGCATTCCGCAATGAAGACGTGTAAGTGGCGGAATTCGTCCTCAATGTTCTGTACCTCTTCTTCTATAAGCTTTATTGCGCGTTCATCCTTCCTAATTTCTTTTTGGGTGCACCTAACCATCGTTTTTTTCTCTGCAACTGACTTCTCGAGTGCTTCTTTTTCCAGTAGCTTAGCCTTCATGACCTCCTTTAGTTGGTTCAACTCAGCTTCTTTCGCCCTTACTTTCGCTGCAAGTTTATCCGGCATCTGTTGTGAACTCGGAGGGTTGTTTGTAGAATTGGATGGACGAGAACTTTCAGCCATTTCAAGAGAGTTTGTAGAAATTTTTGTAATAAATAAGTAACAAAGAAGAGTTGGTGGTAAGGTGTGAAGTTTACGTTGAGATGTAACTGCTATTTATATAGCCTTGGAGCCGATACACTTTTAAGCCTTTTTTCAAACTCATCAGGCATCTTTTGCTTTTCAGATAAATCAACAATGATAATTCAGCCTTTTTCAGACCTAGCAGACGTCTTTTGCTTTATTCACATGAAGGATTGTACCAACGTCTTAATGACTCTTTTGTTTTATCAGTGTTGTCATGTTATTTACCCATGTAGTGTTGTCATCTTATCATTATTACTTTTATCAGGCATCTTTTGATTTTCAGATAAATCAGCAATGCTTTTTCAGTATGAATTATTACTGTCATCTTTATCAGTGTTGTAAGGATCACGTGAAGTATTGTCCCAACGTCATAATGACTCCTGCCTTTATCAGTATGAATTATTATTGTCATCTTATCAGTGTTGTCATCTTTTTTACCCCTGTAGTGTTGTCATCTTATCATTATTACTTTTAAGATGAATTGATATGGATAGAGGGTTGTTTTAGGGTTTCAATTTGAAAAAAAGAGGTATTTTTTTATGAAGAACAGTTGTGGGAAATATGGAGGTATTTTAAAAGCTGAATTTGGTGTTTAGCTACTAATTTCTACTTTTGTAGGTCTGTAATTTCTGAATTTACTTTTTACCTGTTTATTTCTACTGTTTACTTCTGTAATTTAAAAAATAGATTCTTTTGAAGACATAGATAAATGTTAAATAACATTGGTAGAATAAGATTTTCAATCAAACTTTGCACTTGTAAGGATCACGTGAAGAGTGTAGCAACAATTCATTATTGAGTCTTAAAATAAGGCTGAAACGTTTGTAAAAGGCTGAAACGTCTGTTATGATTTACGCTTATGCATAAGGCTGAAGGGTGTAGTACACTATTGCTTTTGAAGTATTACCTGTATTTGCAATCAACCCATGTGACTACTTCTGAATTATTACTGTAAGTGCAAGAAACAATGGATTAAACAATCAAATCTTCATTCCATGATTGAATCTTTACAATATGAACTTTCTCTCTCTAGAATCTCTCTCTAAAACACACACATGTGAATATTACAATAAGGCTCCTTCTATCAAATCTCTCTCTAACTAACTCCTTCTAACACTCTATATATACCCTTGACCTCAACATACACATACATTGACTTTACTAATTACATCTTTGACTTTTCTATGAAATGCTTTGACTTTGACTTTGATGCTTGACTTTCTTCTTTGACTTCCATCCTTTGACAATGTTTGACTTGAATATTATTTCCTCATCTTGAGATCTCGGATACAATAATATTTGCTCTAACAATCTCCCCCTTTGTATTCGAGATCACTCTTCAAAATGAGCTTCAACTTTAACGATCTTCTGTCTTCAAGTCAAACAAACTTTCTCCAATTACAAAAGCCATACAACAAACAATCTCCCCATATATGCAAGCATCATCTTCAGAGCAAAGTCTTCAAACATGAACTCGTCTTTTAGAAAAGCATAATTCTTCTCTTGAATCAAAAACACTGTAAAACACTTGAATCAATCCACTACACTGTCAAGCTTCTTAACCAACTTTGATATCTTTGATCAATCCAACATTCTCATCAATCTTCACAACTTGATATCAACCTTTAAATCCAAGGTTTTTCAACCTCAGATTCAAAAGATTCAAATTCAGAATTCTCTTTAGCTCCCCTTAACTCTTGCTTTCTTCTTTCAAATTCTTTATCAATTATTCCTCTTCATTCACATTTCCTCTCAATCCACCATCAGAATGTTCTTCAAATGTTTTCATCTTCAACTCTTGACACTATCATCTTTTTCTTCATGAAATATCAACACTTATATCACGATCAACATTGATACTTGATTTACCCAAACATCTTGAAAGCTTCAATCAACCATACTTGATATCTTGAACTCTTCAACATATAACATTTTGAACTCTTACACATAGTTCCCATACCTTCATTGTGTCTTCGCATATGTCTTTGATGAAACTTCTCCCCCTCATGATGATTAGGAGAATCCTGAGCATCATGAACAATCAAAGACATCATCATCAAATATCTCATTCATAGGAACTACTCCCCTCAAAAGTTGGTTTACCATTCAAAGAACCATATGTCCCCCTCAATCAAACATCTCATCCATATTAGAGTGCTCCCCCTCAAATCCAGCTTAAGTTGCTCCCCCTCAAATGATGGGTAATCGGCTAACATAGAAGCACATTTAGCAACTATTGACACAACAACTCATAGAATTGTGTGGCCTATTTTCAGTGTTGGCAATTGGGTAGCACTGATAGGACTTCCAGTCATCACTGAATCAAAGTTATAAAACTAAGTTCTCAGACTGTTCCGGCGATATCACAAAGATATGCAATTGGAATCACAAAGACTCGTGCAAGTGTCAAAGAATTATCACCATATCAATTAGGCTCAAATATTGATTCAACCTGGGACGCAGATTGAGAATCAATGACTCTTGTGCATAGAATATGAAGTTCGGAGACCGGAGAGGATGTCTTCCTTGTTTCAATACCTAAATCTTCCGAGTGAAGATTAGATAGATGGTGTGCTAATTCTCCGTGAGAATTGAAACAAATATCTTTTAAGAGATATTTGAGTAGCTTGGTGGGGTGACACGAGTTATCGACACTGGGTCCATGTCTTGTTTCAATATTCATCTCCAAAGAACGAGAATGAATAGATTATGTGGTTACCCGGATAACTGTTTTGGTTTGGGAAGGATCTTCTTTCATTCTTTTTGATCCTGTCTCACACTCACCATTTTCTTTTAACTCCCCCTACACTCAAGCTCTCGGCATTTTACCTCATGCACACCCTCACAAACTAGGTCTAACCTAGGGATGTGTTTCTTGGGTAGATCCTCCGGCTCTGGATTGATCATAGAAACTTCTATATCCTATCACACATAGTTAATATCATGAAATGATATTCTTTGAAACGTTGAGTATATTCATACCAGAACGTGATATGATGGTGATTCATATGTGATACAGTATGTATATGGGAAACATATGTTGAACAGAAATAGGGAACATTTGTTGATGAGATCATATGTTGAAAAAATTCATTCAAATACTCTAACAAGTGATGATTGATTGTAGAATTAAAAATCTTGATCGTGAATTCCAAAGAACAAAATTCAAACGCTAAACAGATAGACTCAGTAAGCACAGTGTATTCAAGAAATGAATCAATGATTAGAAAGTTTAATTGTGAAGAACAATTCACAATTAATAATCTGAATAAGAATTGAATCATTGAAATGAAATAACGTGTAGTGAAATCAAATTGGAATTCAAGCGAGTGTATTTCCATCGAATAATTTCAACGAATATACGAGATGTGGAAATAACTATGTGAAGAAAATTATAACACGTGGTAATTCTAGAAACGATTCATAATCGGAAAGAAACTAACACAAGTAAGTTCCTTATGATGAATACCACGGTTAAATACAGGTGAGCGCAAGTTCTATACTAAGGGTTTAGAAGGATACTTACATTAAAGCGCATAAGTGAAGTACGGGTCCTAAACTGAATGTTTAGAAGCCACTAAGCATTGAAGACCGGGTCTTGAACTGACTTATTCAAGAGCCATTAACCTGCAAAATCAAACAGATTTTGGTATCCACTTGGATGTGGATCCTCTTATGTTAGAGAAATTTGAGTTATAAGATGAAATCTTGTAAATCCCAAATCGTTCATCGATATAATCGTCACTTACAAAATCATTTCTTTGAAAGTAAGAACCAGATGATTTTCTTTTGGATAGACTAAGAAGTTTATTTGTAGAATAAACTAACCGAGACTTACCAAAAGAAGTATCATGAAAAAATTTGTTCTTGTGAACTATCAATTCCGAAGCAAAAGATTTTGTATGATTTACCTTTGCATTAGCTCCCTTGACTTGCCAAACAAACTTACTATTTGAAAAACGATGATTACCTGAATAATCAACACAACGATCATAGAATAGATTTGAAGTACGAATCTGACCACTTGAGTTGATATTACTCAGTGAAGCACTATCCACATAGCTTGAATCATGAGCTTTGAAAATTGTCTTCTCAAGTTCCTTCACTTTAGAAGAAAGCTTGTTTCTCTCTTCAAGAAGATCATTAAGCTTCTTCTGTTGATCAGATCGCATTCGTTGCTCATTCATGATATCAGTCGATAATCCAGATAACTTGCTTGTAAGCTTCCTCATTTCAGTCTTAAACGCTTCCTTTTGAGCCTCAAAGTCTATTTCCAGAAGAGTTGGCTTTTTAGGTTCAGCGATTATCTGTTCTAACACAGTCTTTTCATGTCGAAGAACCTTCTCTTTTTGTCTAAATTGATTTCTTACATCAGATAACTGATTCTGTAAGTCAACAATCTGCTTTTGAAGCTCAATACTCTTCTTGTCACCAACTTTCCTCTCTGAGTGAACAACTTGAATCTCTTCTTCAAACTCATGCATTAGATTCTGATATTTCCCAACACGAAGACTTGGTTTCTTCAAAGAATTCTTCTTATCTAGGATAATCTTCTTCTCTAACTCAGATATTTTCTTTGAAAGTGTTTCACTTTTCAAATCAAAAACCTTTCTTTCGTCTATTAAAGTATGTTGAAGATCGGAAACAGTCTTTGTAAGCTGCTCAATATCTGTTTCAAACTTGTGTCTTTCATTCGCAAACTCTAATTCCACATTTTGCTTTTCCTGTCCAGCTTTGTCTTCTAATAATTTCTGAAGATCAGCCACTGTCCTTTGAAGCTCTAAAATTTCTTGAACATGTTCTTCTCTGTCTTTTGCAAACCTGTTTCTTTCATTCATCAGATCATGTTCACTTTCATACACAACTTGTTGTAGAATCTGGATTTGCTCAAGAAGCATCTCTCTTTCAGCATTGTGCTCTGTCTTTTCCTTAATTCTGAGAGATTCGTACTCAGACTGAGTAGTCTTGAGAAGATTTTCAAGATCTGCAATCTTCTCTTCTAAAACCAAGGTAGGAACATACGGTTTAGCTTCAATATCTGATTCTTGAGATGAAGGAATATCAGGATACACCAGAAAATCAGAAGAATTAGATGAGTCTTTTGATTTGATTCTCAGAGTGTCTGAATTATATACAAACTTGACCCTATGATATTTAGGTTCATAATATACAGGATCATGTTTTTCAATCTCTTGCATATCTGAGAAGTCTTCCTTCATTTCAAAACCTTTTAAAGAAGGAAATCTGGTGCTCATTAACATACTTGAAAAATCATAAAATGCAGATTTCTCCTTAAGAGCTTTTTTCAACACATTTGGATTCTCATAACCTAAACCCCATTTAACATCAAGAAAATCTCTGAGAGCACTGGGTTTGTTTAGAAAAATTGTCCGTTCAGAAACACCTATTTTGTGAAGCTTCTCATCTAAAAATTGAATTATCTTGCTTGAATCCTTAATTTGCTTTTTACATTGAAGCTTTGTCTCTGCAATTTGTTTTTCAAAATCAAGCTCTTTTTCTTTGATCTGATTTTTCATTTGAAGGTCTTTCTCTTAATCTGATTTTTCATTTGAAGCTCTTGTTCTTTGATATGATTTTTCAAATGAAGCTCTTTTTCTTTAAATTGAGCAACAACTTTTGCAAGCTGAGTTGTAAGACTAGCCTTCTCACGTTCAAGTCTCTTTGTTGTATCCCAATCTCGTTCATACTGTATTTCATCATCAGAATCCATTGTTATCTGCACAAAAGATAATAAGGATCGTCAACAGAAACTTCGATTAGAAGTGTGAGTAGTGCACAAATGATTTATTTCAAACAAATCAAAAATTCTGAAGAAAGTGGGTAAAAATAAACTTGAAAGATTGAAAAAGACAAAACAAGAAATATAAACGACTCACAAACTTGAAATCTCACAAACAAGGACTAAAAAATTAACAAATAATAAAAAACACAAGACAACTATTTAATAAAAGAAAAAGAAATAAAGAAAAGAAAAACAATCAAACTTGCAAGTACACTAGCTCAAAAATAGCTCAAACACATTAAAAAACACTCAAAAACAAGCACAAGACTCGAGATACACAACATGGCTCGAGATAGGGAAGGAAATGGCTCGAAATACGAAAAAATGGCTCAAAAACCGAACAACATGTGATAACACGCGCTACACACGCGCCAGAAGGGGCTTCACGCGCCCTCACGCGCGGAACACGTGCCACCACGCGCTGGGAACTCGAGCAGGGCTGACGTCACGATGACGTCATGCTGACGTCATGTAAGCGGTCAGCAGAGATAAGAGAGCTCTGACCGAGCTTCTGATTGAGCGCTGACCGACGAGAATGCCTCTGACCGAGCATCTGACTTGTAATTCGAGTGCTGACCGAGAAAAGAAGCTCTGACTCGAGCTCTGACCGAGTAAAATGGATCTGACCGAGAGTCTGTTTGCTGACTCGAGCTCTGACTCGAGCTGTGACCTCTGACTCGAGCTGAATTCTTGAAATATGGCTTGATTTGACTAATATGGCTCGAGTTAACAAAAAATGGCTCGAGATATCAATAAAATGGCTCGAAAATTCAAAAAATAAACCCACAAACACCTTTTTTTCAAAGAAATCTAAACCAAAATGGATCAAAAACTCAAATTTTCATCTTCTTTCTCAAGAAAACTTCAAGAACATGAAGAACACCTTCAACCCAAAAATTTTAAAAACACAAATTTAACCTCTAAAACTAAAAACAAATGATAGATTCATGTCCAAAAACATTTTTTTAGAAACAAATCCACTCAAAAACGAATCAAAAACACACTAAATCTCACAATCACTCATGACCTCCATTGATGAACTTTGAAGATCTTCAAAAAATCAAAACTCAAATTTTGAAGCAAATTTGATCTAGAATGATTAGAGATGATTAAAAAACACACTAGAAACACAAAAACACACACAAATCTACAAGATCTACAACAAAAATCTACAAATCTACACAAAAATCTATAAAACCCATTTCTTCAAAATTTCTTCAATTCTTCATCAAAATTCTTCAAATCTTCATCCAATTGTGCACAAATCTTCTGCCATAGCTCTGATACCACTTGTAAGTGCAAGAAACAATGGATTAAACAATCAAATCTTCATTCCATGATTGAATCTTTACAATATGAACTTTCTCTCTCTAGAATCTCTCTCTAAAACACACACATGTGAATATTACAATAAGGCTCCTTCTATCAAATCTCTCTCTAACTAACTCCTTCTAACACTCTATATATACCCTTGACCTCAACATACACATACATTGACTTTACTAATTACATCTTTGACTTTTCTATGAAATGCTTTGACTTTGACTTTGATGCTTGACTTTCTTCTTTGACTTCCATCCTTTGACAATGTTTGACTTGAATATTATTTCCTCATCTTGAGATCTCGGATACAATAATATTTGCTCTAACAATTACTGTCATCTTTTTTACCCCTGTAGTGTTGTCATCTTCAGAATTATTGTAAGGATCACGTGAAGAGTGTAGCAACCATTCAGTATTTGCAATCAACCCATGTGACTCCTTCTGAATTATTTTATCAACAATTAAGTCACATGGGTTACACTTGATGATTCATGGTCTGATATTTCTTATAAATAGGAAGTGTCTCATTAACCGAAACCACACAACTTGAGAAATCTGCAAAACATACATCCTACTTCAAACTGCAAATGGCTTCTTCGTCAACTAACCCCCTTTACTTCACAGTTCAGAATGAAAGAGACTGGACTGACATTGGCATTTTGGTAAGCTTATTCAACTGCTTCATAGTTCACCTTATTTGACATTACATTTCAGTTTATTTCACATTTGTTAAATCTGCAAATTTTTTCAGCATATTCCTTTACCCTTTGTCAATATGTGGAATTTGAACAATCACAAGAAGTTTATAATAAGATTTGGAAGATGGGGCCATCCTATGGAACTGATTCTTATGCCAAGTGGATGTTTCTGCATGTGCGGCGAGTTTCGCCTCATGTTTATCCAACACAAGCTAAAAGATGCCGCTTGGTTGAAGTTCAAGCTTGTTCAAGATCGACCTACTACTGGGATGGCTAGTTTGTACGATGTTATTTTTGAGGTGGAAGAGGTGTGATATGTTTGTACCAGTTTTATGGTATACTTGTGTAATTTCATGCTTTCAATTAAATGACCCCCCTAGCAGGGGTGTCATCTTAGTGTTGTATGGCTTGTAGCATGTTTTCTATAAATGTTGATCGTTTGTTTTCGGTTCAAAAGGCTGAAGGGTGTAGCAACCATTCACTATTGCTTTTAATCTTGTAAGTAGTACAATATTGAGTTGGTAGAGTTATCTTTATTGAACATTAAGAATTACGGGAAAGTAACATAGCGGAAAACAAACATGACTGGAAACTAAGACAACGGGAAAATAACATAATTAAAGCATTTTTACGTCGAAAATAACATTGCAGCCATCCATAAGCTCATTTGTTTGTGGGTCTTGAACAAGAGTAAACACCAACCAACGATCGGGGTCCAGTTTGCCAGACCAAGGCCACGACTTAAAATCACCCTTAACGATAACACGGTCAGAAGGAGATCCGGGTGATGCCTCAAAACCTACTTTCATGTCCATAGGAAACTTCATGTCTAAGGCCCTCATCAGGCACTTATTATGATTGTTCAAAGCCCACATTCTCACAAACTCGGTTGGAATTTGCTGAAAAAATTAAAAGACCGAACAAATTATGAAGTAATAAACTTACTATAGTAATAAAAGACTGGTACAAACATATCACACCTCCTCCAAAATTAAACTGCAATTTGCTATAGTAATAGTTATTAAAAGACTGGAATTTGCTATAGTAATAGTTATGAAACAGAAAAAATAAACTTACAAGTCGGCCAGTTTGGTATACAAAATTATCAACCCGAGCACAGAAGGATGTGCGGTCACCCGAACGTAAAAATCCTGTCATTTTGAAGAGAGGATTTACAGTTGCAATGTGATTATTTGAAGACATTTGGTATCCTATATATAGGTGTTCACGGGTCTTTATTAACAATTCAATCACATGATTAATTAAGGCTTTTTCAGACGACTATCTGAAAAGCAAATGATGTTTTCTAAAGCTATACTGAATTGTCGTCTTTTTATGCTTTATATTCACGTGAAAATGTTTTTAATGAATTTTAAGGGTTGTCATCCAAAGAATATTGTTTTTAAATATATAACGTGGTCAGGAATCTTATACTTTTTCAGAAAGGTCAGGAATCTTATACTTTTTCAGAATGGTCAGGAATCCAATAATGTAACATTTTCGTATTTACAATGGTCTATTTTATTTGAATGCCTTTATCTTTTTTCATGGAATGAGAATTCTGCACGAAAACCTTTGTCTTTTGGCAAATTATAAATGTAATTATATCTTTATTTGATGAACACATAAAAGGGGGATGATTTCATCGAAAGCATGATAAGATTGTTGATACAGTAATTTAAAAGAAATAACAGTTATTAGAACAAACAACTACAACAGGAAACTACAAAGTGCTTGTTCATCAACCCCTTGATCAACAACATATCACATCTCCTTGATGTCAAACATATGTTCGAACTTCTTTAACGGCCCAAAAGTTGGTCGATCATGAACGAGTGTTAGCTTCAACCAGTCGGCCTTGTCGAGCTTGTACTCGCGCAACATTTGTCCTAACTTGCCAGAGATGATAACATGTCCGGGAGCAATGGGCATCATCGTCATATTGAAACACACATTCCCATTCCGGATTAGTATGTCACAATGTGTCGTTAAGTTCCACATGGTCACAAATGGAGCGGGGATGATCTGTAATATTTTTAACCGAAAAACAAATGTTCAACATTGTAAATAAAACATGCAAGATTTAGAAGAATGAAGATTTAGAAATGCTTACCAAAACACCATTGTCACTTATGTGTTTGTCATTTTTAACAGTGAAGTATACGGGGTTTGTAGAAGAAGAAGCCATTTCAGTTGCCGTTGGAAGTCTAAAGATGAAATCAAAGTAAACTAAAAATTATGAAACAAGTTTATGAGAGTTGTGATGTATTGGTTAATGACTTACCTCCTATTTATAACCAGTTGTAGCTACTCAACCACAATTACTACTTGCTTTTTACAGGCTGAAACGTCTGTAAAAGGCTGAAAGGATCACGTGAAGGCTTTTTCAGACGACTGATTAAAGCTATACTGAACTATCTTAAAGGCTTTTTCAATCACGTGAAAAATGTACGACATTACATTACATCCAAAGGAGGTACAATATGAATTATTACTGTCATCTTTATCAGTGTTGTAAGGATAAATGGCTGAAAGGATCACGTGAAGAGTCGTATTTATGTCGTTTTATGTATACAATTGATAACCTAACTACACAACATTTTTTAATGTCACTTCACAGTGAGATAAAAGAGCTAGAAGATGCACAAGCTCAACATCTGCAAACATAGGCAACCCGATAAATGATAATCCTACAAATGCCAACCATTAATTTTATAAGGTCTCGGTGCAACCATAACGACCGTATAAAAATGATGTTTGGCATTTGGCGGGTCTTATATCATGTTGCCTATCTTGCAGATGTTGAGCTTGTACACCTTCCGGCTCTCTTATCCCACTGTGAAGCGACTTTAAAAAATGTTGTGTAAAAAATGCTGTACAAATAGAGTCATCTACACATAATCATTCCCTAAGAAAACAATTCTATCCAAAGGAGGTACAGTGTCGTTAAATATACGCGTCCCGCTCCAGGATCTAACGCACGTCTGGACGTAAATACATACACGTCGTCGAGTTACAACAGTCCAAATACATTTTACATTATACCCTGGCCCTAGATCCGTTGCTACAAGTCTGAGTAAAGAAAGACAACCCGATAAATGATAATCCTACAAATGCCAACCATTAATTTTATATGGTTGAGACCATATAAAAATGATGTTTGGCATTTGGCGGGTCTTATATCATGTTGTGTTTCTTTATTCGGACTTGGAACAACGTATCTAGGGCCAGCGTATAATGTAAAATGTATTTGGAACGGAGTAACTCGATGACGAGTATGTATTTAGGTCCAGACGTGCGTGATCTCGGAACGGGACGCTTATACCCAACGACACTGTACCTCCTAGGGATAGAATCGTTTTCTTTGGGAATGACTACCCCTAACTGTGGTACACTAAAAAGTGACTAAAAATTGAAAGTCTAAAAAATGTCTAAAAAAAAAGTCGCCCTACTCGCCCTAGTCGCGTTTGTGTTGCAAGTCGGACACGTCCATGTCTATCCTCAGGGCAAAAAACTGCTCCGCCATATGTTTCCTCCACTGTCTAGCCGCAGCAGCAGGGTCATCCACCATCCTGGGAGCTATACCGCTTACCAAATTTGATAGGAAGCGACACAACCATACACCACAATCTCCGGCTCCGCCAGATTGTTGTGGTATATGGGATGGAAAATACCATATCAAGTCCTCTGCTTGCTTGGCTTGGGTCGGTTGATTGAGTGCCGTAAACACTTCTTGAAGACCCCTCTTCAGTAACCGGAGGAGCGCATTCACCTGCTCCTGTAGAGAAGGACAGCGATAGCTATCGTACACAGCCATACGCATGGTCAACAGGTCAAGATCTACTAGGAACCAATGCCTTGGATGAATGCATGCCGGAATGTAAACCTGAAAGGAAATACAGGTTGAAAACGTCAAATTAATAAACGTAACCTATAGAAATGCCAAAGATAATACATATAACGCAAATATATTTACCCTTATCAGCGTATCCCATGGTACACTTCCGGTAGCCCCCGAGATGCATAGTTTCGCCGATTCTTTGTCCTGTTCGTACGTCATCATTTCGACGAACCCTGTTTTCATCACAGCCCACTCGGCGGATATGTCTCGTTTATCCATTATGCGGGTGACCCATGCGTCGATGTGCTGAAAGCATAATATGAACCGTTAATTACAAAATTAATTAATTATAATTGTATACACACATGATTAATTACTAACCATATCTGATAGATACCCATCATCTTCAATCCCTAGCAAAGTGCCCCACCACGATCTGTCTACCGTCGACAGTAGGTAGCATGATAAAAGCATAGGCTCCAGTTCGAGGGTTTTGTATTTGGTATAAATCCGCGAAGCCGGGACGGAGACGGGATCATCATACGGACCTAAACGCGTACTAGTAGAAGGAGCAACGGTACTAGTAGAAGGAGCAACGGTACTAGTAGCGGCAGCCGCAGTATTCTTCTTCCAAGGAGGCCATACAGTCTTTAACTGTTGTTTGGCTCTTTCGACCGTGAACAGAGGCAGTCGACCCGACGCCGGCCTTTTCTCCCTTTGTGGACGGGGACTCTTTTTCCCACGCACCTCCGTCGAGACCACCAGCTGATTCTCCTGGGAGACATGATGTGTCTCCGGCTCGACATGCATAGGCTCCGGCTCCGGCTCCGGCTCCGGCTCGACATGAACTGGCTCCGGGTCGACATGCATAGGCTCCAACGAGACATGCTGAATATCCTGCTCGCCATATGATAACCGTTCAGGACGCACAGGAGTATACATATGCACCGCCTGACTGGAACTGTGAAGCCATGACTGCTCCTGTCGTAAAAAATTAGTTAACTCATAAAACATATTAACGTATGACGTATAACGTATAACGTCAAAAAAACATATGACACGCATATAAAACTTACGCCATCCCGCTCCATGGTCCGTGCGGTAAAAGAAGAAGCAACAAATGATGTGTAGGGGTAGTTATGGGAAGGGGTAGGCGCGAATAACGAGCCCCAATTGCCCATCCATTCAGGTACTTGATGCGATGGTCTCGGTGGCTCCTGAAAAATTAAAATAGATAACAGTTCATAATATTTGGCTAAACAGACTTTTTAAAATAAAGTATGTTTTTCTTAACGATAACTTACATATTGCTGTGAGTTATGCATAGGATCAGCGGGCGGCGTAAACAACGACTCGAAACCGCCCGTCCATGCGGGCACATGATGTGATAGTCTCGGTGGCTCCTGAATATTGAAAATAGATAACCCGTTTATAATTTTGGGTTGAACACACAGAAGTAAAATAACTTATGTTTTTCGTAAAGATAACTTACTTGTACGAATGGAGGAGGCGCCATACCACCTGAGTACGAATGTCGTCCACCCATCTAAAAAAATATATGCGTCAGTACATAACAAACAAATCTTATGTAGTTGAAAGCTATAACTTTGGTTCATAGTTTACCTGCATTCGTTCGATCTCTTTCGTAAGCTTATAAATGTCCTCCCTTTGTTTCTTCTACTCTCGACTAACTTCCGTGTAGTTGGTTTCTAGGGTTTCCAACCGCATCCATTTATCACTGTAGTCAACGGGGTCTTCGTGCACGTAACCATGACTGGGACCAGCCCCTGCATCGTCCGGCTGCGCCTGTCGACGGAACTCCGGTATTTGCTGATCACCATCATCACCACCACGACCATCATCACCACCACGACCATCACCATCACCATCACCATCACCATCATCCTCATCATCATCATCATCATCGGAAGGGTCCCCTCCAACGGGGCCACGTCTAGCCCTCTTTTGAGGCCGATGGCTACTAGGGTGCTGAAACCACTCGACGCTACTTATGTACCACTGCTGCTGCAACTCGAAAGCATCTGGTACAAGTGCCACGCGTGGGATCCTATGACGCTATACTCGGAAAAACAATTCATCATAAACTTATCATATTAATTGTTAAAAATAACTCTATCTACGAATACATTGATAATTTACTATATATCAAAATAACATACCTTAGGAAAGCGAAAGAACGGGTCAACCTCTGTTTTTCCCAAAGCCTTGGGAATTCGTGTCCAACGAATTCCCCTAGGATATACACCTTCCTGATGAGTAAAACGCCTATGGGAGACATGGAACATATCTAAAATCCATATCTGTAATTAAAGAAACAACAACAACCACGTGTTTTTACTATAGGGAGTAGTACGAATGGTGATTGTAATAAATATAAGAAATAATAATGCAACTTACGTTAAAGGCGAGCAAAAATCCAGATAATGACATTTTGCTGCTAACTTGGAACCGTCTGCTAAATGCACCTTTCATGTGCCTATATGTGGAGCTCCATATATATGATCCCCATGGATACTCAGAAAACGCATCAAGATCCTCGACAGCACTGATTACCTCATCGGAAGCACAGCTTTTTGGCTGTTTTCCTAGGAAAACAAGCTCCACCATCATGATAAGTGCTATCTTCACTTTATCCTCGTCATTTAACCTGAAAAAGGATTCGTCCCAGACTTTCACAACCTCCTTGACCCTTACACGGAAAGGCTGGCCTCGTATAGGTCGTGCTGGAACGGACCTTGGGAATAACCTTGTAATCAAGGTATCACCAATAGCATGCCTAATGTTGGGAGCCAGACCGAAAGTGAGTCCTGTAATAAGCATGAACTCCTGTCGGCCGAAAACCCGTCTGTGACCTTCGATATCGAAGGTTAACTGCTCAATTTCGGCATTCGGATCCGAAACCTCCCGCTGCAACATTCGGGTCACAAGAGAAGCGTCTCCAGTCTCCAAGGGTAGGTCGAGCCAAGGACCAAATGGAGTGGCCCTAAAAAGATTCACCGTCTGCTCGTTCACCTCATACAATCTTTGCCTGGTGATTTTACAATACGATACCTTACTCCGAGCCGTCAAAGACGGTGGGTCATCCTAAACCATATTAACGTTGTTACTTTAAGGGGACAAAAGAATATGTATGTGGTTTACACTACACTAGTCACATATGTGTATACAATTATATATTGCTTTCATTAAACTATAATACAAATAAAGCAAACTTTATATAATCAAGTGTAATATTTAACTTACACTAAGTACGCCCCTATATTTATATTTAAACTTATATGTCACTATATACACTTGTTGTGAGGTCAAATGGCAAACATTCTAAAGTTCAGGGAGTAAAAGTGTCAACTTCTAAAGTTTAAGGACCAAAAGTGCATTTTTCTAAAGTTCAGGGACTAAAAGTGGGTTTTTCTAAAGTTCAGGGACCAAAAGTGCATTTTTCTAAAGTTCGGGGACCAAAAGTGCATTTTCCTAAAGTTCAGGGACTAAAAGTGTGTTTTTCTAAAGTTCAGGGACTAAAAGTGTGTTTTTCTAAAGTTCAGGGAGTAAAAGTGTCAACTTCTAAAGTACAAGGACCAAAAGTGTATTTTTCTAAAGTTCAGGGACTAAAAGTGTGTTTTTCTAAAGTTCAGGGACTAAAAGTGTCAACTCCTAAAGTTTAAGGACCAAAAGTGCATTTTTCTAAAGTTCAGGGACTAAAAGTGCATTTTTCTAAAGTTCAAGGACTAAAAGTGCATTTTTCTAAAGTTCAGGGACTAAAAGTGGCAACTCCTAAAGTACAAGAACCAAAAGTGTCAACTACTTGTATAATTTCTCCTAACTCCATAAAGTTTGTTGTCATAGATTCTATATATTGCATCATTTTTCTAAATATATATAGAAGAAGTCCTTATATACAATTAATTTTATAGAACGCTTAAAAATGTATATGAACTAATAACAAACCATAAAAATTTATGAACTAATATATTAAAAGTGTCAACCCTATATATATATATCAACTAATAACAAACCATAAAAATTTATGAACTAATTTATATGAACTAGTTTATATTATGGCACAACCATAAAAATCATAACATTCATCATCTAATTTATGAACTAATTTATATTAACAAACCATAAAAATTCCTATATACAAAAAACCATAAAAGATAAACAATTTATAGCATTCATCTAAAAAAACCATAAAAATCCATATATATCATTCATCTAAAAAACTAACTTATAACATTCATCTAAAAAACTAACTTATAAAATTCATCTAAAAAACCACAAAAATCCATATATATCATTCATCTAAATAACTAACTTATAACATTCATCTAAAAAACTAACTTATAAAATTCATCTAAAAAACCACAAAAACTAAAAAACGCAAAACTAATTGCATACAAACTTGACAAGATAAACAAAACTTACAAACAAAACTTACTTGGTTTGCCATGAAGAACAACTTCACAAGATAAACCTTCACCACCAATAGCCGACAACTTCACGTGAAGTGCGTAGAATGTATACCCCTTCGATATTAAACACAATTACAAAACACCTTGGTCCCCCCTTAATTAAAAACAATTACAAAACACCTTGGTCCCCCATAATTAAACACAATTATTTAATTAACAACATAACATTTGGTCCCCCCTTAATTTTTTAATACAGTCGAAGAAAGAAGAAAGAAGAAAGAAGAAAGAAGAAAGAAGAAAGAAGAGAAGGAGGAGGTGTGGAGAAAAATACCCCTTGTCGGCTGCCTTTATAAAGAGAAACAATTATTTTAGGGTTAGGGTTTTACCGTGTGTAGACACGTGGGCCAATGGGGAAGGGCCACGTGGAAGGAGCCGCTCCGCGGGGTCGGACGGGGAGCGGGCTGGGATGAGGTGGCGGTGAGGTGGCGCGGACGTGGCGATGAGGTGGCGCGTATGTTGTTCCTCCGTGGAGGACACGTGGAAGGGTAGCGGCTGAGGTGGGAGCGGCTGAGGTGGCATTATCATGCAGGCGTGGACCAATGAGAGAAGGCCACGTGGGCAAGACCAGCTGACGAGGCGTGGGCTGCTCCGCGCGGTTGGTCCTGGAGCGGCCCAAAGTCTTTTGTTCGCTGGGCACGTTTTTTCTCGCCGGCGACGCCGTGGAGCGGCGGCCGGCGCCGGAGAGCGGCCGGCCGGGAGCGGCAGTTTGGGTAAATTGGTAATCGGTGGTAGAGAAGTGGTAAGAGGTTAATTGGGGTATTTTTTTTGGGTAAAATAATAATTTTCTCATTTATTCGGAAGTCATGAATTCCCAATTCGGGAAACATGAATTCCCGGTTCGGGAAACATGAATCCCGATTCGGGGAACATGAGTTCCCAATTCGGGAAACGTAACCAGATCCGGAAAAACACTAGAAATGACTCAAAATTCCTCCTAACCTGGCTTGATTTTCATTGGGACTTATCCCAAAGAAATCCTACATTCGTTCACGACAACTTTACACTAAAAGAGTATCGAATCTTACCTCGAACGGCGAAATCCCGACCTTGAAGTTGAAGAAATGGCTCAAAGTTGCTTCCCAATACACACACTAATCACACACTAAAATTTTTCCCCAAAAAGGTAAAATCCTAGGGTTTAGGGTTTAAATACCTTGGGTTTTGGGCCAAGCCCATACCATAAATGGTATAATCCAAGTCCATTAATATCTTTCAAAAAGTTACACATTCAACCCCTCATTCCAATGTTTCAATCAATTTAGGTATATAAATGTCAAGAATTCGAAATACTTCGACACTAAAATTCTCGGTTATTACACCCGCCAAGTCACCCCTTCCACCCACCAACCGATCAGCCACCATTGGCGGCTCCTCCTTTCCACCTCAGCTCCACCTCAGCGCCACGTCGGAGACACATCAGCCGGACCGCCAAACGGGCCAGTCTCCATTGGCGGTTAGGTGGTGTGTTGGCGGCTCCCCATTCGTCCACATGGCGACTCCCCATGAAACCCTAATTTCTTGAGGGATTTATAATCAGCCGACACCCCCCACCCCACCTCCATATTTTTTATTGCTTCCTTTCTAAATCTCTATTGTGTTCTAAGTGGGGGTCCAAAAAGTCAGTATTATTTTTTTGAAAGTGGGGGGACCAATATTAGTTAATTATATCTTAGTTAGTTGGTGGTTCTCTAGATTCTTTCTAATCATGGGTTTTTGTCGCTAACGAGATACACTCGATTTGTCAAGCGGTTGCTTGGTGGTTTACTTAGCACGCTCGGTTTTTCAAGCGGTTGGTTGATTTTCGACGGTTTTTTTGAGAGCAAAAATATGGGTCAAGTAAGTTTATTATGTTGTTAATGATGTTTATATATGGTTAACGCTATATTTTGCATAATGTTAAGGTTTTACGTAAATTTTGTTTATAATCCTTAGGTTTTAACGTTATGTTGTTATGAACTTTTAGAGTATATATTTTTCCGTTTATGTGTTAAAGATGGTTTAAAATGTATATATGTTGTTATTTATGTATTAAAGATGGTTTAAAAATGGTTTAAAAATGTATATATAGTCTTATTTATGTGTTAAACATGGTATAAAAATTGTTTAAAAATGTATATATGTTGTTATTTATGTGTTAAACATGGTTTAAAAATGTATATATGTTGTTATTTATGTGTTAAACATGGTATAAAAATTGTTTAAAAGTGTATATATGTTGTTATTTATGTTATTATTTATGTGTTAAACATGGTTTAAAAATGTATATATGTTGTTATTTATGTGTTAAACATGGTATAAAAATTGTTTAAAAATGTATATATGTTGTTATTTATGTGTTAAACATGGTATAAAAATTGTTTAAAAATGTATATATGTTGTTATTTATGTTGTTATATAAACACTAAAAATTGTCAAATTGTTAAAAACCTTCAAAAGTGTAAAAAATGTTAGAGTTTTTAGTGAAAAAATGGTTTGCATTGGTGAAAAATTGGTTTTTAAAATGATTTTAGTGAAAAATATGTTGTTAAAATGATTTATGTTATTATTTATGTGTTAAACTAAAAATTGGTTTGTATAGTGTGTGGGTTTAAAATGGCTTAGGATGTTAGTGAAAAAAATATTATACTCTAAAAACTTAAAGTGGTTGCATTGGTTATTATGGTGAATCTTTTTGTCTATTTTATATAATAAAGTGGTTTATATGATGTTTAGGTTTAAATTTAATTTATTTTTTTCCATGTAGTTATAAAGTTGTTTAAATTGTTAAAGTTGTGTTTGGTCGACATGTTTAAATTGTTGCCTATTGTTCAAACATAGTTAGAAACATGTGTCCTCACATGTTACTTGTGTCATCACGGTGTGTCCTCACATGTGTCCTAACGGTAACAAATTACTTATTAGCATGTGTCCTCACATGTTTAATCAAACTATAAAAATAGAGATATGTAACCAATTAAAATTGTATGTTTTACGTATATAATTAAAACATGTTAAATAGTTTAATAAAATAATAAATATAATATTTAATTATAATATTTTTAAATTACTAATTACTTAGGATATATAAACTTGATTAAATTTATTTAGCATGTGTCTTCACATGTTTAATCAAACTATAAAAATAGAGATAGGTAACCATTTAAAGTTGTATGTTTTACGTATATAATTAAAACATGTTAAATAGTTTAATAAATATAAATCTTAATTATAATATTTTTTAAATTACTAATTACTTAGGATATATGAACTTGATTAAATGTATTTAGCATGTGTTCTCACATGTTTAATCAAACTATAACATAGAGATAGGTAACCAATTAAAGTTGTATGTTTTACGTATATAATTAAAACATGTTAAATAGTTTAATAAATATAATTCTTAATTATAATTTTTTTAAATTACTAATTACTTTGGATATATAAACTTAATTAAATTTATTTAGCATGTGTCTTCACATGTTTAATCAAACTATAAAAATAGAGAGAGGTAACCAATTAAAGTTGTATGTTTTACGTATATAATTAAAACATGTTAAATAATTTACTAATTACTTAGGATATATAAAAAATAGGTAAGCAATTAAATTATGCATTGGCCATCAAATCCAGGGGCATACTCACTATAAGCACTCTAAGGGGGTTTAAGGAGGCTGCCTATAAAATGGTGGCCGAATGAGAATGGTTTTTTAAATGCCTTGGTGTTACTCTTCTCACCGCCTCTTGTGTGGACTAGTAAAATTATCGAGAGGTTTGATATGTCAATGTAACAGGTAAACATGTGTCCTCACATGTTTAATCCATTCATAATTAAGTAACCAACATTCATAATTATATGGTTGGCGTATTATAATATAGGTAACCAAATAAATTATGCATTGACCATCAAATCTAGGGGCGTACTCACTATAAGCACTCTAAGGGGTTTAAGGAGGCTGCCTATAAAATGGTAGCCGAATGAGAATGGTTTTTTAAATGCCTTGGCGTTACTGTTCTCACCGCCTCTTATGTGGACTAGCGAAATTACCGAGAGGTTTGATATGTCAATGTAACAGTTAAACATATATAAGTAAGCAATTAAAATATGCATTGACCAAACTAATTAACAATTAAATATAAAACAAATTCTAGTATAAGACACATTTAATTTAGCTTTTTGAAATTAACATCGTGTTTTGAATATATATTGTATAGGATGAACATTTGAGGCCGTCTTTAACAGTTAGGAGTAAGCTTTCGTTCATATCGCACATTAGGAATTCACTTCCCGGCCCGGCGCTGGTTCTATTTAGGGCCACACCATTTGGTCCTTGGCTTGACTAGAACATGGAGGGTGGAGATGCGATGCTTGTCACATACTTTCTTCAAAATGAACAGTCGGGGTCGGGTGCTGAACATGAGGATTTACACTATTCAATAAAGGGTCACGTGCGTCGTTTTGGCCGAGAGGAGTTCATGCTCATCACAGGACTTACTTTTGGTTCGCTTCCGACTCAAAACAATGCACATGGCAATACCTTAGTCGCAAGGTTATTTCCACAATCCGTTCCACCACGGGGTGCACGTGTTGATGCTTATCGGGTGGAACTGAGATAGGTTATGAACGTGTGGGACAATACGTTTACCGACTTAAATGACGATGACAAAGTGCGCATAGAACTTATTATCATGGTTGAGATGGTGTTCCTAGGTCGTCAACATCATCAAATTTGGATGCGTTCAATGCGTATCCATGGGGATCATTCATATGGAGCCATACCTATAAGCAGATGAAAGGTGCTTTCAGCAGACGCAACCAAGTTACAAACAAAATGTTGTTATCTGGATTTTTACTAGCCTTTATCGTAAGTTGCACTATTCGATTTTTTTATTTCGTCTTACTTGTTCTAATCTTACACTCATATCATCATGCCATTTTAACACTTATTTATTTTTGAAAAACACACCACTTAAATCTAGATTTTCTTTTACATAAAAACATTTGATAATCATTTAAAATTAATTTAAAATATTAAAAAAAAGTATTTTAAATCATAATGCCACTTATTCATATAATCATGCCACTTATTCGACTTTATTTTATTCGCTTTTTGTATGTCCATAGTCTTACACGTTAATGACGTTCTGTATGACTATAGATTTGGATTTTGGAGATGTTCCCGGTGTCTAGTAGGTGTTTTAGAAAGCTCGAGGGTAGACATACTAGGGGAATTCGATGGGAAAAAAGGTTAGGGCAATGATGCAAAAAGAGCTCGATGCATATTTCCGGTTTCCAAATGTACGTTATCTTGATAAGTATTCAATTACGAATGGTTTTATAATTATAGTTTCTTTTATGTTTAATATGTTTACCTATAATGAATTATGTTTTTCGGTAATAGCGGGACAGATACCCACACGAGCAGCTTGTAGCAGACGCGTACGAGCAGGCGCAAGTGTGGTATATAGAGAGTATGGAGTGGTTTAGGAACCACGTTAGTATGCAACCGCCAAAGGTGGTTAGGCGCGCTTTTGCGGGAGGGGATCCTTCCGATGATGATGATGGTGATCATGGTGATCATGGTGATGATGGTGGTCGGGCTCACCCTGGTGGTGCTTGGGGTGGTGGCTGGGGTGACAATGACGAACGAGCTGATGTCCAGTCCCAAGGCCGACGGATGTATGACGAAGCGGGGCCTAGTCAGGGGTTCGATGATCCGATGGATTGGGATCTGGACATATACAAGGATAAGTGGTTGCGTTTTCAAAACCTGGAAACCAAGGTAACGGGGATTGACACCGAGCAGGGAAGACAAAAGCTTGAGCAACTAGACCAACGTAAGGAAATTGAATGGTTGTCAAGGGAAGTTGCACAAATGCAGGTAAGTGATGAAGCAAATGTATTTTTAATTGAAATACGGTTCCCGGTATTTGATTTGTAATTTAGTGATTGTTATATTATTTAGGTGTCTGGCCGACATTCATATTCAGCTGCTGGTAGGCGCAATCATCCGTACGTACCGTTCTCGTCACTTGTAAGTTACTGTAACTTAAATCATAAGTTAATTTACATGTTAGGATACCATAATTGTTAAATTTTAATCAAAATTCAATAACCAGGAGGATGCAAGACGCTCATTTCATGTTCCCGAAGGGACACGCAATGTGCCACCTTGGTCGACCTTCTTATCAGGTTTTGATTGGCCTTGTTACTCCGCGCCAAATGCTCATGAACAACAGGTAAGTGACATTTTTTATAATGATATGTGTAATAAAGATGTATTTTAAAATGATCTAACAACGTATAATTGTAGGAGTATTCATGGGGGGGGGTTCGTATAAACGGCTGCGCAAATTCTTAGTTCTGGAGTCCAACCATACGGCCACCATGAGACCCAGCATGTCGGTAGTCCGTTTGGGGAAGTCGACCAGGTGATTCAGCATGTCGAGCCTCAGATTCATCATGTCGAGCCAGAGGTTCATCATGTCGAGTCGGAGGTTCATCTCCAGCCGGACGCACGCCGCGCCGCCTCGAAACCGGACAAAGGAAAAAAGAAGAAGACTCCCCGACCGGTAAGGGAGAAAAGGCCGGGTCCCCAAGTGATACCTCCATTCACGCCGTTCAAAGGTACAGGGATGTTGGGTTAGTTTAACCGATCAGATGCTTCTACTGCGCATCCGGCGGCTTTTACTGCACATCTGGCGGCTTCTACTGCCATGCATGCAGGTGCTTCTACTGCCCAGAATCCGAGCCATCCACTTGCGTTGGCGTGATTTTATATCGGCAGATGAAATTGAACGCTTATACGACTCGTTTGGATTGCCGAGGATGTGGTTAACCTGCTACCTAGCAGGTCCAGTAGACCGTAAGTGGTGGGGCATTTTGCTCGGTCGTGATGAGAGCGGTTTTCTGATAGATGTGGTAGGGCATTTAACCTTATTTTATTTTATCTAATAATAATTAATTATTCCGCTTGAACTTTCTTATTTAACTATTGTGGTCTATGCATTTAGCACATCGACGCATGGGTCAACATTATGATGGAATCAAGGCCGGGGACAGCCCCGTGGTCGATCATGCCTGCTTAGTTTGAAGCGCATATGTCGCATTCAGGAGGCAAGGCCGTTACCCAGATGTGCACCGGTGTTGACAGAGGCGTATCATGGGATACATTGATTAGGGTATGAATTTTCTGGTCTCTAAAATAAACAATTTTGTTTACTATACTGTTATTTATGTCACATTTTATTGCCTTGACAATTTCAGGTATTCATTCCTATATGCATACATCCATTGCATTGGGTCCTAGGAGATCTAAACTTGGTCACCATGCACATGACGATCTATGATAGCTTTCAGAATGATAAGCTACATGCTGAGGTGAAAAAGAAGGTCAAAAAGATTAAGGATGGACTCATTGCGGTGTTTAGAGAGCTAGATCATCGGACCCGCAAGGACCTAGCTAAGGGTTTGACCTGGGATTTCGCGACAGGTATACCACGACAAGACGGCAGTATGGGAGATTGTGGTGTATGGTTGTGCCGCTTCCTGTCAAATTTAATAAGCGATCAAACCCCCCAGGATTATGCCGATCCTGCAATGGAGGCTAGGCGTTGGAGGCGCGTTATGGCGGAGATGTTTTTTTGCCTTAGGACAGATATACCAGAATAAACACCTTTTTAGGGTTTTTTTTCTTGTTGGCTTGACGGTGTGTAGAGTTGAGTTGGGTCCTCGAACAAGTGTGTACGTCGTACAAGTGTCTTACCATAAACATACCCCCATCTCCAACAAATTGGGCTTTCATAACCCACTCACATTGATTGCGGGTACATACAATCTCATATCTTTTTCTGTCTGACCGCTTCGTCTTATACTCAAAATGTTCTTCTAGGAATTCTGCCCGATCGCTATAATCATTTGATCATTCGTATCAAATACTTGACCCTTTTTTACCCTTTGACTACGTCTATAAGGTACTACTTCGTTGTTGGTCGACATGAAATCTTGGGTATGAAGGAGAGGAGGCATATCAAAGAAATCATTTAAACCTTGTCGAAACTTGAAAGGTTCCGCATCTTCTTCGGTTTGTTGTTCGGTTTCTTCTTCGGTTTTGACATCTTCGTTGTCTGATGAATCAATATCAGATAAACCCCTGAAAACATGGGATTCATCTTCTGGACACCCGTCGAACTTTCTACGCTCGTATTCTTCTTCGTCTTCTTCTTTTTCTTGTTGTTGTTGTGTCTGTTGCGTCTCTGGGACAACTTCTGGATAATGGTCACTAACACCACATCCAGAATCTGTATGATGGGAACTATCGAATTCAGGAACATACATTTCTTCTTCGTTGACCTCGTTCGAAGTACCACCTCCATCAACTACAAATACGTCGACATAAAGTTTAGGTGGTTCACTTGAGCCTATCTCCATTTGCATAAACACCCTAACATCTTCATCGTCGGTTAACTTCAATATTTGGCCACCGTTCTTGTACAGTACATTCACTTCACCAATCGAGCGGTCCAGTCCGTATTTTCGACAACAGTAATCAACAAGATGTTGATATGTACTGTTTACTTTCATCTTAACACCTTGAGTCTCTATTTCTTCAGTAATAATGTAATCCCATCCATCGCTTCCTTCAGCCCAATGACCACTGGAACAAAGATATATCTTTGCTTTATCTATACCGTAACTCATTTTCAAAACACATAAATTTTACTGATATTAGAGGAACTAATAGAGTGAGTAAAGGAGAAGATGGTTGAGAAAACTAATATGAGAAAACACTCCCATTCGTTGATGTTAAATACTAAAAATATTCTTATGGATTGGATAATTTAGAATAATAATAGTACAATGATTAGGGTTAGAATAATAGTACAATAATTATTTTCAGCTTTCTCGTGAATTAGGTGTAGAGAAATTAGGCTTTCTTAGGGTGTCGACACGTGGACCAATGGGGAGTTGCCAACACAGCACCAACCGCCAATGGAGAGTGGCTCCTTGGCGGCTCAATCCAAGGTGGCGCTGAGGTGGAGCATACGTCGCGGGTCAAGGGAGCTGAGGAGGAAGGAGGAGTCGCCAATGGTGGCTGCTTGGTTGGCGGCTGGAAGGGTTGAGTTGGCGGGTGAGGTGTGCGAATGGGATGCCGCTATGTGGAACGGGACGCCAAATGGCGGCTGGTTCTTGGCGGCCCAATAAATTTTTCGTCGGGTTCGGTTGTTTGGCCGGCTTGGCGACGCCGGAGGTGGTTGGCGGCCGGAGATTGCGGCCGGTGGGTATTTGGGATATTGGTGGGAGAGATTGGGTAGGAGACGAAAGAGGTGTGGCTGAGTGGGTATTTAAATTATTTTCTCTAATAATTAATTAAATAAATAATAAACAATTATTTTTAACAAATTTATATAATTAATTAGTTAAAGTAAAATAACAGTCTACGGCGTGCCTGTGACAGTGATATCGGACCGGGATGTACGGTTTACATCACGATTCTGGGCGAGATTTCACGAGGATCTGGGTACGAGACCGCAGTTCAGCACTGCATTTCATCCTCAGACTGACGGTCAGAGTGAGAGGACGATTCAAACCTTGGAGGATATGTTGCGGGCGTGCGTGTTGGATTTTGGCGGTAGCTGGGATACCTACCTACCGTTGGTCGAGCTTTCATACAACAACAGTTATCATGCCAGTATCGGCATGCCTCCGTACGAGATGTTGTATGGGAGGAGGTGTAGAACTCCCGTATGTTGGGGAGAGGTGGGCTAGCGGGAGTTGGGTAGTACTGAGATAGTTCAGAGACGACCGAGAGCGTTGAATTGATCCGAGAGCGGTTGAAAACGGCTCAAAGTCGTCAGAAGAGCTATGCTGACAAGCGAAGGTCAGATTTAGAGTTCAGTTTGGGCGATAGTGTACTTTTGAAAGTATCACCGTGGAAGGGAGTGATCCGATTCAGAAAAAGGGGCAAGCTCGACCGTAGATTCATCGGACCTTTCAAGGTGATCGCGCGTGTGGGTAAGGTGGCATATAGACTTGAACTACCACTGGAGATTAGTCTGATACATGATACCTTTCATGTGTCTCAGCTAAGAAAGTGCCTAGTGGATGAGTCGGCTCATATCCCGATAGACGACATTCAAATAGATGAGCGGTTCAACTACATTGAGAGGCCGATCGCGGTGCTAGAAAGGAAGACGAAGACTTTACGCAACAAGGAGATTGGTTTGGTAAAGGTTCAATGGGAGCACCGAAAGGGGTCGGAATGGACGTGGGAACCGGAAGTGGAGATGAGATCAAATTATCCGGAGCTTTTCCATGACTAAGCGATTTCTGGGACGAAATCTTGGTAAGTGGGGGAGAGTTGTAACACCCCGTTTCCATTCAGTTATGTTATTAACCTCATTATTTGTTAAATTAGTAAGTTTTGGTGCCCTTTTTGTAAATTCAGGTAGGGGGACTTGGATGTTATTGTAGAAAGTTGAGGATGAAGTATGACTATGTATATAAGAAGGCTTTCAAGCCCAAACCCTCCTCATATGTCAGTTATCGATTCCAGAGAGAAAAGGGAGAAAGTTGGAGGGCTTCCACGGAGGTTGGTGCAATTGAGAGTGTAATCGAGTGTTGTGGTGCAATTGATTATCGGGTGATCGTTAGAACTGATTCCTAACGCAAGGTAAGCATCAATTTCATCTTTGCTCATGTTGATTGGTTAGTTATTTCAAGGGGTAGGGTTCTTATGGGTTGTTGTTGAAATTGATGATCTTTGGATCATCAATTTGTGTCGTTTTGATGTTGATAAGTTGTCTAAGCATGAAGTTGTGTTAATGGGGTCTTAAAGTATATTTAAGTGAGTAGTTTCGATACAAAAATCGATGGCAACTGTGAGGTTTCGGACCTTGGATCGATTTCCCGTCGAAAAGTTGATTTTTTGGGCTCTATAGGTGCTTCGCGCCACGAAAGGAGGCCCTCGCGCCGCGGAGGGTAGGCCCTCGCGCCGCGAAGCAGTGCTGCGCAACGCTGCGAAGCTTCGTGCCGCGACGTCTGGGTCTTCGCGAACGCGAAGCCTGACTGTTTCAAATTTTGAACTTTTCCCGTTAGGGATTGGATGTCTTTCCGGAAGACTTGTCGGGAGTCCCTCCGGAGCGACAGGTAGAATTTGGGATTGACCTGGTCCCGGAGCAGCACCAGTGGCTAAAGCTCCCTATCGTTTGGCACCTCCAGAGATGCAGGAGCTGTCAAATCTGCTTGAAGAGTTGTTGGGCAAGGGGTTCATACGCCCGAGAAGTTCACCTTGGGGAGCCCTATCCTTTTTGTGAAAAAGAAGGATGGCTCGATGCGGATGTGCATCGATTACCGCGAGCTCAACAAGCTTATGGTAAAGAATCGATACCCGCTACCGAGGATCGATGATCTCTTCGATCAACTTCAGGGAGCCGCTTGGTTCTCGAAGATAGATTTTCATTCTGGGTACCATCAAGTAAAAGTGAGAGAAGACGACGTGCAGAAGACCGCGTTCAGAACGAGGTACGGGCACTTTGAGTTTGTGGTGATGTCGTTCAGGTTGACAAACGCGCCGGCAGTGTTTACGGACCTAATGAACCGGGTTTGTAGACCTATGTTGGATAAGTCAGTAATCGTGTTTATAGATGATATACTGATTTACTCCAAGACAGAGGAAGATCATGTGGTGCATTTAATTGAGGTGCTAGAGACGTTGCGAAGAGAGAGGTTGTACGCTAAATTCTTCAAGTGCGATTTCTGGTTACAAGAGGTCCAATTCTTAGGGCATCTTGTTAACTGGGGGGCATTAAGGTGGATCCGGCGAAAATAGAAGCGTTAATGAAGTGGGAGGTTCCAAAGACTCCCACCGAGATTCGGAGTTTTCTTGGGTTAGCCGGTTACTACCGACGGTTCATCCAAGATTTCTCGAGGATAGCGGTGCCATTGACGAGGCTCACACGTAAGAATGTGAAGTTCGTATGGGGTGAAGAGCACAAAAGGCTTTTGAGTTGTTGCGCAGGAAGTTATGTAAGGCGCCGGTGTTGACGTTACCGGAAGGGATTGAGGACATGACAGTCTACTGTGATGCTTCTTATCATGGGCTAGCCTGCGTGTTGATGCAGCGTAGGAAGGTAATAGCCTACGCGTCCCGCCAGTTAAAGACGCATGAGGCAAATTACCCGACTCACAATTTAGAATTAGCTGCGGTTGTGTTTGCTTTGAAGTTGTGGAGGCACTATCTTTATGGTGTTAAGTGTACCATCTACACTAACCATAAGAGTCTGCGGTACTTTCTCGACCAGCAGAATTTGAACATGAGGCAACGGCGGTGGTTGGATGTGGTAAAGGATTATGACTGCGAGATCCTATACCATCCAGGCAAGGCCAATGTGGTGGCGGATGCGCTGAGTGGAAAGGCTCACAGTGTCGTGATGCGGGTACCATTGATGAGATTGATGGTGATGACCTCGTTGATAGAGCTGATAAAGAGTTCGCAGGTTGAAGTTGAGAAAGTGGAGAACCATAAGAGAGAGAGGATTAAGGGTCAACTGGCCTAGTTGGTGACAGACAGCAGAGGGCTTTTGACTCGTTCGGGTCGTGTTTGGGAGCCAGTGTCATGTGAGGCAAGGCAGACACTCCTGGACGAAGCTCATAAGTCCAAGTTCTCTATTCATCTAGGAGCCACCAAGATGTATCGGGATCTGAGAATCGATTACTGGTGGCCGGGAATGAAACGAGACGTGGCCCGTTATGTGAAAAGTGCCTAACTTGCTCGAGAGTTAAGGCAGAACACCAGAGGCCTCATGGGAAATTGCAGCCTTTGGATATACCCGTTTGGAAGTGGGAGCACATTATGATGGACTTAACCACTAAGTTACCTCGTACTCCTAGGAACGTGGATGCTATTTGGGTTATTGTAGATCGGCTAACCAATAGTGCTCATTTCATTGCTATTAATGAGAGCTCTTCGTCGGAGAAGTTCGCCGATATATATGTTAAAGAGGTGGTGGCTAGGTATGGCGTGCCTGTGACAGTAATATCGGATCGGGATGTAAGGTTTACATCACGGTTCTAGGCGAGATTTCACGAGGATCTGGGTACGAGACTGCAGTTCAGCACTGCGTTTCATCCTCAGACTGACGGTCAGAGTGAGAGGACGATTCAAACCTTGGAGGATATGTTGCGGGCGTACGTGTTGGATTTTGGCGGTAGCTGGGATACCTACCTACCGTTGGCTGAGCTTTCATACAACAACAGTTATCATGCCAGTATCGGCATGCCTCCGTACGGGATGTTGTATGGGAGGAGGTGTAGAACTCTCATATGTTGGGGAGAGGTGAGCCAACAGGAGTTGGGTAGTACTGAGATAGTTCAGAAGACGACCAAGAGCGTTGAATTGATCCAAGAGCGGTTGTAAATGGCTCAAAGTCGTCAGAGAAAAGCTATGCTGACAAGCGAAGGTCAGATTTAGTGTTCAATGTGGCGATAGTGTACTTTTGAAAGTATCACCGTGGAAGGGAGTGATCCGATTCAGAAAAAGGGGCAAGCTCGGCCCTAGATTCATCGGACCTTTCAAGGTGATCGCGCGTGCGGGTAAGGTGGCGTATAGACTTGATTACCACCGGAGCTTAGTCTGATACATGATACCTTTCATGTGTCTCATCTAAGAAAGTGCCTAGTGGATGAGTCGGCTCATATCCCGATAGACGACATTCAAATAGATGAGCGGCTCAACTACATTGAGAGGCCGATCGCGGTGCTAGAAAGGAAGATGGAGACCTTACGCAACAAGGAGATTGGATTGGTAAAGGTTCAATGGGAGCACCGAAAAGGGTCAGAATGGACGTGGGAACCGGAAGTGGAGATGAGATCCAATCATTCGGAGTTTTTCCATGACTAAGCGATTTCGGGGACGAAATCTTGGTAAGTGGGGGAGAGTTGTAACACCCCGTTTCCATTCAGTTATGTTATTAACCTTATTTGTTAAATTAGTAAGTTTTGGTGCCCTTTTTGTAAATTCAGGTAGGGGGACTTGGATGTTATTGTAGAAAGTTGAGGATGAAGTATGACTATGTATATAAGAAGGCTTTCAAGCCCAAACCCTCCTCATATGTCTGTTATCGATTCCAGAGAGAAAAGGGAGAGGGTTTGAGGGCTTCCAAGGAGGTTGGTGCAATTGAGAGTGTAATCGAGTGTTGTGGTGCAATTGATTATCGGGTGATCGTTAGAACTGATTCCTAACGCAAGGTAAGCATCAATTTCATCTTTGCTCATGTTGATTGGTTAGTTATTTCAAGGGTTAGGGTTCTTATGGGTTGTTGAAATTGATGATCTTTGGATCATCGATTTGTGTTGTTTTGGTGTTGATAAGTTGTCTAAGCATGAAGTTGTGTTAATGGGGTCTTAAAGTATATTTAAGTGAGTAGTTTTGATACAAAAATCGATGGCAACTGTGAGGTTTCGGACCTTGGATCGATTTCCCGTCGAAAAGTCGATTTTTTGGGCTCTGCAGGTGCTTCGCGCCGTGAAGGGAGGCCCTCGAAACTTCGCGCCGCGAAGTCTGGGTCTTCGCGAACGCGAAGCCTGACTGTTTCAAATTTTGAACTTTTCCCGTTAGGGCTTGGTTGGGGTTTTCGGGTTTATAAACCCCTAGGGGATATCAATACATGATGTTCCATGAAGTTTGGGAGTAATTGGACTAGCATAGCTAGGTCATTTCGGCTAGGGGTCGGGGTTGCACTTTTGATTCCATTTTGGGCCAAGTTTGATATGTGTTCCATGCATTTATTCCTTATAGGTGCTAAATTGTGAAGTTTGTGGTGTGTTGATATCGTGTTATCTGTGAAGCGAACTAAGGTGGGTACATTAACCCTTATGCGTGGCTTATTGTTCAAATCACATGGATTACGTATGTAGTTAAGAGACTAGCATGTTTTGTGTTGTGTCGTACCTATTGTAGTGGTGGTGACAACCGTGGGTATTGGTAGTTTGATAGTCTGATATCAGAATTTGTGGTCCTTGATGGTGGGTGCCGTAAGGACGTATGTGGTAACATGTCTAGTTCTCTTTACGTTGTGGTTTGTTATATAATGTTTACGTGTTTGTGGTTTGTGCTCACTAAGCGAAAGCTTAACCCGTTGTGGTTTCCCCCTCAGATGCAGATTCTTCAGGGAAGGACAAGGGAAAAGGGTTGGCTTGAAGTTCCGATTCTCCCGAGAGGCTCAGTTCAATTTGGTTATTTAGAGAAACAGTTGTTTTAAACTACTAACTATGGGTTTTGGAAATGATTTACGTTTATTTGGTCGGACCTCATTTTGAGGATTTATCAATTAAGGATTTTTGACTTGTGAATGTTATGTTTTATTTAAAAGTCATCTTTGGACAATTATTCCGCTGCAATGGTTGCTTTAAGTTAATTCCGTTAACTATTCGTTAAATTTTAATGAAAATGGTTTGAGTCGTTACATTTTTATTTTGGCGTAAGGTTTTAACGAGGCAACAAATGTGCACCACCATTCCTTTGACTCGGCACAAGGGGGAGTATTTTAGGATAAGTGTGTCATCGTCTAAAGGATCCGACGATAGAGATAGATATAAGAGTTATTTATGGAGTAAATCTCCTTCCATGCTTATCATTATCATTATGTAATCATCCCTATTTAAAGGGCTTTATGCTTAATGAGAAATATCAATTTTCTTATCTCTATTCTGTGTTGTTCTATTATGCTTCTCCTTTAACACTTATGACTTATTTGGGTAACAAACTATTTGTTTTGTACACAGAATACCGTTGAACTATTTTTTCTACTCAATATACCATTGAACTATTTTTTTATACACATTATACCACTGCAACCGGAAATAGCTGGTTTTGACGTGGATCTGTACACATTATACTATTGAACTATTTTTTTGTACATATTATACCATTAACCTTTGATATGTTTACAAAAAAATGGCAATTCCTTAAACGTATGTTTTATGCATACCTTGAAATTGAAATCTGATTTCCAGAAATCGTCTTGAAGAGTGCTGTTACCAAGCTTTCGGGTCAACCCGGTGAGGTACTCCTCTTCGTCGCTCTCTGTCTCGGTGGAACCCATGACGGACTCCATTGGAGAACTCAGATCCGACCCGAACCCGTAAAATCCAGTGGAAGAGCCCTTGTTGTTGGTGGTGGGTTTTTCCTTTTTCGGCAAGAAGTCCATGTGTATGTCTTGGTCATTAAGGAACTCCGGTGGAGAAATGGATTTTAGTATGCGAAGGAGAAATGGAGAGTGGTGGTGGAGGTGGAGGAGGAGGAGGAGGAGGAGGGAGGAGGGAGGTGGGAGGTGGTGGTGAACTGGTGATGGTGTATTGAAGAAGAAGAAAATGCTTAGTCATTGCCTTCTTTTTTGTAAACATATCAAAGGTTAATGGCATAATGTGCACAAAAAAAATTACTTCAATGATATAATGTGTACAGATCCACGTTAAAACCGGCTATTTCTGGTTGCAATAGTATGTGTACAAAAAAAATATTTTAATGGTATATTGAATACAAAAAATAGTTCAATAATATTTTTTATATAAAACAAATAATTTATTATCCAAATAAACCTTTTGCAAAATATCCATCACGTTTTCTGAAAAAACGAATCCAACTAAAGAACAATATAAAAAGACATCAAATGATCAAGTTAGGTAAAAGATAAACCGGTGTCCGATATTTTTATTTAGAGAAAATAATTAAATTAGACAAAAAAAAATACACAAATAATTAAATTGGAAAATCTCTTCCGCCGGTGACAAAAATAGACACCGGACCGCTACCGTCGGCCGCTACCAGGCCAAAACGGGCCGCTCTCCGGCGAGAACCACTAACTCCGGCGTTTTTTTTTGGTCCGCTACCCACCCACCCGCCATCCGCGGCCCGCCTGTGATTGGTCCACGACACCGCCACCTCAGCGCCTCGTCACCGCCACCTCAGCCCTACCCGCCACGTGGGCCGCTACCCACCCGGCCGCGAATAGCGGACCAAGCCCGCGTGGCGGCATTCCATTCGTCCACGTGTCCATCCGTTTAGAAAACCCTAACCCTACTTGTTATTTAATTCAGCCGACACCCACACCCCACCACACCCCACCACACCCCTTTCTTCTTCTTTGTTGTTTTTCTTTGTTTGTTCACTGTGGGGACCAAGAACACCATAAACACTTGTTTAATCTTTCTTTCTTTCTTGAATCTTCCTTGTGGGGGACCAAGAACACCATCTTTCACTTGTTTAATCTTTCTTTCTTACTTCTAGACACGTGTTCTTCCTTGTGGGGGACCAACAACCTTATTTTAAGAGTAGTTGAGGTCGTGGTGACGATTATTTTACTTATATCATGGCAAATCAAGTAAGTGGCTATATTTTCAGTTGTTTACATTATATGTTCACGTGTTCTTGTATGTTGTTTACTTGTATATAAAAGTGTTCTTGTATGTTGTTTACTTGTGTATAAAAGTGTTCTTGTATGTTGTTTACTTTTTATAAGCTTTTTATAACCACGTTTTTATAAGTTATTTTTGAACACTAGAAATTTTTGAACACGTGTAAACTTTTATACACACGTTTTTATATTTATATGTAGTTGTTTATATTTTGGATGGTTTGGATCTAATTGTTTATCTAGTTGTTTTAACATGTTGTTATATTATCTACTTGTTTATGTAGTTGTAAATATTTATAAAAAAAATTTATACTCATTTTTTTATATATAAGTTATTTTTAAAAAGTATATGATTTTTATTAGTGTTTATATCTTGTTTATCTAAATGTTTATCTAGTATATGATTTTTATTAGTGTGTATATCTAGTTGTTTATATGATTTTTACTTGTTTATGTAGTTGATAATTTTTAAAAAAAAATTATATAAGTTATGATTTTTATTAGTGTTTATATCTTGTTTATCTAAATGTTTATCTAGTAGATGATTTTTATTAGTGTGTATATCTAGTTTTTTTATATGATTTTTACTTGTTTATGTAGTTGATAATTTTTTTAAAAAAATTATATAAGTTATGATTTTTATTAGTGTTTATATCTTGTTTATCTAAATGTTTATCTAGTAGATGATTTTTATTAGTGTTTATAATTAGTTTATCTAATTGTTTACTTATTAGTGTTTAAGAAAATGCACTATTGGCCCCTGAACTTTAAAAAATGCACTACTGGCCCCTGAACTTTAAAAAATGCACTACTGGCCCCTGAACTTTAGAAAATGCACTACTGGCCCCTGAACTTTAGAAAATGCACTACTGGCCCCTGAACTTTAGAAAATGCACTATTGGCCCCTGAACATTAAAAAATGCACTATTGACCCCTGAACTTTAGAAAATGCACTATTGGCCCCTGAACTTTAGAAAATGCACTATTGGCCCCTGAACTTTAGTAAATGCACTATTGGCCCCTGAACTTTAGAAAATGCACTATTGTCCCCTGAACTTTAGAAAATGCACTATTGTCCCCTGAACTTAATGAATTTACGATTTTGGCCCCAATACTTTAGAAAAGTACAATCTTGATAAAATATATAAGTGAACTAATATGTAGATAAAATATGTAGATAAAATATATAATTGAACTAACATAAATACTTTAGAAAAGACACATGTAGATAAAATATATAATTGAAGTAACATAAATAAGCAAATTTATTTGAATTAAATTGACATATTCATTAGCATGTGTCTTCACATGTCCATCCAATTATATATATATATATATATATATAAAGTTGTACATTATATATGTATAAATGCATTGATAGTCAAATCCAGGGGAGTACTTACTATAAGCACTCTAAGGGGGTTTGAGGAGGTTGCCTATAAAATGGTAGCCGAATGGGAATGGTTTTTAAAATGCTTTGGCATTACCATACTCACCGCCTCTTGTGTGGACTAGTGGAATTACCGAGAGATTTGATGGGTCAATCTAAAAAGTTAAAAGTATTAGGATAGAATTATGAAACAAAATCCCGATTAACAAATGTAAAGAAAAAATGCTATCAACATTCAAATGTGGAATTCACAAACGGATATAGTGACAACTAAATTTAATCAAAAGAACATATATACACTTGAAATTAACTTGATTAAATATATAAGTGAAATAACATAAATAACAACATATATACACATGTGTCCTCACATGTATATATATATATATATATCCATATAGAGGGAGCATCAAATGCACACCCTTCAAATGTTGCACACCTTACAAACCAATCATATCCATCCAATTTTAAATCCAACAGTTCTTGTAGGTAGGGGGTTAAGTGAAAATAGTTGGAACTAGTTAGCTTTTTTATGAAACATTGAGACAAACTGAAAGGGCATTTTTGGAAGAAGATTTTACATTTTAAAAATGGAATTAATCTAATCCCCTTATATCTCGCTCTCGTCTCCGACTACTTCTTTGCAAATTAATTGCATCAAATCAGTTGTAGATATTGAAGAATCTTGATAATATTCTGAAAATTTTAACAAAATAATTGCAGGAAAATGGCGGAAAACATTGGAATTCAAAGAATTTGATGTTAGGGTTTTCGATTTATGAATCAGTAAAATAAAAATTAGTGCAGTTTTTAATTAATTGTATAAACGGGTAATGAAATTAGGTGTGCATAAGATGTTTAGCATATAATTAGTGTGCAGATTCTTTGGTGAGTATGCCTTCATTTTTGTCTCTAGAGTGTTGCAGGTCTTTGTTGTTTTGCTGCACAGCAACTGTGTACATATGTGTGTTTAGTATTATGCACATATGCAGTATCTAACTATCTATATATGCACTTTGATGTTTAGCGATTTGGTGATGTAGCAGTAGTGCATAAATGCTTTTGCTCAAGTGATAGGATGGATTGGTGTGCATACTTGTGCATATATGCATACTCTCTAGTTGGATGCATATATTTGTTTCCAATAAAGATACATTGTTAATAAGAACGAAATATGCATATGCAGGAAATTAGTAGCAATATATGTTTGCATTGTTAATACGCATACTCTCTAGAAGCTGCAGATATATGTTTGTATGCAAATATCCATTTGCAGGAAACCAGTAGCAAGAAGCTATAAATATGAACGGACATGAAATCTTCAATTCATGTCTCCCATGAAGCCTTACATATATTGTTTGCAATTTTTGAAGGAAGAAGACGAGTCTTCAATGAAACATCGTCCAACAAAAAAAAATGATTGAAATGATTATGATATTGATTAGAGGATAATCTTTATCATTAAATATGTAGCATAAATTTAGGAAACAATTAAATGACGTATTCGGTTACCTAAAATTAAAATGTAATTTAATTTAAATCAATATTATCAATTTACATTTCTACCCTTATCATTAAATATAAAAATTTAAAATAAAATAAAATCATTATATTGATGAAGGGCTAAGATGGGTTCTTAAGGTGTGCAACATTAGAGGGGTGTGCATTTAATTTTCCCTCTATATATATATAGAGTCAATCTAAAAAGTAAAAAGTATTATATTATAATTATGAAACAAAATCCCGTTTAATAAATGCAAAATTAAAATGCTATCAAAATTCAAATGTGGATTTCTCAAACGGATATAGTGACAACTAAATTTAATCAAAACAACATATATACACTTGAAATTAACTTGATTAAATATATAAGTGAAATAACATAAATAACAACATATATACACATGTGTCCTCACATGTATATATATATATATAGAGTCAATCTAAAAATCTAAAAGTATTAGGATAGAATTATGAAACAAAATCCCGTTTAACAACGTTAATATTTTTTTGACATAGGTATTAAGGATTGACCTGACGGTTAGGAGCAAGTTGTCGTTATGTTCAGACATTAGGGAAATGTTAGACGAGGGGCCGATGATTATTTTTAGGCTTACTCCTTTCGGTCCTTGGCTCGACCTGACGTGGAAGACCGGAGATGCTATGCTTGTGAGCAACTTTCTTTCGCGGGAGGTTGAGGATTCGGTGCAGACTTCCAGCAGTTAACCTACTCTATTGGAGATCATGTGCGCCATTTCGGCCGGGAGGAGTTCATGCTAATCACCGGACTCCCTTTTGGTCCGCTTCCGGACTCTAGCACTGTAGTTGGAAATAGATTGATCAGAAGGTTGTTTCCAGCGTCTGTTCCAGCCCGACCGTCACAAGGTCAGGCTTTTCGTGTACGAATGTCGGAAGTTGTCAGGGTATGGAACGAAGAATTTCGCGGCCTACCTGACGAGGACAAAGCGCGCATAGCGCTTATTATGATGGTGGAGTATGTGTTTCTAGGAAAGAACGCAAAGAAATTTGTTTCTGATGAAGTTATCTGTGCACTCGAGGATATCAATGGGTTTTCTGAATATCCATGGGGATCGTTCGTATGGGACTACACATATAAGCAAATGAAAGGCGCTTTTAGCAGACGGAACCCAGTTGGCAACAAAATGTCACTATCTGGATTTTTACTCGCTTTTAACGTAAGTTACATTAATAATTTGACTTATATTTATTACAATCGTTTTTCTTAATACGTGTTTTAGACTTAGATATTTTTGTTTCTATAACTACAGATTTGGATTTTAGAGATGTTCCCTGTCTCAGAAAGGTGTTTTAGTAGGATCGATGATAGACATCCTAGGGGAATTCGTTGGCAGAGAAAGGTTAGGAGTATGCCATATAAACAAGTTGGTGCGTATTTTCGCTTTCCATCGGTATGTTATACTGATATCTACTCAATTACGAGAAGCTTTTTTAAATTAGAGTTTGTTTTATTATTATGTTAATTTATCATGAGTTTATTTCCCATACTAGCGGTCGAGGCACCCACACCAGACGCTTATAGCTGATGCGTTCGAGCTTCAGCAGGACTGGTATGCAGTTAGCATTGATTGGTTTCGTAACCCTTTGAGCATTCGGCCGTCAAAGAGGCTTAGAGTATCGGATGTGGAGCCTTCCGATGATGATGATGGTGATGGTGATGATGATGATGGTGATGGTGATGGTCATGGCGATAATGGTGGTGATCCTCAACGGGGGGATGCGGGGGCGGGTCCTAGTCATCAGTACCAGTCCACAGATGTGGGGGCGCGTCCTGGTCATCAGTACCAGTCCACAGATGCGGGTCCATATGTGGACAATTTTTTCTAGGATAGATGGACTGAGATGAATGACCTAAAGAAAGATGTCGGGTTCATCAGTGAGGAGCAGAGGAAACAAAGGGCTGATATTGATAGGATTACGAGAGATATTGAAGAATTGAAGGTAAACGATGAACCAAATTTAAAGCTTTCATATAATCTTATTTGTTATCGACTGACACATACATTTTTTAGATGTCTGGACGACATTCGTATTCTGCACCGGATCCATATGCATGGGCTGGACAATATTCGTATTCAGCATCGGATCCATGGGCGTCGTCGTTGTTTACGGACACGGCCTACCCCTACACACCGGCCAGCCGTGTTGGTCTTGTAAGTTTTATATGCAATTCATATATTTATTTTCTACGTTATAGGTTAGTATGTTTTAATTGTATTCAATTTTTAATTTCAGGATGAGTCATGGCGTTACGTTTTTGACAACGCGGTCCACATTCTTACTTCTCCTGCGTATCCTGGCGAGCAGGAGATTCAGCATGTCACGCCGGTGGCCAACCGTGTCTCGCCGGACATTCAGCATGTCACGCCGGAGGCCCACCGTGTCTCGCCGGAGATTCAGCATGTATCGCCGGTGGCCCACCGTGTCTCGCCGGAGATTCAGCATGTCGAGCCAGAGATTCAGCTTGTCTCGACGGAGGTACGCCAGGCTATCCCGTCTAAAAAGAGTCCCCGTCCTCAGAGGGAGATAAAGCCGGCACCGGCCATCCAACCTCCGTTCACCGTCGGGAAAGCAAAAAAGATGCTTGATAGAACGTACGGACCGACGTTTGAACCCTCTTGGCGGTCTACTACTACTACTACTGCTACTGCTGGTACTTCCACTACTACTCTTGCGCTGCTATTGATACTACTACTCTTGCGCATATTATTAAGCTCTACAGGACAGGTCAACCGGATCGTATGTATATATCATGCTACCTATCGAATCCAGTAAACCGTAGTTTTTGGGGCACTTTGCTAGGGTTTGAAGATAGCGGGTATCTGACAGATCAGGTTAGTAATTAGTCATTTCTGTATACAATTACAATTAATTATTTCCTTATTTAACGATTTATATTATGCTTTCAGCACATCGACGCATGGGTCACCCGCATTATAGATGTACGACCCAGATCAGCCGATTGGGCTGTAATGATGTCAGGGTTCGCAGGATTGATGAACCTCCAAGGGGGCAAAGATCATCATAAGTGTCAAATAAGCCACGATGGATGGCACTATCACATGGATATGATGGTCATGGCTCCTGATCGTTTTGTCATGCGTGGTCCTCTTAACCTTGTGTTTGGCGAACACAACATTCGCCATGGCACTTGGTTGAAGTTCACTCTGTATCAAGGTCCACCTCGTCATCTGATCGACAATATGTACGATGTGAAGTTTGATTTCGTGGAGATGTGATTTCTTGTTGGTCTCGTGGATGTATAAGGGCGCCGTTATTGTATGTTTCTTACTTATGTGTGTAGCAAGTTATTGTGTGTTTCTTATGTATGTGTGTTTCTTATGTATGTGTGTCTTCTCTTTTACAATGTAACTGTTCGGCCCTTGACCACAATTATGTTAATTGTACGATGTTTTAATACTTATGTGACATAAATAACGGTGTAGTAAACAGTATTGTAATTTACGTCTAATAGTACCATAGTAATGACTGCAAACTAAGACAACGGGAAAATAACATAATTAAAGCATTTGAAAAGCATTTGGTATCATATATATAGGTGTTCACGGGTCTTTATTAAGTATTCAATCACTGATTAAAGTTATACTGAACTATCTGAAAAGCAAATGATGTTTGATTAAAGCTATACTGAATTATCGTCTTTTTATGCTTTATATTCACGTGAAAATGTACGAGAGTTACTGTTTGTTCACCTATTTATAACCAGTGTAGCAATAATTCAGTATTGGGTCTTAAAAGAATGCTAAAACGTCTGTAAAAGGCTGATTCACTAATTGTAATTGTTATTTACCCCTGTAGGACCACGTGAAGAGTTGTACCAACGTCTTAATGAGTTTATCAATGACATGATTCACTAAAGCTTTTTCAGACGAATGACCCATGTGACTGAATAGTGAAGTAGTACACTATTGCTTTTAGTAAAAGATGATTGATGCTTCTGCATAATACAGTAAGATTCGTCTGAAAAGCTAAATACTATTGCTTTCAGACCAATAATTCATGTTTGGGTCATAAAATAAGGCTGAAATACTGTAAAACGCTGAAAAGTAAAAGATGACTGACGCTTCTGCATAATACAGTAAGATTCGTCTGAAAAGCTAAAACAGTAAGATTCGTCTGAAAACTCAATTGATTCATCCAAAAAAAATTTAATAAAATAAAGAGAAAACATGGCTATAAAAAGGGTCTATCCCATGAACCAAATACTCACACCTCTCATACAGTTCTTATCTAGCTCTTACTACAACAATGGCTGATAAATTGCCTTCCTCATCAACAAACCCTGGGTCTCAAAGAATGTCGGGAAACCCTCGTTCCTCTCAATTTGAAAACCCTCCTTCTCAAAGAATGTCTGGAAACCCTCGTTCCTCTCAATTTGAAAACCCTCCTTGTACTCAAATAATGTCTGGAACACTACGTAGGGAAATAGCAAAAAAGGAAGGGGAGATAGCGGCGATACAAGAAGAATGGGTGCGTAAGCGTGGGGAACAAGATATAATTGAAGAGGAGATCGAAAACAAGAAGAAGTTCGTTAAAGAACTTCAAAAGGAGATTCGAGCACAAGAAAAACGTGTGAAGGAGAAGTATGTACCTTGGTATCCAAATATGCAACAACATATCAAAGCTAATGAAGACTGGATTGCTTCGATAAAACAACTCTATCCGAATGATAACTAGGGGATCTCAACTATGTTAGATCTGTTGTACTTTGGTATCCCACTGTTATTTGTTATTGTTGTTGTTGTTGTTGTTGTTGTTGTTTCTTTAACTTTTGTGTCTCAACTATGTTATCATGCTTTCAGTGAAATCAATTAAGTTTTATGTCGTTTTATGTCTACTGATTAATGTGTCAACTATATATGTATCAGTTAATTATTAATGCAATAAAGTATTGTGTGTTTGTTCTCCTCTTTGTTACTAAAATGTTACATGCTAAAATAAGATACGTTTTATTAATGCAAGCAAAAACTAAAGACATTGACATGGGTTACATATTAAACGGCTAATTAAGATCGACAGTTCCTATTGGCTCTAGTTGACTGCTTCCTCTAGCGGAATTTGGAATCCACGGACACTGTGAGCTTATATGTCCGTATTCTTCACACCTAGGACACTTCTGCTGTGAACGACTTTCACCACGAGATGGACGACGTTTGTTGCCTTTCGGTCTTCCAACTGGTCTCTTTATTATCAGTGGTGGAAGTACGGTGGGTAGAGGGTTTTGTGGATAGTGCCATGTTTCTGCAGGTCCGACTGGCTTAATTACCCCATGGTATGTTGCCTTGTACAATTCGGCCATGTAATAAGGCTGAGTAACCAAATAAAATACATCATTTTTACCCAATTTGCAACTGTTATGGCATGACCGCACGGCAACCCAGACACCTGCCATTTGAGACATGTGCAATTACGGTGACGCATATCAACTTCAGCGTTATACCCGTAATCGCGGACCTCCCATTTGTCGTAGCCAATTCCATGAGCAGTCCATGTCGCGGACTTTACAATCCTTTTATGGATCTTCTTTTGGGCCCATTCTGTTAGCTGGTGGTTTAACTCTTCTGCAAAATATACAATATACAGTTTTAGAAAATAGTCTATTCGAATTATAAAATAATCATACGTAAAACTAAGATATTGATATTTTCTAAACCTCCTTTAGGTCGACGAATAAAGTACCACTCTTGTTGGAATTCTCTAAAGTACTCCATGAGTCCGACAATAGGTAGTTTACGAGCACTCCTTGACAATGCGTTGATGGACTCTGCACTGTTCGATGTCATAATGTTAAAACGTTGTGCAGGAAAGTGAGCCCTTGACCACCTCTCCACCCCAACCTCTTGCATCAATTGAGCACCTTCGGGTACGACAACTTGAAGAATATTTATCATTCGGTCAAACACTCGCGTGGTGTAAGCCTTGCAGGCCTTCCAGTATGGGGTCTTGAATTGTTTTATCCTTGGCGCTCTTGATCTAACGTTCATGACCAAATGTCGACAACACAGGGCATGATGTGCATTTGGAAAAATGGCGGTAATGGCTGCGTTTATAGAAGCAGCTCTATCCGACATAAACACCAACTCTCTTGGCTCGCCGATACATGTTTTTAACTTGTTCAGGAACCATGTCCACTCGTCCGCTGTCTCGGACCTACCGACTCCAAGTGCAACGGGCACAATGTTGTTGTTTCCATCCATGGCCACAACCAAAAACATCGTACCCAAGTATTCCCCCTTCAAGTGCGCAGCATCTATTATAAGGACAGGTCGCAGGTTTTGCAAGAATGTATGGATCTGCAAGAAAATGTGTGTGTTTAGATACTGTATGAGCTAACGAAAATAATAAAATGTTTAACTTATAGAATTTTAACGTACCGCTACACCAAGGGCTACGAAACACTCCGCAAAACGCCCGCTAGAGTCTGTCCTTATTGATGTTATCGTACCTGGATTTACACGCTCCAGGTTATACAAATACATGGGGAGCCGAGTGAATGACTCTGCATGGCTGCCTCTGATTAACGTTATGGCCTTCCACCTCGCACGCCACGCGGTGGCGTACGGGATCGTAACTCCATACTGTTCTCGAAAATCTTCGGCCATGTCTTTTGGCGTTAGTACTCTGCGGGAATTTCTAAATTTAGTTTTAAAAAAGTTACCCAGCAACCTTTGGTTGGCTTGACGGTGGTTAGGGTTCAACTGGGTCCTTGAACACTTGTGTACATCAACCAAATCTGTTACCATAAACATACCACCACATCCAGCGGCTTTCGCTTTCATGCTCCACTTACAATGATCGCGGGCACATGCAATCTCGTACCTTTTGGTGCAAGACTTTTTCGTCTTATACTCAAATTGTTCTTCTATAAATTTCATTCCGAACTCCAAAATCAATTTCTCTTTCGTATCAAAAACTTTACCAATACTTAGCCTTTGACTACGTCTATAAGGTACGCCTTCATTGTCTTCCGTCGAGAAATCTGGGGTTGGAATGAGAGGAGGTATTCCAAAATAATCATCTAACCCTGGTCGTAACCTGGAGGGTTCCACACCTTCTTCGTTTTCTTCATCTTCTTCGTCTGACAAACCCGTGTTCAAAACATGGGATTCATCTTCTGCACATCCGAAGAACTTTCTACGCTCGTCTTCGTCTTCGTCTTCGTCTTCTTCTTCTTGCACTTCTTGTTGTTGATCTTGCTGCGTCTCTGGGACAACTTCTGGATAACTGTCACTAAGACCATATCCAAAGTCTGCACGATATGAGGTTTCGTGTGACTGTTGGATTTGGGACTCAGTATCCAAATACATTGGTTCTTCGTTTATAGTGTTTGAAGTACCTGCGCCATCACCCTCGCCAGAAACATATACATCAACGTAAAGTACAGGAGGATCCTCTGACCCTTTTGCAAATTGCAAAAATACGCTAACATCTTCATCGTCGGTTAACTCATACATTTGGCCCTCGTACTTGTAGTATAGATGCAGTTGGCCACTTGATCGGTCGATTTCGCATTTCCAGCTACAATAATTAAGCACATGTTTAAATGTACTGTTTAATTTCATTCTAACACCTTTTCTCACGGTTGCTTCAACGTAATCCCATCCGTCGGCGCCTTCAGTCCATTTCCCACCGGAACAAAGGTATAACCTTGCTTTATCGTCACCGGAATTCATTTTTAGAAACAAAGGAAACTTTGTGAAGGAGGAATTTAACAAGACGGAGGAAACTTTGTGTTTTAGGAATTTTCAGAAACAAAGGAAACAAAGGAAACAAAGGAAACTTTGTGTTTTAGAATTATGCATCTCCTTCGTTGAACAACTATCCAATTTAAACAAATTTTTGAAACAAAGTTCACAGACACAAACAGTAAAAATTGTACATCTTATAACTTTCTTGTGAAAAACTGTCAAAAATTGTACACAATCACGTGAATTTTCAGCTGCTTTAGGGTTAAAGATAAAAATCGTACACAATCACATGTGTCTAGGGCTGAATTAGGGTTAGGGTTTTCAGCAAAGAAATCCACGTGGACCAACGGGATGCCGCCACGTGGGCTTGGTCCGCTATTCGCGGCCAGGTGGGTAGCGGACCACGTGGCGGGTGCGGCTGAGGTGGCGGTGACGAGGCGCTGAGGTGGCGGTGTCGTGGACCAATCACAGGCGGGCCGCGGATGGCGGGTGGGTGGGTAGCGGACCAAAAAAAAAACGCCGGAGTTAGTGGTTCTCGCCGGAGCGGTCCGTTTTGGCTTGGTAGCGGCCGACGGTAGCGGTCCGGTGTCTATTTTTGTCACCGGCGGAAGAGATTGTCCAATTTAATTATTTGTGTATTTTTTTTGTCTAATTTAATTATTTTCTCTTTTATTTATTTACGAATCTCTCTTTTAGTCGGGTTTATTAAAAACGAAGCAAATTTAATGACTTAGTTGATATTTTACAAAAATAAATAATAGACCAATAAAATAGTTAGATTTATTTTTCTCAGTTCTAGAATGTGAATGTGGTTATCGTAAACGTTTCTTAAAGTTTGTGCCAACCCATAACGGCCGTCACTCATCTTCCGTCGATCACCGTGCCAAAGCCAACGTCCGTTACACCCTCATCCTTATCGCATGCCACCACCATGGACCCCACTATTTCCCTCCACGTCACCACCTCCATGATCGCCACGTCATCACTTTCTATATATATATAAACATTGAGATCGATCACAGAGAGTATTATTTCCTTTTCTTTCAAGTCAATATAAGAAAAAAGAGCGGGCCAGACGCAAACGGAAAACGTAAACAAGTTGAAAATGAACTCGTCGTCGGCCGCTGATCGGAGGTTGAGTATGCTCGCCGGCCACCTCGCCGGACCGATCGGTAATGGAGGTAGTAGCAGCATCTCTTCTTCTCCAACTTCTGCTGGAGGAGATTCCGTGTTCGCCAAGATAGCTCGTGCTCCGGAAGATCCGATTCTAGGGGTAATGTTTCTGTAAACGTAATATCAAACCAAATGATTGTTTCTGCTTTCTTTTCAGCTTCGTTTTTTTTGGTATGGATGATTGAAACTTGTTGAGAAAGTTTTGGAAATAGCAATGGAGTCCATACCAATTTCGAATTTAAGTGCATTAAGTTCAACTTGAAGAAGTCGATTTTGATTTATTTTAGGAATTATAGGACTTGATTTGTCTTAATTCTGGTCTATAATACTTGGTAGCTTTCTATGTGTCATGTGTGTGTGCCTAATTGATTTAGTTTAGCAAGGGAGTCCCACATATATATATATATATATATATATATATATATATAGACTTAGGATCAGGTGAGATAAAGCTGTTTTCATGAGACCGTGTGAGACCAATACCTAACGTATGAGATTTCAAAAGAAAAAACACCGTGAAGGTAAATAAAACTCAACTACACAGACTTAACAATCACTTTCAATGCAAAAAAGAATATCAAAAACAAGGTAAAAAAACGAAACCTTCACAACTCAAATGCTGTGAAGGCTACAAATAAATAATGCGAACCTTCACAGCGGAAATGCTGTGAAGGTTTCCTTTTTTACTTTTTTGGAATTTTTTTCTCGATAGTGTTTTTTAGTATGTTTTTTACAATTTTACCTTCACAAATGTTTTGATATGAAGTTTCAGTAAAATATGTTGGTCTCACCGGTCTCACGGAAACAACTTGGTCTCACCAGAACTTAACCCTATATATATATATATATATAGTGATCAATGGTCCAGATACCTTCTTATGTATGTATGTGTTTGTGCCTTTGCATTTTGATCAGATCAGTTATACTAATTTTTATTTAGCTAAATGTATCCCTGTCTGAAGATTAGAGATATGTTTTGCAGTTTAACTGCTTTCATCTGTTTGACAATTTGGTAACATTACATGTTTGACGTAAATATTATTTTAGAATTCTTAAGATGGTTTTCTTGATCACACAATCTAACATATCTCTGATATTTAGAAATGAGATAGTGTATAATAAATAGCATACTTATCAGCTATCATAATTCACATGTTATGGTTGCATTATTTTTTGTGATATTTTGCCTAGAACTCATAGACACTTGTAGTCTGAGGACGATAATTCTGGAAGTGGGTTTCAGTTATCTACATAATGTGGTTTTTGTATCATTCTCAGCTGCTATGACCGAGCATCCGTCACTTTTACATTGTAAATCTTGTGTGAGGCCATCTGCTTTTTACTCCTACATGGTTGTTAGTTGAGTGTTTACTTGTAAGACCGTTGTAACTACCTTTCAATTGCTTGACCAAGGGAGTAGTAATTATGTTTATATTGTTAACCTTACTGTTTCTTTTGAAACTGGAAACAGAGAAATGTAGCCGGTGGTAGATCATAAATAAGTTTGAACACTTCCAAAATTGAGTTTGAAACATCCCCCCCCCCCCCCCCCCCCCAAACAAACACACACACAAAAAAAGGGGGAAAAGGAAATCTTCGCTTTCAGCAACCTATTTTGGATTTTTGAGTTGGTGGCATTCATAGATGATAAGCACATCAACCTATATCTATACACTTGCTTTACCTTGTAGGAATCTCCTAGTACAACAATGTTTAATGTTTGAACATGTAGCTTGTATTGTTTAGATGAAGTGCTCACTTGAAGAATGATTTCTAAATGCCGTCCAAGCGAAGTCATTGCTTTATGTTTGTAGTATGCAACTCCTAAGTGTGAAGTTTCTTCAGTAACAGTGAGTAGGATTTGTTCTCATATGATCCAGTAATATTAAATGTTGAAAAGGATTGTTCAAAATGCATTCTCTATTCTGAAGGTCTTTTATCTGGATTGGCCTCTCTTTTGCCTGTTCCTACCAAATGTTATATATGTCAGGCAGGTTACACATATTCTCATTGTTCAGTAGCTGCATAAGAGCTCTGTTTTGACTGGTTATTTATTCTCATTGAAGCTCGTATCGCATCTTCTTACTGTAATATGTAGTGTTAGGTTTCCTTCAGGAAACTTTACCACCTTTTCCTGAAATTTTACCCTCTGTGGTTCAAACCTTAACACTCTTTCTTAATGTCTGATTAATGCAGGTTACTGTTGCATATAACAAAGACCCGAGCCCTGTCAAGCTAAATTTGGGTGTTGGTGCTTATCGTACTGAGGTGAGTTTCCTAAATTTGTCTCCCATTTTAAGGAAGCCTTATAGATGTCTGAGTCTTGTTTATACTCGATCCTAGTGTGTATAGTTCTCAGAAGAGTCAAAGGTCTTTCAGTATTGCTGACTAAAGGTTGCTTTCTCTGAACAACCTTTTGTTGAGAACATGTTTGAGTTCCCTTGTTTATTGTTTGATATGGCAGGAAGGAAAACCTCTTGTCTTGAATGTTGTTAGAAAAGCAGAGCAGCTACTTGTTAATGACAGGTACTTGGTGTTTATCATTTGCCCTTTGAAAGTAATACCGGTGACAATGTAGTATAATCAACAGATAAGTTCCAACTTCTGTTACTTGCAGGTCTCGTGTGAAGGAATATCTCCCCATTGTTGGTTTGGCAGATTTTAACAAATTAAGTGCAAAACTTATACTTGGAGCTGACAGGTTTGAATCATTTGCTGTGATCTGTCACTTTTCAATGTTTATATCTTAGAAATAATGCATCACAGGTGGTCCTCAATCTTCATAGACATTTGGGTAGGTATGAAAAAAAATTATATTTTTTTTGAGTAATCAAACTAGCCGATACAATTGTTAGCCAGTTAGGTCTAAAGATGTGGTGTCTAATATTAAGGACAATAGCTTTAATACATATATAATGTTGATACATAGAGCCCACCAAAATATACCATAATCAACTTGAGGTTATTAAATGCCACCATCATGCAACAATATGATATGTTAGCCAATTGTTTGGTTTTTTCACTGTGTCATAAGGTATCTCACCAGTTCTAGTGGCAAAAAACCTCTCTTCATTCTTCACTATGTACTTTCACTTCGATGAAACCCTGTTTGCTTCTTCTATATAACCATAATATAAAAATATGTGATGTGTCTTTCTTGCTTTGATGCACAGTCCTGCTATCCGGGGAAACCTGGTTACAACAGTTCAATGTTTGTCTGGTACCGGGTCATTGCGAGTTGGAGCTGAGTTTCTGGCCAGACACTATTACCAAGTAAAGACATTATTTTTTCCATATTTCATCTTGCTAGAAATGTTCACACACTAAACTTTAATATCTTGTTCATCATCATGTTATGTTTTATTTTTTATGTAGCTGGTTTTTTCTTATCTTCCACTTTCGCTTTTTTGCAGCGTACTATATATATTCCCAATCCAACATGGGGAAACCATACGAAAGTATTCACTCTTGCTGGTTTGACTGTGAAAAGTTATCGCTACTATGATCCAGTAACCCGTGGACTAAACATCCAAGGTTTGGACAATCTTGCATCCATTAACCGCTACATATATGGGACTTCTTCAGTGTTTCATGAATCCATTATAATTTTTTATCTATTAGGGCTTAGTGTTTCTAATTTATGGGTGTGTTCATGCTATTTTTATTATCAATTTTCTCTGAAATAGTAATTTGTATTTATAAACAGTGTAGTATACCAAGTTGCAGTTCATGCTGGTGGATATATTTTGATAGACTTAAGTAAATACCTTATTTATGTCAAATTTTCTACAATGGTTCTTTGCGTATAGAGTGATGTGGTATCTTGGGTTTTGCTTTTATTCTTTTCATTTTTTTTTGGAAAAGGTTTGTTCTTTTCATTTTACCTTGTTGGGAGTAAACATGTTACCAACAGATGCATACCTTCAAGGTTGATTTCATATTTACTTTATTGTTCACTTTTTTATTGGGGTTTCAGTATTTTAATCTACTGATTGTTTGATGATCATTTCCTTTTCAATTCTTTTGTAATATTCTTCTTTTTTGTGGTTAACAGGCTTACTGGAAGACCTTGGATCAGCTCCAACTGGAGCAATCGTTCTTCTACATGCCTGTGCTCATAATCCCACTGGTGTTGATCCAACACTTCAACAGTGGGAGCAAATAAGGCAAATGATTAGATCCAAAAGTCTCTTACCATTTTTCGATAGTGCATATCAGGTGTGTTTCAATTATATGGAGGTCGTTTGATACCTTTCCCTTTTACCATGTGAACTTGAATGTTGAACTTAAATAAAGACTTAGCATATTGGGTTTCAAACTTTTTAGGGTTTTGCAAGTGGGAGTCTGGATGGAGATGCTCAACCAGTCCGCATGTTTGTTGGTGATGGTGGTGAATGTTTTATAGCTCAAAGCTATGCAAAGAATATGGGTCTTTATGGTGAAAGGGTTGGTGCATTGAGCATTGTAAGTGACACTTTTAAACTATTGTCAGATGTGTTTTACCTATGTTTATTTCTTTCTTCAACACTTGTGTATTATTTATCTTTTTCCTTCTTTCCCAATAACGAATAACGATAACAAAAACTTAAAAAGAAAAATAAATTGTGATTGTCCTAGCTCTTCCCTCTATCTTTTCAAATGTTAAGAGATACTTATTATTGTTCAACCAGTCTGAACCAGACATATAAAGAAAATTCATCTAACCTATATTTTGACAGAAGTGTTATATTGTTACGATAGGTTTGCAGGACTGCTGATGTGGCAAGTCGAGTTGAGAGCCAGCTGAAACTTGTGATAAGGCCTATGTACTCAAATCCTCCAATTCATGGTGCTTCAATTGTTGCTACCATTCTCAAAGACAGGTAAAGAATTACCTTAATGAACAAATTAGGTTATATGGGCCAATAGAATTTCCTTCCTATTCTTGCAAAATTGAGTCGCTGAATTTATGCTGAAAGAGTCCTGATTTTTGTTGGCTATACCTGCAGAAACCTGTACCATGAATGGACCCTTGAATTGAAGGCAATGGCTGACCGTATTATTACCATGCGCAAGCATCTTTTTGATGCTTTATGTGCTAGAGGTACTACTTGTCTTTTATGTTTTGGAGCCTGCCTTTCTGTGTTTTCTGTTCTTCTGAAGCTTTTAAAATAGGGTTAAGTACATGGGAGTGTATCGAACTTGTCACGTTTTATCATTGTATGTACTCAACTTTAAAACTTACCGATTAATGTACCGAACTTGCTAAAATTGTCATTGTATGTATCCAACTTTATCAAAAACCTACCATTTAATGTATCCAACTTGTCACGAAAGTGTATCCAACTTGTCATGAAATACATACAATGGCAATTTTTGCAAGTTCGATACATTAATCGGTAAGTTTTAAAGTTAAGTACATACAATGATAAAACGTGACAAGTTCGATACACTCCTATGTACTTAACCCTTTAAAATACCTGCAACTCAACTAGTTCTTTTATTCATCTAAATAGATTCTTCTATTCTTATAGGCACCATACACTATAAGTTCTATCACGTATTTTCCTTAAAGTTGCATGTTGATGGAAATTCATTCTCTCCATATTATTGATGTGATGCATGTGCCCTCGAATTTGCTTGTGATAATTCACATACGATAAAATGGCGGTAGCTTTTGAAGTTTTCCGACAGCTCCTCAAATTTCTTAAATTATAATCTAGCTTCTTGAAAAAACTAGTTAAGATAGCTCATTGGGGTTCTTTCCAGTTATTCCCCTTATCTTTTACTTAAATGACCCTTACTTTTCTTTTAAGTCATTTTACATCATCTCTTTCTTAACAACTAGCTTTTACCCGGTGGGACTAGTTTATCAGCCAACAACTACCTTATCAGCTAGTTTGACAAATGTAGCTGACATCTCAATTGTCGGAACCTTTTTACTTCGATCGTAAATATAAGCAGTAAAATAAATAAAAAAACATGTATGCAATCAATGCATAGACTGGACTGGAAGATTTCATATGTTTACTTTGTATTGGCAGGGACACCTGGTGACTGGAGCCACATTATAAAGCAAATCGGAATGTTTACTTTCACAGGGCTTAATAGTCAACAAGTCACCTTCATGACAAAAGAATACCACATCTACATGACATCCGACGGGTAACAATTTTCGACCTTGATCAAATTAAATATTGGGTTAGATGTAGACTTTCTAGGTGTTTGATTCTTTAGGATCGAAGGGTTTGACCATTAGGACAAGTATAATCACGTAAATATTTTCTAAAAATCTTGGTAAACCACACCCAAGTTTGTGAACTCTTAGGATCGAAGGGTTTGACCATTAGGACAAAAGAAATCCCTGGTGTCCAAGGCGCCACCCTTGATCTTTATAGACCAAATCCTCGGCCTCAACCTCGAGTCGAATGCCGGTCCTTAGAGTATAGTACCCTTAACCATACGACTAATGCTGGAATCTGGACCCCATAAATCCAGACCCAACATGAAGTTTTACACTCTATCCAATTCAGGGTATGCATCATTATCAACAAAACTTTCAGGAAATGCATTACAATGAAGCTTTATATTATTTTTAGCTTTTACACTACATTACAAAATAGATTTTTTTTTGGAAGGGTGTCCTGGGCTATGCCTAGACTAATCTAGGCAAATTACAGCTATAAGACATCGGCCTTTGGTAACTGGGATATTCCACCACAATTGTTGTGGCCACAATTGTTGTACATGCTTGGAATAGAACCTTGGGCAATTGGGATATTCCACCACATCGCCCTAACCCTTAACTACACCACAACCCTTGTGGTTAACAAACTAGATTTCTGGTCCATCCATGCTACCTATTGACGCACTGTCAGTAATTCATAGGACAACACACTATGCTGAGTTTCCACACACAAGACCTCTAAGGTGCCCTTTGTTTTTTAAGAGGTCTGAAAACTGAAGTCTGATTTCACATCATAAGAGGTGGATTGTGCACCTCTTAAAATTTCAGAGGACGGTAAGAGGCAAACCTTTTCTTAAAATTAGACAAACAGTCTCAAGTCTGCAAACCTCTTAATTTTCAGACTTAAGAGGTTTTAAGAGGTATTTTTCAAAAAACAAACAGTGTTTAAGTGATCCTAAAGAAATCCCAACTATAATTCATGTCATCGCAACATGATATAGGAAAAGTTCGAATTATTATGTTCATTGCACCACCTGAGAAACTGTTTTGTCGGATCTAAACTTTAACTTTGCCTTGGATTTAGTGGGGTCCTTTGGTTTCGTATGGTATGGTATATAATGCAATTGCCTATGTAAGGATAAGAAAGTAGGATGACAGAAACCTCTTTGTGTTCCTCTTTCACAATCCGGTTCTTTTTTGTTTTGTGGGTCCCATTTTAGTATAACGGACCAATTTAGGAGTCGTGAGATGTGTGTAACTTGGTTCGTTTTATGGGTGTGTAGGCGTATCAGCATGGCAGGTTTAAGCTCGAGGACGGTCCCTCACCTTGCGGACGCAATACATGCAGCTGTAACCACTATTGTTTAAAGAAGTTGTTAATTACATATATTGTTTCTAGTGTCTTGAGGTTAATCCACTTTGTGGATCTTCATATCCCCAATTACTTTTGTTGTAATAAAAGGATTGATGATCAATTGCTTATTGTCAGAGAGAATAAGGGATTTCACTAAATGAGTATGCAATCTATACCTCCTAGCATGTGTTACAACTTAATTAACAACCTCATATTCTTTTGTAAATCCAATTTTGTTATCAGAAAAGTTCAATAATTGAAGTTAACAAACTTCATTAATAAAAAAACACAATCAATAAAGATTACAACTTTAATCATAAAGATAATAACTTTACTTTAATGATGAAAACTCTATAGAGATAATAACTTTATTGATGACAACTCTATAGAACAACTAATTGTGTGATTATTGATTGTAGTACAAAATTAAATAAACCTAAAACGATTTTATCATTTGCGATAGATTTGCTAGGAGTAGAAGATGATTGTTTACTCTAATGACCGAACAATAAACGACAATGCGGAAAAGTGTAAAACCATCATGGAATTAAGCAATAATCGAGAAAACTGGAAGAATTAGTATCATGTTCTTAAAGGTTTTGGCGATACCCTTGAATGTTGACGTTCGCTTGGGCCCATGATTTGATGCAGAATTTGTTAAACACTAACAGTGACAGTATTTAATCTTAATGCAAAGTTTGAGATAAAACAATAGAGAAACATAGCTGAAATCAAAAAGATCGAAAGGGAGAGATGAAATAGATTCGTTTTCTAAGATGGATTAGACAATGATGGGGAGAGAAATTTGCCTTGGTAGCCATTTTCCATACAAACATTGATCTCCTAGCCAACTTCTCTACTGATTTGCAGCTGGTGGCCACAAGATCCCGCAAAAAAAAGTCAGTTTAAACGGAAGTGTATCACTAAAAGACAAAAAAAACGAAATGGGCAGATCCCGCAAAAAAGGCCCGCAAAACGGACCATTTTGCGGAGTTGGTGTAAGGCCCGCAAAACGAACACATTTAACGGAGATCCTCGATTTTCGTGCCCTAACGTTTTTTCTCCTTGTTTCCTCCGCCCACTTTGTCTTCCACCTTCCCCACAACGTTTTTTTTCCATTTCCCAGCCATTAACAAATATGTATATATAGATGGTCCCCCAAACCCATTAAACAATTGTTGATTCAACCCACGTGCAAGAAGCTTTTAACGGAAGTTTTTAACGGAAGAACTTAACGGAAGTACTCGTGTCACGTTCACACGCGTTTAAAGATGGATCCAAAGGTTAGTTTTCTCAAACACTCGTGTTTCGTTTAGAAACCCGAAATTGACACGAAATGTTAGTGGATTTTAGTTTTTGTTTTCATTTGTATTGTTTAAGTTACGTTTATGTTTGTGTATCTAAATACATGTATGTAGACTTAGGATAAGGTGAGACCAAGGTGTTACCGGTCTCACCAAAAAGGTTTGGTCTCACCGGAACTTAACTCCATGTATGTATATAAATGTACATAAAGATGTTTTAGTTATTCACGAAATGTACATGTTGCATGAAATTCATGAATGTATATAAAGATGTTTATGTTTTAGTTATTCACGAAATTTACACGAAATTTATGTTTACGTATAAATGCGTTTTAGTTATTTTTATGTATATATATGGTTTAGACCGTAATAGAACGTTTGTCTTATAGGACCCACGATTTTACGATGCCACGTTGACTTTGAAGTCCGATATAAAAGTTATAACGAAAATCAATCGCGGTTTAGGCTCGGACAGGCTTGAATTGTTGAGGGCTACATGTTTTGGCCCATGGTTACAACTTGAAGATAGTACCGCCGACCCATTGTTGATTCGCATGTTCTTACAATGCGAGATTGAGCATGAAAATGCCGGGAGACATGGGATGTGTTACGATATTTGTGGCCACATACTCCGATATGGACGGGAGGACTTTTGTCTTATCACCGGTTTCCGATTTGGGAATATTCCTGATGTGCCTAGAATTACAGGGGGTGTCTTAGAGGATCTGATTCGAGGAAATAATGTAACGTGTGGAGAATGCTTAAGCTGGCTCGATGATGTTTGTAATACACCAACATAATATGAAGATGATGAGGCTCTCCGAATCGCTTTGTTGGCGATGGTGTCATCGATTTTTTTGGGTCTACAAAATCTGATGAAACTTCCTCGGTTTTTGTTTGATTTGGTAGAAGACCTAGATGCATGGAACAACTTTCCATGGGGCTCGTATTTGTGGGATAGCGTGTACAAACAAATGAAAGGAGCAATCCGGAGACGAGAAAAAAAGAAAGGAGCACTCACATTGACCGATTTTTTGTTTTCATTTAAGGTTAGTTATTTTATTTTCAAATAATACGTTATGTCTATAAATGTGTTTAGGACATTTTATATGGTTTTATAACCTTCATATGGTATTAAGTTATATATAAATGTGTTTGAAACGATTAAATTTGTATATAAATGTGTTTAGGACGTTTTATAACGTTTATAAGGTTATAATGTGTTGGTACGTAAAAGGAACGATTAAATAGTCTATATGGTTTTATAACCTTCATATAGTATTAAGTTATAAAAGGAACGATTAAATGTGTATATAAATGTGTTATAAATCATTAATTATGTTTTATATTTTAATTATACGGTTTTACTGTTTACATCGTAGATCTGGATTTTGGAGACTTTCCCTTACGCGAACGCGTATTTTGAATGCCACAATCGCAAGCCTAGGGGAGTTCGTTGGATAAGGCTGAAGGGTAGCTTTTTACAGCACCATGTAATATGGCTTATGACTTTAGATCAAGACCATCCACCACATCCTCCCGTGGCCAACGATTTTGAGACCTCCCAACCATGGTATATACAAAGCCATGAATATTTTGGAATGGCGGCACAGCCGGCACAGCCGGAACGGGTGCAGAGGCGGGGTAGACGACAGATTGTGGATGATGATGACGATGACAACGATGAGAGATCACAGGGGGGGAGGCCTACTAACATGGATCACGGTTCTGGTCCATCATGGGAAGAATTCAACCTCTATAAGAGCAAGGTTGATAATATGTGCGATAATATCGAGATGTTAAGGATTCAAAATCACCAACGCAGTGTTGAGAATTTGACTATCTGGAGACGGATGGATTTTATGGATGAACATTTTAGAAGCATGAGGGTAGTTTCTTATAACTTTTTATAAAAGTCTTATCATTTTATACGTATTTTTTTAAATGTTTTATTGTGTATGTAGATGGATGCGAATGGTAGCCATTTTGGTGGCCAAGAAGGTGGTGGTTTTGGTGGCCAATACGGTGGTGGTTTTGGTGGCCAATACGGTGGTAATTTTGGTGGCCAACACGGTGGTAATTTTGGTGACCAAACTAATCGTGAATTTTATAGCCATGGTACTTTGTTCGACGGTATAAGGGCGGCACCGAGCATGCCGGGTCCTTCATACGTGATTCCACCCCACACATCAAATATGGTATTTTAACGTTATATATATGTGTGTTTATATGGTTTATAGCCATGGTGCTTTATCGTTATATAATTGAAGCTCTTGCTCTTCGACCACCCCTTCAGGCTTTCGTACTCCTGTTCAAATAGCAGAAGAGCAAGAGCTTCAATTGCGAAGGGGTTTGAGGGATCGAAAAGCAGCGGCGATCCATAAGCCTCCATTTACTAAACAAGGCGATACCACTCCTCTACCAAAACGACCAAAGGGGAGGCCGAAGGCTGATGAGAAGAGAGACTATGTGGCGATATACAAGAAGGTATTAGACTTATACAATAGAGGGGGTTGGAGAATATGAAACTTTCATGCTACATTCATGAGGTGGACGCATCTTGGTGGGGTACATTGATGGGATGCGAAGGAGACGGCTATTTAGATGAGTCGGTGAGTAAAATATTAATAAAATTTAACCTACTATCTGAAAAAAATTATATGTAACAATTTTTTTTTATGTTTGTAGCACATGGATGCATGGGTTAACATCATGAATGAGAAACGATCGGCAAACTGTACTTGGTATATCATGCCAAGTCAATTTGATGCATGGATGCAGGCACAAACATCCATAAAAAACGTGATTGAGTTGTGTGATGGATCGGATCATAAGCCATCATGGTTGGAACTTCAGCGGGTATGAACGTTCTTTTTTATTTAAATTACTTTCTTTATTGGCTACTTATAAACAATAATATTTTTATTTACGTTACTATAATATATTTAAAAGTAAAGGTTTTATACTATATAATGGGATCTAAAATTGCCGGGCAATACATTTATTCATGATAATAATGATCTTTGTCTTTGTCTTTTATTATAATTACTGATTCATATAAAATATATTAGGTGTTTATTCTCTTCTGCATCAAGGGTCGACACTGGTTTTTGGGAGATCTAGACTTGCAAAACATGGAGATGGAAGTCTACGACAGCTTCCAGGTGGGGCCCTTGAAGAGTGAGGTGAACAGAGTCTTGAAAAACTTTAAGAATCTTCTACCTAAACTACTGAAGGCCATGAAAGACCCTTGTCAATCTTATGCCCATGTGACTTAATTGTTGATAAAAGCATTCAGAAGTAGTCACATGGGTTGATTGCAAATCTAGGTAAAAGATAAAAGCAATAGTGTACTACTTACAAGATAAAAGCAATAGTAGACTAGTACACTATTCAGTCACATGTGACACATTGAAAGCAATAAGACAAGACGTTGGTACAATCCATCAGAGTAGTCACATAGGTTAAAGCATTGATAATTCATAGACATTATTACTGATTAAGACGTTGGTACAATCCTTCACGTTATCCTTACAATAATTCATCTGGCATGAAGATAAAAGCAATACTGAATTCATGACAACACTACAGGGGTAAAAAAGATGACAACACTACTAAGATGACACTAATAATTCATACTGACAAAAGCAAGAGTCATAAAAGCAAAAGTCATTCATATGATAAAAGACAAAATATGAATTCAGTAATAATTCATAGACATTATTACTCATTAAGACGTTGGTACATATCCTTCACGTGATCCTTACTTTAATTCATTTGGCATGAAGATAAAAGCAATACTGAAAAGATGACAACACTACATGGGTAAAAAGATGACAACACTACTAACATGACAGTAATAATTCATACTGATAAAAGCAAGAGTCATAAAAGCAAAAGTCATTCATATGATACAAGACAAAATATGAATTCAGTAATAATTCATACACATTATTACTCATTAAGACGTTGGTACATATCCTTCACGTGATCCTTACTTTAATTCATCTAGCATGAAGATAAAAGCAATACTGAAAAGATGACAACACTATAGGGGTAAAAAGATGACAACACTGCTAACATGACAATAATAATTCATACTGATAAAAGCGAGAGTCATAAAAGCAAAAGTCATTCATATGATACAAGACAAAATATGAATTTAGTAATAATTCATACACATTATTACTCATTAAGACATTGGTACATATCCTTCACGTGATCTTTGCTTTAATTCATCTGACATGAAGATAAAAGCAATACTGAAAAGATGACAACACTACAGGGGTGAAAAGATGACAACACTGCTAACATGACAGTAATAATTCATACTGATAAAAGCAAGAGTCATAAAAGCAAAAGTATGATACAAGACAAAATATGAATTTAGTAATAATTCATACACATTATTACTCATTAAGACGTTGGTACATATCCTTCACGTGATCCTTACTTTAATTCATCTGGCATGAAGATAAAAGCAATACTGAAAAGATGACAACACTACAGGGGTAAAAGATGACAACACTGCTAACATAGAACAGTAATAATTCAATCATCAGTGATAAAAAATGAAGATCATAAAAGTCAAAGTCTTATATGATACAAGACAAATAGAAATTTAAGTAATAATTCATACACATTTATTTTTCATTAAACGTAGGTACATAATCCTTCACGTGATCCTTATTTTTAATTCATCTGGCATGAAGATAGAAGCAATACTGAAAAGATGACAACACTACAGGGGTAAAAAGATGACAACACTGCTAACATGACAGTAATAATTCATACTGATAAAAGCAAGAGTCATAAAAGCGAAAAGTCATTCATATGATACAAGACAAAATATGAATTCAGTAATAATTCATACACATTCTTACTCATTAAGACGTTGGTACATATCCTTCACGTGATCCTTATTTTAATTCATCTGCAATGAAGATAAAAGCAATACTGAAAAGATGACAACACTACAGGGGTAAAAAGATGACAACACTGCTAACATGACAGTAATAATTCATACTGATAAAAGCAAGAGTCATAAAAGAAAAAGTCATTCATGTGATACAAGACAAAATATGAATTTAGTAATAATTCATACACATTATTATTCATTAAGACGTTGGTACATATCCTTCACGTGATCCTTATTTTAATTCATGTGGCATGAAGATAAAAGCAATATTGAAAAGATGACAACACTACAGGGGTAAAAAGATGACAACACTGCTAACATGACAGTAATAATTCATACTGATAAATAGTCCAAAATCATACACCTACCACAATTACTACTCATTATTATTACTATCCTTACATTCACGTGAACCAAAAGCAAAGCACTATCCATGTTTGAGGTGTCATTTTCTTTTACTTTTGCAGTAAAAGGCCGTACGCAATGCTTACAATTATTGTATGAGAAAAGTAAAAGCTGGCTGATTCATCTGCAATAAAGAAAAGCGTATCTGATTCGTCTTTAAAAGCCTTAATGATTCTTCTAAGAAACGCTTATAATGTTTAATCCTACAACTGCCTATAAATAGGGGGTATCCCATTAACCTAAAACGCACAACTCTCATATCTTGTCTAGTTGGTAGATCAACAATGGATATCAACTGGCCATCATATTCAAATAACAGTCAAGAAAACCCTTCTCCTTCTCAAGGAAACCCTCCTTCTCAAGGAAACCCTTCTTTATCTCAAATAATGCCTGGGAAACTTCGGAGGGAAATAGCAAAGAGAGAAGCAGAGATCGAGGAGATAGGTCAAAAATGGAGGCGTAATCGGGCCGCACAAGACAACATTGAACGAGAGATCGAATACAAGAAGAAGACTGTTAACCAACTTCAAAAAGAAATTCGTATTGACGAAAAACGCGCAAATGATTATGCTGCACTGTATCCTAAGATGCAACAAAAAATCGAAGAACACGAAAAATGGATTCGTTCCATTAAAAATCTCTATCCAGAGGATAACTAAGAAATCAATTTAACCTCTTTATGTTATGTTATTGTAGACGCACTGTAACTATTGTTGTTGTTTCTGTTTTTTGTTTTTGTTTCTTCAAAATGTGTGTCTCACTATGTTATGATGCTTTCAATGAAATCTCTTGTTTCTTCGTCTACTCAAACTGATTAAAAGTTACAGGTACTTGATTAAAATGCTCTCAATACAGATACTTGATTAAAAATTACATGCCCTAATAAACGTAACATAAAGACATTGTTTAATAGTTAAGATCAATGTTCAAATCGTCATTCAAATCAAAACTATAATGTCTACTACTTTGTTGGGTCGTTGTTGCTTCAGCTTGTCGACTACCGATGTTCTTTGACTAGGTAAACTGTTGTCGTCCATTTGTTGGGTCGTTGTTGCTTCAGCTTGTCGGCTACCGAATAGTCTTTGACTAGGTAAAATTTCTGTGCATTGGTTGCGACTATGTCCGTATTGTTCACATCGACTACATCTTTGAAGACCGCTTCCCTCACCACGTGATGGAAAACGCTTATGCTACTCTTTCTTCCAGTATTGGTGGACGAACGGTCATAAGTGGAAAATCTGGACTAACCCATGCTAGTTGAGGCCCAACGGGATATAAAACCGGAGGCCACGTTGCCTTAAGGTTTTCGACGGTGAAATAAGGAGACGCCAAATGACTGCAGTCTGTCAAATTTTGGTGTGCTGCAACGGCTATGGCATGACCACAAGGTAACCCAGAAAGTTGCCATCTTTTGCATGAGCAACTTTTGTCGTAGTACTGGACTTTGGCGTCTTTGTACCCATCCTGCACTTCATACTCACCATAGCCAATATCACGTACAATCCATGATGCGGACTCAATGGCTCTCTTTTGAACCCTCACTTCTGCCCAAGGGGTTAGGGTATTGGTCAGGCGTGCTAACAAAAATATAATTATTTCGTTAGTATTAAAGATCTTTTTTCAACACTATTATAAAAAATGATGCCACTTAATAACCTGCTACTTCACGACGTTTGGAATACCATTCTTGTTGAAAAGCACGAAAGTATTCCATAAGGCCAACAATTGCGCCTTTCCGAGCAAAATGTGAATGTGCATTCATGCACTCTACATAGTTTGAGGTCATGATGTTGTAGCGTAATCCTGGAAAATGAGTTATTGACCACCTGTTTGGGTTGACCCTGTCCAGCAATTCAGCGCCAGGTACCGCAGCTCGTAAGGCAGACATATGAAGGTCAAACTCGTATGTCGTATAAGCTCTGCAGGTCTTCCAAAAAATCTTCTTATTGTATTGGACGCTGGCGTCCTTTGCCTTAATATTCATATACAGGTGGTGACAACAATACGCATGATACGCCGTCGGGTACACGGTGTTAATTGCTTGGCGTAGTGGTCCAGATCTGTCGGTCATGAAAACCAAGCCTTCCATTTCCCGATACACCTTCTTAGCATTTGGAAAAAGTAAGTACACGAATCTCCGCTCTCAGACTTTGCCACTCCAATAGCAATAGGGACAACTTGGTTATTTGCGTCTATAGCAACAGCTAGGAACATTGTACCCAAATAATCCCCCTTCAAATGAGCACAATCAATAATAAGTACTTTACGCAGCAACTGCGATCTAAACGTATTAATCTGCAAAATTAGGTGGTTTACAATATAATTACACAAAAATAAAGGGGTTTATGTTATGTAGTTGCAAAAACAATATAGATACACCAAAATATACATACCGCGCATCCAAGGGAAAAGAAACAGCTTGCAAACCTTCCAGTGACATCTGTCGTAATATCAGTCACCGTATCTGGATTATTGAGCTCCACATTATAAAAGTATTGCGGAAGTCGGGTAAACGATTCCGCTGGGTTACCCTCGATCATGCATAAAGCTCTCCATTTTGCACGCCAAGCTTGCCAGTAAGAGATATCGATTTTATACCGCGTTTTAATATCTCTGACAATGTCGCATCCACGAATGGTCCTACTAATATCGCCAGTTTTGTCAAGAGGAGATGTGCCAAAACTCTTCTAGTTGCTTGATGGTAGGCAGGATGCATCTGCGTCCTTGAGCAAGTGTGGACATCGTTTAACTTCCGTACTTGAAACATCTCTGATCTTCCGATAGGTGTCGCATATATACGCCAGTCACAGTTGTCATGCACACAAACTGCCTCGTATCTGCTATTGCTGGATCTTAAAGTTTTAAACTCAAAACCCTCTTCAAGAAACTTCATGCCGAGGGCGAGTGTCATTTCTGGTTTCGAACGGAACACTTGGTTCTCTTTTACTCTTCCACGACGGTTGTAAGGAATGGGTTGGTTGGGTGTGCTGACAACGTCTTCTGTCCGAGGGAGGGGAGGCATATGGTGAAAAATCATCATTCCCAGGAAATGATCTCACAAAATACGCTTCTCTTCTTGTTTCTTCATCATCAAGAGTAGATGTATCGAAAACATAATTATCAAAATCGTGGAGTGGGTGTTCTTCTTCTTCTTCTTCTTCTTCTACTTCTTCGTCTCCTTCTACGTCTTCCTCTTCTTATGGTTCTTCTGTCTCAACAACATTGGCATCGCCTTCGGTGTTCACATCACCTCCAACATTGCCGTCACTGCACATCGGACTATCGTCATAGACATTCAGTGTTGGCACATCATCTTCTTTGGCAGCATCTTCCAAAAATTCAGTTATATCTTGATACGACCATAAAATATAAACCCCACGATGTCCAACATCCATACAAGCTATTCTTGTCACAAAAACAGAAGGATCAATGCCGCATTTGCGCTCGATAGTTCGAACAAACCGCGAATATGTAACATTTATAGGCACCAGCAAACGGTGCACCGGTATTTCGGTAACGAAATGCCATTCTTCATTTTGTTGTTGCCACGTTCCTCCATAAGAAATTTTCACCCGAACTTTATGAATTTCAGAACTCATGTTTTAGAGAAAATTGTGTCTAGGAGTTAGATTTAGTATCTGCTTTTAGAGAAATCCTTCACCGACATTTTATAGATAAAAATTGGGTAAATAAACGTTTTTTTATGTATTCCGTTAGAAATGTCTGTTAAAAATGTACAAATTTCGGGTTACATTTAACGGATTCCGTTAACTAGGGTTTTGACCAACCTTTATTAATTTTTTTGTCTTCTAGTGGAACTTTCGTTAAATCTAACGGGATCAGGACCAATTCGCAAAAAATGTCCGTTAAACGGGGTCTTTTTGCGGATTGGGTTAATTAGGGTTTTGACGGAATGGGTAACTAGGGTTTTGACCAATTTTTGTTGACTTTTTTGTCTTTTAGTAGAGATTCCGTTAAATTTAACGGAGCTAGGACCAACTCCGCAAAAACTCTCCGTTTTGCGGACCTTTTTTGCGGGATCTCCCCCTTTTCGTTTTTTTTGTCTTTTAGTGAAACCATTCCGTTTAACGAGAGCAATTCCGTTTAACTGTCTTTTTTTGCGGGATCTCGTGGCCACCAGCTGCAAATCGGTAGAGAACTTGGCTAGGAGATCAATGTTTGTATGGAAAATGGCTACCAAGGCAAATTTCTCTGATGGGGAGGCATCTATTTATATATGGAATACGAGCGCATAACCCTACTTCCCTTCACTTTCTCCCAAAGTTTCGGTTTTGGAGTTGGAGACTTGATCTCCAACTGATTTCCGGGTTTTATTAAAAAATGTGGTTAATCATTTGAAAATCAAATTTGTTTCAAATTTAAACGAACTGATAAAATTACATCATTTAATTAAACTAGTATTCTCTCTAATAAAATGTTCAATAAAAAGAAACTTGGGAGCTCGAGGCGAGGCTCCTCAGTTCCGATGCGGCGTGTGCCCTTGGCCTCGGCCACGCGCATGCATGCCGTATGCATGTGTGTTGCACTTTCTTGAAGTCCCCTCCATAAGCAAAACGTATCATTCAAAGCGATAGAAAGTTTCAAATTTCACTTTCAATTTCCAACACATTATATGCCAAAAAGGCCTTAGCAAGTAACTCACTTCTAGGGAGTGTGGTATAGAGAGAAAATAGTTTACATAAAATAAACTCAAAGAAGATCATCTTCAAGTCAAGGATCAATGAACCAAAAGACTAGGAACAAGGGAAGTTTAGAAACAATGAATGAATCATATAGATCATGATGAAGAGTTTAGAAGAATGATTAGGGTTTATGTTCAAAAAGGAAAATAAGAAAATGGAGATGAAGGCATATTTGTGAACAATCACATCTTCACAATACAACATTTATTAATTAAAAAAAAGGAGGAAAAGGGGAGTAACCATAACATCTTAAAAGACCAACAAAGTTAAATCAAACAAGCAACATTGAAAAGTTCATGATTTCATTACCATTTCATAGAGAACTTGTTTGAGTTTTACATTTCTGCAACTAGTTGATGCATTTGATACTTATATACATACCATTCATGGATAAACCAACCAACGGAGACAAAAACAGAAACAGAAACGGAAAAGGAAACCTAACCTAACTTCTTTTCCAAGTTACAAAGGAAACCACATTTGCAATTCCTCAAATCTTTGTACTTCAAGTATCATATGAGCAATGGATGATGTCGAACTACAAAATGGTGAAGGAATGGAGCTAGTAAGGCACAATCGTGCGTACTGTTGATGGCCCACTTTTCATGTCCTCCAAAATAAGCTTTCGAAGAGACTCTGTCACCACACCTTCTTTGCCTGCAAACAGATTGAAATGTGAAACAAAATGTCGACAATTAATTATAACCAAAAGTTTCGCATCCTTTTTCTAAAGTTGGTATATGGTAATCCTTGTAACACAAGTATCAAACAATGTAATCAAGAACATAATGGTAGAACTCTAATTGTGTTGAGAGAATTGATGTCGACAAGATCACAATCAAACTGTATAATGAGTTTTAGTTTCAAACAATACAAACCAAAAGCTACTTATACCCTAAGGTATTTACAAGATAAGCCACTCAACTTTAATACAACTAAAACATGCCTTAACAGTATGTTATGACCAAATCGAACGCGATCATGCTATATTAAATACAAAGAATCTTATGCGTCTATCTCAAAACCAATTGGTTATTAGAGCCACTCCTATATATTACATATATAGATGAATTTATGTAATTCAACTGACTAGCAACTAGCGCTTCTGGTCCTCTCGTGTCTCCACGACCATTGTTATTTATGACCTTCAGACAGATTTAAGAATGTCTCTATCTAACAGAAGAATGCTTCAAAATCTGTTAGAAGGTCATGCATTTAAAAGAGATCAAACAAAAGGTTATTCATCTAAATACCCCCCCACAAGTGTATGTTGATGAACTTTTAAAATATAACCAATGCAACATTTAGCATTTTTGTCGATACACACTTAACATGACACCCAACTTTCATACCGTTAAAAGTACACATGCACAAATAGGGATTTATTATGGGATTTCCTGAACTTGTATTTAATAGACCTTCCTCAACTTTTTCAAAGTAATTACATCAATGGAACAACAAAACTAATCACTTAACACAATAATTGGATCAAAACAATATTAGGACTAAACATTTACTTCTCATTTTAACATAACCAAAAGATAATTGTGTTGCATATATTTAAATGAACCACTTAATCCCCGTTTAGACCATTAAGAACTACAAGGTCACTTAGGAGTTGTTTCGTTAGTTTTCCATTAAGTCCTGGTATGGATTAATCTATTTGTATAGATACGAAAGATTTTTGTTTGGAAGGGGTTTTTCATAGATGGAAGGACCATGTTTTTAATTTAGAGGGACAGGTTTTAAATCAACTTGGCTTTCTGCATAAAGCCCCCCCTAAAACTTACTGAATAAACCACTTTCTATATCATTAAGCCACTGCCAAACAGTCATGTATAGCTGACTGAATAAGCTTTAAGTCCCGTTAAGCTCATTAAGCCGCTAACAAACAGACCCTTAGGTTCCAACACTTGCCTAAATGCAAAGCAAAACACTAAAAAGTACGAACAATGGTGCACCAAGGCTACATGAGGATGAATGCGTAGAGTATGTGCATCCTCCATAACAGATATTATCATAACATATTGTTAACTATTACGATACTTGAACTTCAAAGAGAAACCATAAATGAATTGAAAGAGTAAAAAGCAAAGCTTGTAAGTAAAATGCATAAAGAGAATATGAAAATGTCTTACCGGTGCCAATGACTTGATCATCCCATTGCAAAACTGGTCGAACAATAACTCCACTACCAATTAGCATCATTTCTTTCGCTTGTTTACCTTCCTCCACAGTCACCTCTCTCACTTTTACCCCTCTAACTTTACCTTCCGTGACCAAATTTCCCACAAGCTCCAAAACCCTCTTTGCCGTACACCCACTAAGTATTTTGTCAAAACGAGGCATCAAAAATTCATTCTCTTGTGTAACAAAAGCCACATTCATGTTAGGCCCTTCTGCAACAAACCCCTTTTTCATCCAACCAAATGGCGGCATAAGCTCCATTTTCCTCCGCTTCCATTTTGGAAAGAACATTTGGAAGATAGTTTACGCTCTTCATGATGGCAAATTGTGGTGGTTTTATTGGAATAGATGATGTGGTGACCTTGATGCCCTTGTAATTAGGGGGTGACTGATCTTGGATGATGATGGCATAAAGAGCTGAATGGGAGCAGCCAGAGGGGGAGAGTTGGAAATCTCCCGGACCTGAGGAAAGCCAGTATCTCAATGATCCGTTTTTGCAGGCTGAAGCACTCACGGTTTGTATAAGTATTCTTTTTGTGGTTTCTTTATTGAATGGAGGGCTTATTTTCGCCATGGTTGCTGAACCCAGGAAACGATCTAGGTGTTGCTCCAACTCATATAAGCATCTGGGGTATCATACAAAAGGTTATGCAAATGATAGAAAAATGTATTAAACCACAATAACAAGATAGAAGGCCGGGTTTATTTTTCGGTCTTAGAAGCAAAACGATGGAAGTTTGTACATTCATAAGTCAGTTTATACCGCTAATAGGATAAAAATCACCTAGGCTAAAATTTACTGTCCCTTCCATGTTCACCAATCAGATGAATAAGAGAGAGAATAAGAGGTTAAACAAAATATATATAAAAATCTGATCTGTTATCATTTCATTGGTTGGATAGGGATGAGACAATTTATCCCCAATAATAGTAACTCTTCCATCTCATGACTGTTGCAATGATTATCATTATACCATGTACCAATTGCAACATTTTTCTTAGCCTGTAGGTAGTCTTTGGTACGTTGACCGGATGTGGACAAGACACGACTAATTGTTTGTTCTACATTTGGTATGACTAGAATAGGACTGGAGTCTAATTGTATGTCCTACATTTAGTACCGCTAGAACAAGATTGGACAAAACTGTTAAAATGACCAGATTGCGCAAATTGTATGTCTTGCGTTGGGTGTATCATTGCTTGATAGAGGAAAAAAAATAAAGACAAAAGCAAGAGAAGGAGAAACATCATCGAAGGCCAAATTAAATAACTAACCCGTCCACTATGGCGGCCGTATCAAAAACTCCATGTCCTCTATGAACCATATGATCATCCATAGGAATCACCATGGCAGCTTCATCAGTTGTGATTCCACCAAAAACGCTCGAGTACATAGCCAAATATCGTTGTGTGCCTTTGTAACTTTCCCGACTTCTCCTCAAACTTTCTATTGCCTTGATGAAATCATACCATCGGTAATGAGATTCACATCTTAAATCTCCTCTTGTTTTAAATTTGTTTTAACAAGCAAAAGAATTTGAAAAATAGAAACAAATACCATACACAAAGGCTGAATTTCTTACATACCTCTGAAGCAGAAAGAAGGGGAACATCGTTGACATGAGTACTTTCTGCAAGCATCAACTAAAAAGTTAGGTGTTGTTTGTTTTTAGAGGTCTGAACTCTAATTTTACATCTACAAAATAAGAGGTGGATGGTGCACCTCTTAAAATTTCAGAGAACAGAGAACAGTAATAGGTTTTCAGACCTTTTCTTAAAAATAAAACAAACAGTCTTAAGTCTGAAAAATAAGAGGTTTTCAGACTTATGAGGTTTTAAGAGGTATTTGTTTTTTAAAAAACAAACAGCCCAAGAAGTACGAAAACTTTGGAATTCGGCAATGATACAACTCATCTTTTCATCTAAAATCTAAAAGTAATTACTTCTATTTTTGAAAATTATGAATTCTGCTATGAACCAATGTTTGTTATTAAACCTATACCCACTTTTTTGTCTCTAAATCTGAATAAATACATCATTTACCTTCCTAAGCTTTTTGACTTTTAAAAATTCAGACAAACCGGGCTTTGTCGAGAACCAGTTTATGCATATCTGTATTCAGTTAAGGATTGTTTGCTTACCTCTTAACAGTTCCATTAAGATGCCGTCTTTGAATTGCAAAAAGGTAAATCTTTGGCAAAAAAAAAAAGACCATTCGGAGATGCCTCTTAATGGTTCCAAAATCCTCTGAATGTATCCTGCATCTCCCTTGACCATTCGGAGCTCTTGTTTCATTCTCAACAATTGCCAAATAACCATATTTCGTTTTGCACTATATCATAAGAGTCTCTTAATCATTCTGACCACTTAATCATCCAGCACCAACATGGAGGGTTTGACTTTGACCTTGAAAGTCACAATACTATTTCTTAGGCATCATTTGGTAAAAATAAGCTAGCTTTTTGAAAAGCTACTCTCACTAGCGTTTTGGTGACTTATGAGACTTATTATTTTTTTATTCCAAATATAACCTTGCTACTTTTTACACTACCAATTTTTAAACATGTCTTTCATGAGATGTCAAAATATTTAGTATTTGAGATGTCATTTTGAACATGTCTTTTTTTGGTGCTTATCAGCTAGTTTTTGTGAAACGCAACTTATTCATCGGCTAGCTTATCAGTTATTGGCTACCTTATCAGTCATAAGACATAGCCTACCTTATCCATCGGCTAACTTATCAGTCATAAGACACGGCCTTAATTTGAAAATTGGAGTAAATAATTGTTACTAGAATGCAACCCAACATTTTTCTACTTCCCTATCTACCAACAAAAACCTATTTTTTCACTGAATTTTGAAGTCTAAAAGTAACATATTGATATACAAAAAAACTATCGAAATTTCAAAATAAATCCTATGAAAATGCATTATGAATAAAAAAAACTCAACCTACCTTTGAATGAATTGTTTACCACATGAGATCGTCTCAATTGAATCGAAATGCTCGGAATTAGAAGATTTATTGAGCATTTGAAAGCGGTTGGTTGGTGATGATCGGCGAGAATCAGGTGGAAAATTGGGGTTTTAGGGATTGTTGGTTGATTGAGATGGAAGAGAACAGCCATGGAAATCGATGGAAGAAATTAGTTGGATGAGAAGAGGGTTTAGTTTGCATCATCATCTTCCAATTTGATCTGAAAGAGACAAAGGTGGCTGCCGGCCGTTGGAGTTTTTTTATTTTTTGTCTTCTCATTTGATCCAAAATATATAATCACTTTTGGATATGAGAAATTAATTATTATACCCATTCAGAAAATACGGATTCATCTTCTACCCTCTCTCTAACCCGTTTTCACCGAATACCCACCGACTCGCAAACCGGTCACCGCTAACACCCCCCAACCACCGTTATCCGGCCAAAAAAGAAACACGGGGAAAAATGTTTGGGTGCCGCTAACGGGCCCCACCGCCAATAGCGGCACTGGTTGCGTGGCGACACCCTATTGGTCCGTCCAAGACACGTAGGCGCCACCTAAGACCCTTTGACCAGACACGTACGCGCCACCCGACTCTTCCTGATTGGACCACCCTCTCCACGTCATCGCCACCTCACCTGCCACATCACGCCCACCGCTAACACCCCCACCCCTATTAGCGGTACCCACCTACACCCGGCTCTTCCTGATTGGACCACCCTCTCCACGTCATCCTGCCACCTCACCTGCCACATCACACCCACCGCTAACACCCCCACCCCTATTAGCGGTACCCACCTATGTGTCCCTTCCCCATTGGTTCACGTGTCAGCTCCTAAGAAAACCCTAACCCTAATTCTTATTCAACTATTATTTTCAGTACTATTTACACTGTTTATTCACGTGAAAGTTATTAAAAAGACTGAATTTATTGTACAATTTACACTGCTCCTTTCCACAAAATACAAAAAACTTTAATGTAATAATTCTACTTACAAAACTCAAGATTTTTTTGGTACAATTTACACTGTTTACTCACGTGAAAGTAATTAAGGGAGGTGATCCCTCCACAACAAGATTTTGCCATACACAACATTTTAATATGAAATGACTATATTACCCTTCTTACCTTTTCTTACCCACCTTCCTTCTTTCCTATTTCACTATCCCAACCCTTCCTCTCTCGATGTACCCATCATCGGAATTCAGAAACCTGCAACATCACAGCATCTCCGGCCGCCACCATCTCCGGCCCGTCTACATCTCCGACCACCACCATCTTCCTCCATCTTCGCTTGCTATCGTCTCCTTTCCTCTTCATCTCCGCTGCCACCATCAACCACCGGATTCTTGATTCCGGGGTGATAACAGAGAGCCCCGAAACCTGCAATTTCTCCCTATTTTCTTCCCTCGATGTACCCACCATCTCCGGCCGCCGCCATCATCTCCGCTCCGTCTACATCTCTGACCACCACCATCTTCCTCCATCTCCGCCTCCTATTCATCTCTGTTGCCACCATCAACCACCGATTTCACCATCTCCGGCTATCCTACCGCCGATCTTTCATAACTAGTTTCCATCGCCGGAATTTGACATATGTGTCGGCGGTGATGTCATCAACTCCGGAACCGACGATGACCTTCTTCTCCGACGACTTATTTGGAGCATAACCCATATGCTAATTTATGAAAAAGAAAAAACCTAATTTGAACATGTAACAAAGAAAGGTGTATTATAAACTTAATCTTTGATACTACATAGCACCTACCAGATTATGAAAGAAAAAACCCTAATTTAAACATCTAGAAACTGATTTCAGTAGAAATTACATCTATCAGATTATTCATTCAGACGGAATAGCGATTTCATAGCTGATGATGAAAGGAAATGATGAAAAGGAAAGGGGGTTGGGAATTGGGAAAGAGGAAGAGGAAAGGTGGGTAAGAAAGGACAAAAAGGGCAAAATAGTCCTTTTATATTAAATTGTTGTGTATGGTAAAATCTTGTTGTGAAGGGATCAGCTCCCTAATTAAAAAGACTGAATTTATTGTACAATTTACACTGTTTTTTTCCATAAAATACAAAAAAACTTTAATGTTATAATTGTACTTACAAAACTCACGTTTTTATTTAAACCGGTGGTTCTTGAGGAACAAGATATCAAGTTAAAAAAATAAGTGAAGTGAAGGTGAAAACTTCATTTTCCTTAAAAACTTTCCTGTGTTTTCAACATGAGTTGTGGTGATGAAAAAGCAAATGTATATCTTCGTTCTGGTGGGTGGTGAGCTGAAGGAGTCGAGGGATGGGATTACGTTCTTTCTGAAGAAACGGTGGCAAAAGGTGTTAAACTGAAATTAAACACAACATATAAACATTTGGTTGATTACTCTTGTCGAAAATGCGAAATCGACCCTTCAAATGGATTAATGAATATAGCGTACAAGTTCCAGCGCCAAATATTTCAGGTAACCGATGACGAAGATGTTAGGGCGTTTCTATAATTCGCAAAACAGTCAAGTAAAGCTCCTATACTTTACGTTGATGCATTTATTGCCGGTGGAGGTGATGGCAGTGGAACTTCAAACGCTATAAATGAAGAACCAATGTATAGTCCTCAAGTGTATACTAAGTCACAAATACAACAGTCTTACGATACTTCTTATCCTGAAGTTGTCCCAGAGACGCAACATCAACAACAACAAGGTCAAGAAGAAGAAGACGAAGAAGAATACGAGCGTAGAAAGTTTGTCGGATGTGCAGAAGATGAATCTGATGTTTACCATACAGGTTTAACTGATATTGATTTATCAGATGAAGAAAACGAAGAAGGTGTGGAACCTTTCAAGTTACGAGAAGGCGTAAATGATTATTTTGGTATGCCTCCTCTCCTTCGAAGCCAAGATTTTTTGGCGCAGAACAACGAAGTCGTACCTTATAGACATAGTCAAAGGGTTAAAGACGGACAAGTTTTTGATACCAAAGAGCAAATGATTTTAGCGGTCGGGCAGAAATTTCTTGAAGAAGGTTTTGAGCATAAGACGAACAGGTCTTCCACCAAAAGGTACGAGGTTGTATGTGTCCAAGATGAGTGTAAGTGGCTTATGAAAGCGCAGTCCGTTGGAGAAACTGGTATGTTTATGGTAAGAACATTGGTTGACAAACACACTTGTTCGATGACCCAACTAAACCCTGGCCATCGTCAAGCCAATAAGAAAATATTGGGTAACCTTTTTAAAAACAAATTTATAAACGCCAAGCGAGCACTAACTCCAAAGCACATGGTCCAAGACGTTCTGGAAATGTTTGGATTCGAAATCTCGTATGCCACCGCATGGCGTGCTAGATGGAAGGCCCTGGAGCTAATTAGAGGCAGCCATGCAGAGTCATTCACCAGGCTCCCTATGTATTTGTATAACTTGAAGCGTGTAAATCAAGGTACCAGAACGGCAATAAGGACAGACTTGAGCGGTCGTTTTGCAGAGTGTTTCGTCGCCTTGGGAGTATCGGTACGTTTAACTAATTACTTTTAAGTAATTACTTGTTTTTGGCTATAAACAACTAGTTTTTATGCAGATCCAAACATTCTTGGAAAACTTGCGGCCCGTCCTTATAATAGACGCTGCCCACTTGAAGGGGGCTTATTTGGGTACCATGTTTTTAGTGGTGGCTATGGACGGAAACAACATTGTGCTTGTTGCCTTCGGAGTAGGTAGGTCCGACACAACGGACGAGTGGACATGGTTTCTTAACATGTTGAAAGGATGCATCGGTGAGCCAAGAGGGTTGGTGTTTATGTCTGATAAGGCTGCTTCTATAAACGCTGCCATATCCGCAATTTTTCCAGGTGCACATCATGCCTTATGTTGTCGACATTTGGTCATGAATGTGAGATCCAGGGACCCACGGATAAAAGTTTATAAGACAGCATACTGGAAGGCATGCAAGGCTTACACCACGCGAGTGTTTGACCGAATGATGAATATTCTGCGAGTTGGTATTCCAGAAGGTGCTAAATTGATGGAAGAGATTGGGGTGGATAGGTGGTCAAGAGCTTATTTTCCCGCGCAACGTTTCAATATTATGACATCGAACAGTGCATAGTTGATCAACGCCATGTCAAGGTTTGCACGTAGATTACCTATTGTCGGATTCATTGAGTACTTTAGAGAATTTCAACAAGAGTGGTACTTTATTCGTCGACGTAAAGCAGGTTTATAAAATATCAATATGATAGTTTTATGTGTGATTGTTATTTCTGTAGACGATATTCTATAATTATAGATTGTTTATTTTGTAGAGGAATTAAATCACCCACTAACAGAATGGGCTCAATTGAAGATCCAGAAGAGGATTGGAAAGTCTGCGATGTGGACTGTTCGGGGAATTGGCTAGGGCAGATGGGAGGTCCACGATATGGACAGGGGTGCCGAGGTTGATATGAGTATACGTAGTTGCTCATATTTCAAATGGCAGGTGTCTGGGTTGCCCTGTGGTCATGCCATCGCGGTTGCCAAAAAAATGGGTGAAAAAGATTGTTTTCATTTGATTACCGTGCCTTATTTCATGTCCGAACTTTACAAGGCCACATACCACGGGGTAATTAATCCAGTAGGCCCTTCACAAACATGGGAGTATCTAGAAGACCCTCTACCCATTGTTCTTCCACCGCTAGTAATAAAGAGACCAGCTGGGAGACCCAAAGGCAACAATCGTCGTCCATCTCGTGGGGAAAGTCGTTCACAAAAGAGGTGTCCTAGGTGTGAAGAATACGGACATACGAGCACTCAGTGTCCCTTGATCCTGTCTTCAGCTAGAGGAAGTAGTCAGCTAGAGCCAATAGGAACTATCGATCTTAACAGTCTTTATCAAAATGTCCAGTTCAATTAGTTGTCTAATGTGTAACCCATCCGACTGTTTTAGTTTCATTGTATTAATAAAGAGTTGCTTCTTTGTGGTGAATCATTGAATAATAAGGAAATAAACACAGAGTACTATGATAGAGTTCGGTGAACCGATACATAATGAGCTGATACAACATAGACATAAAAAAGGAAGAACCAACAACCTAGACATAAAAAAGAAAAACCATCAACTTAGACATAAAATAACATAAGCGTAAACGCGCAGAAACCTTAGACGAACTACATCATAGTTCTCTAAGCCTAATCGTATGAAGATCGCCTTAAGTTCCGCAACGAAAAAGTATCAGTCGCGCAGTTCGTCCTGGATGGCCGCAACCTCTTCATTTATAAGGTTGATCCTGCGTTCTTCCTTGCTAATGTCTTTGTTGGTGGACCTAACGGTCGCTTTTTTTCAACAATGGATGCCTTGAGGGCACGTTTTACTTCCTCCTTAGCCCTAAAGTTCTCATTGAGGGTTGCGATGTAGGCTTCAGCTTCTTGTGTTGCTGCTCTGAGTTTCCTATGCATTTCTTGTGAGCTGATTGCGGGGTTTGCAGAAGATGATAGACCAGAAGTTCCAGCCATTTGAACTTGGAATTAAAATTTGAAGATGATTAAATGAGTAAGAAAGTAGTTGAAGAGATGGTAAGTTGTGATGTATATGTGGATGAACCAGCCTATTTATATACATGCGGAGCCGCTATTATGCTCCACGATAGCGGTAATAAGGGTATTTTGTGGATTTGGATATCTTGAAGAAATATCAAGAATCTAAAACTTTTCAGAAATAACGTGAATGCTTTTCAGAGTGGTCAGGAATCTAATACTTTTCAGAAAGGTCAGGAATCTAATACTTTTCAGAATGGTCAGGAATCTAATACTTTTCAGAAAAATCCAGTCGGCCTTTTCAGACCCTTAACCGCTATTCGGCAATCCCTAATAGAGACTTGATGGTGTAAAATACGTATATGAAAACAAAACCAAGTTTAACCACAAATTAACCTAACCAATCACCATACTCACAGGCAAGCGTACCTGATCGAAAGCAATATAGTTTAGGAAAGTCCGGGTATCGTTCTTACCACTGGGAACAGTCAAGTTATTCAAGAAAAATCTAATAAAGTTCAATTAATCTAAAAGGGGGTTTTTATATGAAAGCAATTTTAAAACACTAAAAAGATTAAAGCTTTACTTTAAAACAATTACTAGACAAGATAGTACTTGTTATGGTTTAGGTTGAATCCGCTTGTGGATGAGTTAATTAAATCACAAAAGTATAGTTTATTTGGTTATTGTAAGAATTTAAGCTAAAGCACCCTAACATGTTTTATCTCCGATTATAAACCAAGTTGGTCTCCCGGCCCAATTGCAAGGACTGGTCGTCAAGCAGTCTAGCAAAAGTCACCCTAATCAATGCTAGGTCGTGAGATCTTACTAAATAGTCTACTTTTGGTCCAAGCACACTACTTACCACTTTACTCCGCGTCACCGGAATGAGAGGTAAAGGAGGTTGATTAACCCGAAGGAGTCTACCTATCTAAAAATAGATACACCCAACCAACAAGTTCAGATAGCCACAGTTAAAACATCAACTTCGGAATCAAAGACAAACATTTAATAAACCAAACACACTATTAAACCAATTAATACCAAAACATCATCCAACAAGGTTCATCAAAACCACAATAAGTACTACTAATAAAACTACTCACTAGACATAACTAAAACTGAAAACATGAATAAAAGAACAGACTTTATACCGACCGTGAAACTGGAGATGATCGAATACCGGACAAGTAACTCCGGGTAACAATCCGCTCACGTTCAACACTCATAAAAATCTCTCCTTTTCTCACTTTTACTGATTACTGACTCTAGAATAAAGCTAATTAATTTATGACTCTATATCTCCAAAACAGGTTGAAAGCCAGTATTCATAAAAGTTGTTCGGCTCACTTTGCGATCGCGAGGCTGCAGCGTCGCGGCGCGAAACACTTAACGAACCCTAATTTTCCTTTTCAGCTCCTTCTAGAATATTCCATAGAGGGTCTTCACTTACTTCGCAACGCTAAACTTCTGAACTCCAATGCGAAATCGGCCAAAAACAGGAATCTTCTAGAATTTCCACACCTCGCGGCGCGAAAGTATAAGCTTCGCGGACGCGAAAGCTCTCTGTTCCACTTTTGCACTTTTTTCTCACTTTTCACAACTTTTAGTACTTTTCCGCTCAATGGCCTCCAAAAAGTGTAAAACCAAGATTCAGTAGTTTTTTGTGAGTAAAACATCCAAGAAATGAGTTAAAATGGGGTTGAACATTGGAAACCATAACTACCAAAACATGTATAATCTGACAACAACAACATCATTAACATTGTCTTATTATATATATATATATAAATGAAAATAGTCTGACATCAACAACAACAACTTTAACATTGTCTTATTATATATATATATATATTCATATTAAGTTAAGAAACAACAAACATCATCATCATCCTCTGACTTCTATGACTTCTGTATATATATATATATATATATATATATTTATATAAAAAAAGAACTTATAAAACAACCAACCACAACATCATCACCACCAACGACTCCCATATATATTCATAGATAAAAACTTAAAAATAACAACTACGAACCCGAGACTGTTACCCTCAACAAACAACAAGAACCACCACCGGACAGCAGCCGGCCATGGCCAACTGCTGCCGGAACGGCCGCCGGGTCAGCAGCAACGGCGGCTACTGCCACCGCAGCCCCGCCGTACGACAGCAACAGAAGCGACGGGTTGACCCGCCACCACCGTCGCTCCAAACTCAACACCTAACTTCCTCAATGCCACCACTCGCCGGGTGTCTTCGGTGCCGCCTACGGTCGTCGTCCCGCACGGCAGCAACTACAACAAACCCCACCGCCGCCTCCATCGCCGGTGACAACAACCCAAAACGTCACCCCGACCCTTGCCGGCGTGAACGACCTCAGGCACCGCCGCCTACAGCGGCTCTGGCTACACCATCCTCCCGTCGACTGCCAAGGCAGCCGACTACGCCGATTCCGTTCACGACGTGACGTCGCCGGCGACGGCCGGCGCACATCGCCACCAACAGAAGCCGCCAGAAGAAAAATAAGCTACAAGAACGAACCCTAGCGTGTGGTAAGAGAGAAAAGGGTTACCTAAGCGAACGACACTGAAAGCTACCTCTCGCGTTGATCTCTCCTTCTCCGGCGGTCAGTCTCCGGCGGTTTTTCCGGCAAGCTCCCGTCAAATCTCTTTCTCTCTCTCTCTCTTGACTTTTCCCTACAAGATAGCTAGATGATAATAACCTAGCCTAATATTCCTAGATATAGGCTAACCTATCACTATCCTTTCCCAATTCAAATTCTTTAAATAATTAATAAATAAAGAAACCATTATCAAATAAAAGGGATAAGCTAGCTTCTTAACTGATTTTTAAATAAATAAAAATAAATAAATAAATAAAAATGGGGTGTACAACTCTCCCACACTTACCAGGATTTCGTCCCTGAAATCAATCTGAGGACAAATCCGGGTACTTCTCTCGCATTTGCGACCGAACAGAACACCAGCTGCCTCAGCCGCCCTTTGCCGTACACGATGAGCTCACCCTTACTCAGATTCTGGATGCGGACCACTTGTTCCGCACAGTCTACCGTACCTCGGTTACGAACATCCAGTCTACACCTATTATTACGTCTATCCGGCTCACGGGGTGGGGATCAAGTCAATGGTAAGAGGTACTCCATGAATCACCAAGCTACAGCCCCGGTAAGCATCCTCGCAAACTCGCGCCTCTCCGGCAGCTATATCTATGGCTAAAGGTCTGACTAACCTATCCCGTTCTAACCGAAAGTCCTAACAGAACGCACTCGATACAAAGATCAAGTGGCTCCCGCATTGAAAAAAACCAACGCGGGTTTCTTATTTACAGAGAAAACGCCTAAGTTAAGCAGTTCAAATTTCAACTACCAGATAAGCTCATACACACAACTACGCTACTAGATCACAACATTCATAATGTCAGGGCTACAACATAACTAAGGCGTACCTGCAACCATATCGGGATCCGCCTCCGCCTCCCCGGCCGTCAGCTGAAACACTCGACCACGGCCGCCAGTAGTGGACCCGCTCTTCTTGCCCGTCGAACCGTCGGTGATCATCAATGGAGTGGGTGCTGGTGTCGCTGCTGCTGCTGCTCCAACCAACTGAGGGCAGTTGGGTTTGATATGTCCCGGCTGGAAGCAATGAAAAGAGGTCCTCGGTTCGACCCTGCACTCCTGACTTCGGTGACCAGGCTTCCCGCATTTGAAGCACACGGGTTCTGGTAGTCGACACTCCCCTGAGTGGTTCTTCCCGCACTTAGGGCATCCAGAAAACTCCTTACGATCGTCACTCCTCTGTCCCTTGGACTTCTTCACGGGCACTGGCTCCTGCTCCGCCTTCCTCTTCCCTTGGCGGTGTTCCTCCAGGTACAGCTCCCGAGCTCGAGCTACCTCAACCATCGCATCGAAATTCTTGCACATCGAGGTGGCAACAAACTCTTGAATCTCCGTCTTCAACACTCCCCGATACCGAAACATCTTCATCGCATCCGTGCTTACATAGTCAGGGCAGAACAGTGACTTCTCCAGGAACTGGTCGGTGATCTCGTTCACCGATTCTGTCGTCTGCTTCAGGTTCAGGAACTCTGCCGTGATCCTCTCCTTCTCGATGCGAGGAGCGAACTGCTCATCAAATAGCACCTTGAATTCGTCCCAAGTCATCGCGCTGATCTGCCCCTCAGTTCGGCTTTTGAGAATCAGCCCCCACCAGTCTTTTCCCGCGTTGCGTAGCAGGTTCACAGCATAAAACACCTTCATTCCCTCCGGGCAGCCGCTGGTGCGGAAAGCACCCTCAACGGCGGCGACCCATCGGGAACAGGAAATGGGGTCCTTCCGACCCTCAAAATGTGGCGGTTGACATGCCATGAAGTCCTTGAATGTACTCGTCTGTCCCTGACTCTGGCTGGTGCTCCCCGTCCCCGATCCACGAGCAGTAAAAGCTGTCTTGATCCTCTCATCGAAGGCCTGTAATAACTCGTCCTTCATCTGAGCGAACAACCCAGGAAGGAGCTGGTGTAGCACCTCGTTGACCTCCGAGCCGATGAGGTCCCTAAGATCCGGAGTCTCAGACCCCTCGTTACCCTGATTCCTTCTAGTAGTCACCATGTTGAGCGTTCTAGACTAGTTTAGCAACAGGTCTTAAGGAAACGCCAGTTCAATTCCCTCATCTAATGTCTAACTACCTTCCCATTTTACCCAGGCTCAAGCAAGTACCTATCTCTAGCCTTTAGTGTGCATACCACCTATAGACTAGTTGCATTTCTATCCTCAGGGTGCATACAAAGTCATGGAATAACATTCAAGCACATCACAAAGATTTCCTACTACCGTCAAGCTAATGAAGCTCCTAAGACTTAATCAATTCCAAACCCATACAAACGTTTATAGTGGTGCTATTATTTGGGCCCGAGCCACTATAACCGTTCCATATGATAGCCGGGTCGGGATCACTCGACAACAAGCAAACAAGAACATGCCTCATGACCCTTTCCTGACATACCACCGTATAGGCTTAGTCCTGATACCATCCTCAACAGCCCCATTGACTCGACTGAGCAGATAATCAAATAACATTTAATCACATAAAATCGTATAAATATCGTACTTGTCGGCAACCAAAAGTTAGCATACAATAACATTCAATACAATATCCAAATACATAGCTCACCTCCAGCCTGAAGCTCCGCCGATGATTCCGACCCTTGACCCATTATTTGTCCCAAAATCTCGGGTTTAAGTCCAACCACACGCACGCTCGCAAACGTACGCGTTGTTCCTCTTAAACCACGCTCTGATACCAAGTTGTAAAGCCACTTTCTCAAAAACGAATTTTTTTATAAAAAATTTAGGAAAGGAATGACTTGAAAATTTATTTCTAAGGTAAAAGAACACCAATAATTTAAAAAGGGTTTACTTCACGGGAGTGTATCCAACTTGTCACGAAAAGTTATTGTATGTACTGTACTTTCATTTCTACCTTTTGACGTATCAATACTTTCCAATTTGACATTTTAATGTATCCAACCTGTTATAGCAGGTTACCCGCTGATGTGGCACCGGTTTTGATGACGTGGCGCTGATGTGGGTGCTGACATGTATATGTTGTGTTTTTAAAATAATTACAAAAGAAAAGAAAAAACAAAATTAAAAAAACAAAACCAAATCTTCTTCTTCTTCCCGTGAGATTTCCAGAAACCCAAAAAACCCCAACTTTTTCTTCCACCTGCCACCACCTCCGGCGAGTTTGCCGGCGCCGGCACCACCCGCCACCACCTCCGGCGAGTTTTCCGGCGCCACCACCTGCACATCCGGCGACCATTCACGCTGACGCCATCGCCATACCTTCTTCGTTTGAACACAGCCGTCAACATCCCCTCCCCTCCGACGGGTCACTGTCGTAACCACCGCCCTTCACCGCCGTTGAAGCCACCGCCCTTCACCGCCGTTGAAGCCACCTCCCTTCACCGCTGTTGTAGCCACCGCCGTTTCGATTTCCAGATCGAAGCAAACAGAAAATCGAAGGTCCGATTTCCTCTCTTTGTATGAAGGTCTGATTTCGTTTCTCTTCATCTTCTAGGGTTTTCATCTTCAGATTTAGGGTTCTAGCCCAAAACCCCCAAATCGTTCTCCCCTAAATCTAAGTTTTGTTTGGGTTTAGGTTTTGTTCTTGGTGATGAAGATGAACCAAATCTGGGTTTGTTAGGATTTTGTGTTAGGGTTTTGTTTGCTGATGATTTGTATCAGATTTGTATCATCTTAATCAGATTTGTATCATCTCCATCAGATTTGTATCATTTTGGTGATGATTTGTATCATTATGGACCAAATCTTGTTTGATTTATCTAGGTTCTGATGAAGGACCAAATCTAGGTTTTGTTATGTTCTATCTAGGTTCATGTTTATCACCATCTTCATGTTCTTCATCTAGAAAATCAAATCTGGTTTTCATCTTCATGTTTATCATTATCTTCATGTTTTATGTGATGTGGTATTTTAGAAAAATCAAAAATTGTAAAATTTACAGGTTACCTGCTTAGCAGGTCACCCTATACATTAAAATGTCAAATTTGAATGTATTGATACGTCAAAAGGTAGAAATGAAAGTACAGTACATACAATAACTTTTCTTGACAAGTTGGATACACTCCCGTGAAGTAAACCCATTTAAAAACCCAATATCTAACAAAAATCAACTAATAAAATTCCAGTTTAACGATAAATAGTAACGTCAGAGTCAAGTGCCATCGGAAACATCGCCACGAAGTCAAGCTGGAGCTTTGCCCTTATCCTTGCCCGAACTAGCACCTGAAAAAGGGGAACAACTATCGAGGTAAGCGAACGCTTAGTGAGCTAGCGTCACACACAAACTACAATATCACATGCACACATACCGATATAGGTTCCCAAACAATCACAAATATCACATACCACATACATTTAAACCAAGCAAAACTCGACTCTCATGAGGTCATAACACTCCCGTCAGTTTGGACACGGGTCGGCCCCCACAACTCACCAAGGGCATGTGGATTCCCTTTCGCCCGTCAGTTAGGATACGGGTCGGCCCCCACAACTCACCAAGGGCATGTGGTTCCCTATCCACACTATAAAGTGCACGCATACATACAATATCATAATTCATGCATAACGTAACTCACCTTAATTGCAGAAACGGCAAACCACGAACAAATCACAGCAACCCTGGAATAATTTTTAACAATTATAATTATTACTAATATTCCCAAACAATCCATATAATTATCTAATTAATCCAAACCTTAAATTAATCCAACCACTTTATGAAAGTGTTAAATGTAGAAAACCTATACGAGAACCGCGGACGTCAAGCGGGTCTAAACGGTTTAAACGCGACCCGGCTCGCGCCGCTCACAACTACGGACAATGGTTAACCCCGACGACACTTAGCCAGTCTAACAACCCTAGGCTAACCCGACTTAAACCTAAATAAATATATATTTATATATATATATATATATATATAGTTTTTCTTTTAAAATATTAATAATTATATTTATATATATATATAAATAAAAGTAATCTGACAACAACAACATCATTAACATTGTCTTATTATATATATATAAATAAAAATAGTCTGACATCAACAACAACAACTTTAACACTGTCTTATTTTATATATATATATATATATATATATATATATATTCATATTAACTTAAGAAACAACAAACATCATCATCATCCTCTGACTTCTATGACTTCTGTATATATATATTTTTATAAAATAAAGAACTTATAAAACAACCAACCACAACATCATCACCACCAACGACTCCCATATATATATATATATATACATAGATAAAAACTTAAAAAGAACAACTACGAACCCTAGACTATTACCCTCAACAAACAACAAGAACCACCACCATGAACCACCACCGGACAGCAGCCGGCCATGGCCAACTGCTGCCGGAACGTCCGCCGGGTTAGCAGCAACGGCGGCTACTGCCACCGCAGCCCCGCCGTACGACAGCAACAGTAGCGACGGGTTGACCCGCCACCACCGTCACTCCAAACTCAACACCTAACTTCCTCAACGCCACCACTCGCCGGCTGTTGTCGGTGCCGCCTACGGTCGTCGTCCCGCACGGCAGCAACAACAACAGACCCACCGAACTATGCAAGTCATCTACATACCATTAATTTAATCCATCAAATAATAAGATCTATTTGGTTTAATTATGTTGACAAATTATCTTTTTAAAATTAATAGCTCATGAGGGAAAATTTGGCAATTTTATTCCCAAATGTAGGTATGGTAACTTAGGATGATAAATCTTCAAACATCAAAGTGTCTAGATGTTTTTCTTTTGAAGATTAAGAGGAGTAGAAGAAGATGGTAAAAACTAGTGAACAATGCACATGTGAATACAAATGTGTGTGTGGATTTTGCATCTACACCTTCTTACCTTCAAGATGTTCTTGAAGTTCTTGATGATAGATGATTTTTAGGGCTGAAATGGAAGGGTTTTTGAGAGATAATAGAGAGAATGTTGAGAGAGTTTTCTAGTGTGAGAAAGTAGAGAGAAAAGAACTATTGTGGAAATGGTTGAAATGGGAGAGTATGAGGTGTATTTAAATAAAAAAAGATGGAGGATGTGTGTTGGTGTTGTTGTGGAAGCCAAAAAAAGAAGAGAGAATGGGAGTTTGAGTGTTGGTATAATTTGTTAAATAAAGTCTTACTAATTAAAATTGGCAAAGCAAAATATTTAAAAAGACACTAGCTTCTTTTGAATTAGGTGAAAAGGATGATGTAAGGAAAATATAAATTGTAGTTTAGATTTGAAAATACTCAAAGCTTAATTGCAATATATATATATATATATATAAAAATTGGCCATTTTATAATATTCGTGTAAATTCTCCTAATTTTGAAGGTTTCTAACATAATCCTCATAAAATAGCACTAAAGTTTTCGGTTAAATGCTATGATGGAAAATTACTGTCTAGGTAATAAAGTGAAGGGACTCAATATATCTAACCTGAAACTTATTTTCTTTTGACGGTTGTCCCACATAGGGACCTCATCAAGTCTCAAGGAAAAACCTTGAAGATCCCCTCCTCCTCCAATGACGCAATTTCATAGTTGTTTGGCCAGTTTTTATCAACTGCTGTAGATCTAAGCTCTTCACCAGCTGAGGGGGTGAGAGCTCCAACTGGCACTGATCAACCAAGCCCCTCAAGTCTCTCTCACTTCCAAGACGACGTAGTCGTGGAGGAAGAAGCAAAACACGAAGATGAATAGGAAAAAGAAGAAGACGCAGACAGTGATGCTTGCCATGGAGTCGATTAGGGCCATCAAGGAAATGACAATGATGATGATCCCCCAAGGATGATAAAGCCCTCCTTAGAGGCCTCTCCCTCTACCTAACGATGGGTGCTCCAGTTGAGGGGGAGCAAGAGGAAAATCAGCCTGCTAAAGGAGGATCAAATGAACAACCTACTCCTCAACAACAAGAGCAGGTGGTAAACCTTTCTTCAGGTACTCACTCTCCCACCAAATCCAACTCCCCTCTCAAACCCACTTCTCTCACTTCTTCTGATAACTTACCCATTGCCACCATCCTACCCAAAAACAAACCACAAACCAAAGAACCTATCAAGATAGACCTATCATCATATGATGAAAAGTCGAATTTTGTAAACCTTGTCTCCACTTCTGAAAACAACCTTGAAACTAACCAGGAAATAATTTCTGAAGAACCAAACCCTACTAACCCTAACCTTGAAACCCTAGACATCATCCCTTTCCAACAACCTGAAAACCAACAAATCTTCGAAAAGACTTACAACTTCAGATCAGTCACTCCTGACATTGTTAACCTGATGGAAAACAGTGTCTCTAAAAGCACTCGTGCTGCAGTGATTGAAATGATCTTCGAAGTAACTTCCATAACCCCTGATCCCACATCACTTAACCCAACACCTATAAACATTCTTTATCCATTAAACCCTCAACCTCAAATGCAACCTCAACATCAACCCAAATCTCAACCTTAACCTCAACCTCAACCCTATCCTCGACATCAACCCAAAAGAACCACTCTCCCTCCTCTTACCATCAGGGAAAGACCCTTCGTCTCTCAATGATCTACCTCTGCTGCTAAGGACAAAGGAAAGGCCCGGATGCCTGAGTATCAAAATTTCAATGATGATACTCAAACCATTCAAGAATGGCATAAGGGTGGTATATCCTCTCAGAACGGAACAAAAATCCCTCTTCGTACCTCTGGCTCTTGAGAGATTTTTGACGTCGTATATGAAAATGACAGGTTACAGACTGAGTAGGCTGAAAGGGAGCCACTGCAGTTCCCTTCAAAAGGTTTCGAGTCAACCTAACTGGTTGATAATTCCAAAATTATACATATTTTACTAACATCATTTCCCCACTTTTGTCTTTATTTTGAGAGCAATTATGATACAGTTTGACTAAAAAATGCTTGAATTCTAGTTTTGCAGGTTTTGGAGGCACTTTTGCAGAAAAGTAGAAAAAGAGGGTAAGAAGCATCAAAAATGGATACTTTGTGAAGAAATGGAAAATCAATTATTTGGTTTCCATTTATGTGCTTTTCTTCCCTTCCAAGTTAATAGATGCCTCCCAGATTATTCCGGAATGTTCCTGATTTCTCCACCAAAAGGAAGACTTCTTCCTTAAGCAAAGATCTTTATCAGATATGGAAAAGAATATTCTGGAGCATACAATTTCCCTTTCGCGACCACCAAGCTGCACATTTCGCGCCGCTAAAGAAGTCAATGGAAATCCGGAAGATTGAGTTACCCGTTTAGAGCCGCTAAACCTGCCGTTTCGCGATCGCTAAACGGGGCCTGCCGATTTTATTATAAATACAAGCCTAGGGTCATTCAGTTTTATTCATCTCATTATTCAGTTTTCTGTAATTCTCTCATAGTTCAGTAGTTAGGTTAGATGTTGGAAGCCGCTTAGGGTTTCCAACCCAGGAAGCCGGAGGCTCGATATGACGACTACGGAGGAGATTCGAGGGAATGCACGACAAACCTACCGGTCTTTAGTCGGTTTGTTTACGTATTTATGATTAGTATGTCTATGTACTGATTCCGTTTGTGTTTTCATTATGGTTTGGATACTTTGGATATTTGTTTTAATTTAATTAGATGAATGATTTGTTGAATGTTGTCTTTGGTTCCGTTCTGATTTATATTGTTTGGTTATTTGAACTCATTAGTTGGGTGTATCTGTTTTGACCAAAATAGATAGACTCCGATAGGATAATCAACCTACCTTAACCTACCCTTTGACCCGGAGAGTTGTGTTAAGTGGTTACTCAGACCGAGAGCGACCTGGAGGTAGAAAACCATGCAATAGAAATAGGATCGGATGACCGGTACTAGATTGTCTGACAAACGACCTAAGTATTGGGACTATGAGGACCAACACCTAGTTGATAATCTTAGATAAACATGTTCGGGTGCTTTATTGCTTAAATTCTGACAACAATCATTAATCTATGTCTTATGAAAGTAAACCATAATGGATTCACTTATCTCCAATGTATGTCTGTTCATCAGTTTTCCACTTCTTGGTTAGGTTAATTTATTATTTGTCTTTTATATTTAAAAATACCTTTTCAAAAGCAAACCCCCCATTTTCCAGATTGACTGATTATAGCTTTAGTTGACATCTAGCTTAACCGTTCCCAGTGGTAGATACGATACCTGGACTTTCCTACACTATATTACTCACGATCAGGTACGCTTGCCTGTATATGTGGTAAGACAGTGGCTAGGCATTAGAAGTTAAAACTTGTTCCGCTTTTTATATATAATAATTACCGTATCAAGTTTTTAGCGCCGCTGCCGGAGAATGGTTGCTTAGTTGGATACTAGAGTTTAGTTAGTTAATCGATCCTTGATTGGGAATTTATTCCCGATTAAGTTACTTGCTTTCTAGTTTAGTTTTTATTTTAGTTATCTTTTATATTTTCGTATTACGCCGGGTGTTTGTTGTCACTTTTGCAAATATGAAGAAGAAAGGAACTTTAAAGGAGACAGTCACGGAACCTTCCGTCCTTCAGCTAACTCCTCAGTCCATAAAAGAATTAGCGAATTTCATGGTGACTCAAGACAAACTCAATTACGCCTTTCTTCAAGAACGATGTGATCAAATTACAACTATGGGGAAATTCGAGCAAAAGCAGAATGTACTCGTGAAATTTTTGGCAAAACAGATGAGGAGATCCGAAGAAGGGCAGGATGTTATCACCAACTCACTCGCAAAAGCACAAAAACAACATGACTCAGAAATGAGAAAACTAAATTATGAACTTGGAGAATTGAGGATGGCCCTCGTTGAAACACAGAAACTTAATGTTCACCTATGGGAACGCCTTAAGTCTGGTGATTTTGACAAGAAGGATACTTGCTCTCAACCTATGGAACATAGTGCTGCTTGGCGGGCGTGGCTAGAACAGAAGGAGGACAACCGCAATTATACAAAAATTGCGCAATTTGAGCCGAGATTACAAATTGAGGAGATTGAAGAGCCGGTTGGAATCATTACGATAAAACCGGAAGATCAAATCCCCAATCATCAAGAGGTAAGTAAAGCATCCATTAATCCTAACGAAACTGACGGAAATTTACTTTTGCAGGATAAATCATGGATGGATACGGAATCGGATGATGGATTTTGGGACGAACTTGAACTCTTTCTACAAGAAGACATCCAATCCGAAGCTCCAAAGAAAAAACAGCCAATTGATGAGCCGGTGATAGAAAGGGGCCAAATGAATTCGCATCGACAGATGGACATGGAAGCTACTCAGCTCGAGAATGATGTTGAAGCTTCTCCGCAAGAAGATGCCCAACTAATCGAAGAATCCTCGCCGGAACAATGCTCTCCTAAACAAAAGGTAAGTCCCCCTAAAATTGATGGTAACGAGTCTAACACCGAATCTTTGTTTTCACGGGTCAATCCACGCACAGTTCGGTGTGAGGAGATTTTGGCCCAAGATCCTTTTTGGGAGGCCAATTGTCAAAAGCAATTGGTTGACCCAACGCTCTTAGAGACACATTTAAAGGATCTAAGGTCAAGCTCGTACGAATCTGGCACTCATTCTGCAAAGGAACAGAACACAAACCGGAGCGGTGAGTGGTATGCTACTCTACCTGGCAAATCTCCCAAAGGTAAGTCGTCGAGCCAAGGTATGTACCACCACCATCACCCTAACTTCAATGCAAGTGAAGGGTGTGCTGATTTAGGTAACAGTAATTAAATTCGGAGTCAGGCTCGAGACTCGAGACAAAAACAAGCGCTTCTCGGGAGGCAACCCGTGAGTTTTAAGTTTTTCATGCTTTTGTTGTGTTTTTAGGGTCATAGAGTGTCTTTTAATGTCTAGGATTGATACCCAAATCATTTCGGTCAAAATTTGAAAAAAAGTGGATAGAAAGGATTTCGCTTTCGCGAAAAAAATTTTCGCTCCGCGAAACCAGGTTTCGTAAAAAAAAATAATAAAAATAAAAATAAAAAAAATTCTTCGCGGCGCGAAGCTTATATCTCGCGAATGCGAAGAGCTTTCTATGTTGAAAAAAAAAATTTATTTTCTTTGTTATTTTCAAAGCCTAACTAACCCAAAACTCTTTTTCTCTCGCCAAAAGTTGAATCTCAATGTTTTTTAACCTCCAATCTCTTCAGCTTTAAGTGTGGGAAGACTTTGGCTTTTTCAAACATTAAGTGATAAACCATACTTTTTCTAACTTCTCAAGCAATAGGTTTTTCTATACTTTGATATTTTTACATAACTTGCTTGAGACAACATATCCCTTTGTTTAAAAAAAAAGAAATTTATTTTTGCAAAAAGGGATAAATCAAGTTTTAAGTGTGGGAACCCAATGTGATAACAATTTTCAAAATTAAATTTTGTTGGGTTCCCAATCTAAATTAACTTGATTATATGGTTCAATCACTAAGTGTGGGAAAACTTTTTCCAATAGTTTTCCAAAGCCCAATAGTCCAAGCCCAATGTTTTGAAAAGGAGAGTTGAGATTTGTTTTTAAAAGAGATTTTTGACTAATGGTGATGAGAATTTGATGTTGACGTGTTGGTTGGGGTTTTCAATAAAGTTTTTAAAATAAAGTGTTTGTCCACATTGTTTTGTAACGTGATTTGACTTAACTTTATTTTGGGTTATCGTCCTATCTATCTTAGTTTTAGTTTACATTTTTCTTTTCAGTGTTTTTTGTTCGTAGGTTTTGGTGTGGTAAGCCCTCGGAGTCTCTTATCATTCATGAGCCGATCGTTAGCTTCAAGTCTCTTAACCCGGGAAGTTTCTATTTTCCTTTCACCTCTCTACTTGTTTTTAATTGTTGTTGCATTGAGGACAATGCAAGTTTTGAGTGTGGGGAGGGGGTTAAGTAGACTTAACTTGTTTTGATTTCTTAACCCGTGGTTTAATTGTTCTTTATCTTATACCTTTCCACTTGTGCTTTAATTGTCATTGCATTGAGGACACTGCAATTTTTAAGTGTGGGAAGGGGGTTAAGAAAACCAAGTAGAACTTGTCACTTTGAATGCTTGTCGAGATCACATAAGGAAAGTCCTGTTAAATCTGAATTCAATCCACTATGATTAAGAAGCTTAATTCAATCACCAATCTCACTTTTATTAACTATAGAGTACAAGATGAACACAACACACACTCTTCACTTTCTCTCTCTAACAAGCACTTGATATGACAATTACGAATCCCTTAGAAAACTAACTCTCCTAAAAGCTTTTATACCCCCAAGGGTATTTACACAACACACCCCTCAACTTTATACAAGTTACAAAACACTCAACAACTTGAATACAATTACATTTTAACCCTAACAATCTCCCCCTTTGTATTCAAGTTGGAAATAACCAACTAACACAAAACTTGTAAACATATACAATCTTCACAAACTTCACTTTATCAGAATCAGCAACAAACAAAACTTTTCAGCATCAGAAATCTTCACGAAATACAGGTAACCAACTTGAATTCAACTTGAGAACCTCTTGACTTTAAAAATCATCAACGTTCTTCAGAAAAATTTCTCAACCTTTTCAAAGTAAAACAATCTCCCCTTTTTTCGCAAAATTGAATTATCTCCTTTGAAGTATCCACCTTCAATAAACTCAGCTTGAATCAGAATTCACCAACTATTAACCACCTAAGTATCAAACTCCAGATATTCTCAATTATCTTCATATTAAATCAAACTACTTTCTCAACTTCAGCAAATCAAACCATTCTTTCATCAACCTTCACAACTCGAACTCAATCTTTAAACCTAAAGGCTTTTCAACCATAGATTCAAAAGATTTAAACTTCGATCTCTCTTTATCTCCCCCTTAATACTTGCTTTCTTCCCTTAACTGTTACTTTCACAAAACATTTCTTCACAAACCAAATCATCATGTACTTTCAACTGATTATATCTTCAACTCTTGATACTTTCGTCTTTTCTTCAAGCAACATCAACACTTGTATCACGATCAACATTATTACTTCACAAATCATTTCTTCACATATAACCTCAAAACTTGATTGAACCAACATCTTGAAATCTTCAATCAACCATACTTGATGTCTTGAATTCTTCAACTAAATCTTGACCTCTTCAAACGAATATTGGGCTCTTTAACATAACTCTCATATCTTCATCATGTCTTTGACACATGTCTTTGATACAACTTCTCCCCCTCATGATGGTTAGGAGAATCCGAAACATCATGAACAATCAAAGACAACATCATCAAATTACTCAAAACTTGCTGCAACAAAAATTCTCCCCTCAAACAAATATCGCATCCATATCAGATTACTCCCCCTCAAATCCGGCTCAAATTTCTCCCCCTCAAATGATGGGTAATCGGCTAACATAGAAACACAATGAGCAACTATTGACACAACAACTCATAGAATTGTGTGGCCTATTTTCAGTGTTGTCAACGGGGTAGCACTGATAGGACTTCCAGTCATCACTGAAGCAAAGTTATAAAACTAAGTTCTCAGACTATTCCGGCAATATCACAAAGATATGCAGTTGGAATCACAAAGACTCGTGCAAGTGTCAAAGAAATATCATCATAATCATTAGGCTCAAATATTGAGTCAACCTGGGACGCAGATTGATAAACAATAGACTCTAGTGCATAGAATATGAAGTTCGGAGACCGGAAAGGATGTCTTCCTAGTTTCAATATCTAAATCTTCCGAGTGAAGATTAGATAGATGATGTGCTAATTCTCCATGAGAATTGAAACAAACATCTTTTAAGAGATATTTGAGTAGCTTGGTGGGGTGACACGAGTTATCGACATTGGGTCCATGTCTTGTTTCAATATTCATCTCCAAAGAGTCGAGAATGAATAGATGATGTGGTTACCCGGATAACTGTATAGGTTTGGGAAGGATCTTCTTTTATTCTTTTTTGATCCTGTCTCACTCTCACCATTTTCTTTTAACTCCCCCTACACTCAAGCTCTCGGCATTTTACCTCATGCACACCCTCACAAACTAGGTCTAACCTAGGGATGTGTTTCTTGGGTAGATCCTCCGGCTCTGGATTGATCATAGAAACTTCTATATCCTATCACACATAAGTTGATATCATGAAATGATATTCTTTGAAACGTTGAGTATATTCATACCAGAACGTGATATGATGGTGATTCATATGTGATACAATATGTATATAGGGAACATATGTTGAACAAAAATGGAAAACATTTGTTGATGAGATCATATGTTGAAGAAATTCATTCAAATGCTCTAACAAGTGATGATTGATTGTAGAAATCAAAAATCTTGATCATGAATTCCAAAGAACAAAATTCAAGCGCGAAACAGGTAGACTCAGTAAGCACAGTGTATTCAAGAAATGAATCAATGATTAGAAAGTTTAAGTGTGAAGAACAATTCACAATTAATAATCTGAATAAGAATTGAATCATTGAAATGAAATAACGTGCATTGAAATCAAATTGGAATTCAAGCGAGTGTAGTTCCACCGAATAATTTCAACGAATATATGAGATGTGGAAATAACAATGTGAAGAAAAATATAACACGTGGTAATTCGAGAAACGATTTAGAATCGGAAAGGAACGAACACAAGTAAGTTCCTGAAGATGAACACCACGGTTAAACACAATTAAGCGCAAGTTATGAACTAAGGTTTAGAGGGATACTTACAATAACGCTCATATAACACATTGATGCTCGGGTCTTGAACTGATTTATTCAAGAGCCATACACCTGCAAAATCAAGAGAAACAAGATTTTGGTATCCACGTGGATGTAGATCCTCTGTTGTTAGGTGCAATAGGTTTATAAGAATAAATCTTGTAAATCCCAAATCGTTCATCGATATAATCTTCACACACAAAATCATTTCTATGAAAGTAAGAACCATATGAAGTTCTTTTGGAAAGACTAAGAAGTTTATTTCTAGAATAAACTAACCGAGACTTACCAAAAGAAGTATCTTGAAAAGATTTGTTCTTTAGAACGTTAGATTTTGAAGCAAAAGATTTTGTATGATCTACATTTGCATTAGATCCCTTAACTTGCCAAACAAACTTGCATTTAGAACAAAGATGAATACCTGAATAATCAACACGACTATCATAGAAGAGATTTGTAGGACGAATCTGACCACTTGATTTGATATTACCGTGAGTAGTAACATATGTATGAATGGAACCATGAGCTTTAGAGATTATCTCTACAAGTCCCTTCACTTTGATAGAAAGTGTGTTCCTCTCGACAAGAAGATCATCAAGCTTCTTCTGTTGAACCGAGCGCATTCGTTGCTCATTCATGATATCTGTTGATAATCCAGCTAACTTGCTCGTAAGTTTCTTTATTTCATTCTTAAAAGCTTTCTTTTGATCCTCAAAATCTTTTTCCACAAGACTTGGCTTCTTAGATTTAGCAATTATCTGTTCCAAAACAGTCTTTTCATGTCGAAGAACCTTCTCTTTTTGTTTAAATTGATTTCTTACATCAGATAACTGATTTTGTAAGTCAACAATCTGCTTTTGAAGCTCAACACTTTTCTTTTCATCAAATTTCCTCTCGGATTTAACAACTTGGATCTCTTCTTCAAAATCATGAATCATATTTTGATATTTCCCAACACGAAGACTCGACTTCTTCAAAGAATTCTTCTTACTCTCAAAAACACTTTTCGTTTTCTCAAAATCTTTCCTCTCAAACACAATTTGGTTCTCTAAATCAGAAATCTTCTTTGAAAGTTTAACACTGTTTAATTCAAAAAAATTTCTCTCATTCTCAAAAACCTTTCTCTCTTCTTCAAAAAACTTTTTCTCTTTCTCAAAATTTCTTCTCTCAATGATCACAATTTGTTCAAATTCAGTTAGTTGCTTTGAAAGTGCCGTCACTTTTGATTGAGAAGAGATAAACTTGTTTTCGAAAACCATCTTATCTTCATCAAGTTCAAGAAATTTCTTTTGCAAACATTCATTTTCTTTTCTCAAAGAAGTTACAAGTTTTAAATTTTGAGCATTTCCAAAAGAATGCTTCAACATTTGATCATGCTCATTTTGCAAATCCTTTTTCAAACTTGTAATTAGACTTCTTTCTTTTGCAAGAGAATCTTCAAGATCAGTAACTTTAATAAGAAGGTCAGCTTTTTCACTCTGTGAAACAGATAAAGTATTGTTTAACTCAACTATCTTCAGTGACAATGTAGCAATCTGTCCTTCAAATAATTTTCTTTGATTCTCAAAACTCTTTGTCTCTTTTGCTAATTTCTTGGTAATAACAACTTGTTGATGATATGAATCATTTAACTTCGAGAATTGAGAAGCCATTTTTATCATTGTTTTGTTCATTTCCTCCTCTGAATCTGAAGCTGAATTATCAAGTTGTAACTTAGTCGTCATGATGAACTGAACGGATCTTTTGATCAGTAGATATTAAAATCTGAAACTGTTGAAAAAATTCACCGAACGGTTTTCCTTGAAAAACTTGAAGCAATGTCAAAAACTCTGAAACACTAAAACAACTGAAAGTCAGTAACTCAGAATATAATCAGAAAATCAAATTGAACCACTTTCGCGAAGTAATGAAAATTCACGGTTGAAAATTCACTACTTTAAAGATTCTCGGGATCTTTAGGCGAAAAGAAAAAATCCATCTTATGAAACATTAAAATCGGACTTGATTTTCTAAAAAAAAATTGGGCTTTACTTAATTCTTTTCTTGTATTTTCAATGGGCCAGAAAGATTAAAATAGTTTCAACAACTTGGGCTTGAAAACTTAGGCTTTTCAAATACAATAAAACACAAGAGTCCAATCTTATCAACTTGAAAACCAAATCGCACACCAGGTCAAATCCAAATCCAAAACGCGACCAGCCGACCACCAATCAAATCCAAATCGAAAAACAATCCGGCTTTTGAATACCAGATTCCAATTCGGCTTTTGATGAATCGGCTTTTCGATTCGGCTTTCAATTTCGGTTTGATGATGGTTTCATATAGGAATCGGCTTACACAGGGATGACACAAAATCGGCTTTTCAACAATCCAAAACAGATTCGACTTTTCAAATTGAACAATCGGCTTTTTACATCGAACAACCTTCAAATCGGCTTTTTCAGAATCGGCTTTTGATTTGGAGAAATCAGATTCGGCTTTTGTAGAAAACGGGATTCCAACTTAGTTCGATTCAAATCCAGGTTAGTTTTCAGAAATCCAAACCCTAAGTACTAATCTAAAACATGATTTGAAATTGAAATCTGGATTATTGAATGAGAAATAGGATTCGGCATTTGAAATTGGAATAGGATTTTGCTTAAAAAAATGGAATCGGCTTATTGACAACAATCTTAGGAATCGGCTTTTGAGAACAGTCTGAAATCACCTTTTGGAGAACAGCCTGGAATCGGCTTATGTGAACAAATAGGAATCGCTTATCGGCTTTTTGGGATTCGAATTATTTATTAGATCAGTTGGGAGACAACTGTTCAAACAAAATCCAGCCAAAATCAGATCCAAAACTCATCAAATCAACCCAAAATCACTAAATCACAAATCAAAAACACCTTATTCTTTCAGATTCACACTCAAAAACGGATCAAAACACTCAAATTTAACCAAAAACTTGAAGAGCAAACCCAAAAACCTAATAATCAAACTTTTACGATCTGAGAATCAAAAACACATTCAAACTCAAAATCAATCCAAAAATCAACTCCAAAACACATTCAAACAATGAATTAAACTCAAATCAATCTCAAATCAAGTGAAATCAACTTCAATTTGGAGAAATTGAACCAAAAACGAAGAACACAGATACGTAACCTTTAACCTCAAAATTCTGCCATTTTTGCTCCAATTTGCTTCAGATCTTCAACATTTCTTCACTGATCACTAGCTCTGATACCAACTGTTGAATCTGAATTCAATCCACCATGATTAAGAAGCTGAATTCAATCACCAATCTCACTTTTATTAACTATGGAGTACAAGATGAACACAACACACACTCTTCACTTTCTCTCTTTAACAAGCACTTGATATGACAATTACGAATCCCTTAGAAAACTAACTCTCCTAAAAGCTTTTATACCCCCAAGGGTATTTACACAACACACCCCTCAACTTTATACAAGTTACAAAACACTCAACAACTTGAATACAATTACATTTTAACCCTAACATCACCATTGCAATGATAGAGGCCTTCGTTTCTAACCCTTTTAGCCTTCGTCAGATAACCTCATTATAAGGTTATTTGATTTGCCTAGCCTTTGATTGAAAAGTACTCATCTTTAGTACTTCATCCCTTGTAACCAATTTGAGCCTTAGCCTTTTCATTTCTTTACCCACTATACACTTTATCCCTTAGCCCATTCATTTTATCTATCTTTTGGCCGTAGCTTAAAGTTGGAAGCTTTTCATGTTTTTGATCCGTTTTATGAATCTGACAAATAGAGAAAGGGATTATGAAAAAGAAAAAGGGCAAAAGAGTAAAAAGCAACATAGTTGCTACTCAAAAGAAAAAGAAAAAAATAGAGAGCTTGAAAAGAAAAGTAAAATACAAAACGACTCATTCAAAAAGAAAAAAAATCAAAAGAGTCGATGTGCTGAAAAAGAAAAGAAAAATATCGAAGCCACAAATAAGCAATATGCTTAGGCCGATATAAAAGTGATAGTGATAGAAATCCCGAGCTCTAAGAAAAAAATCTCAAAAGTCAGATGATTAATTTGGATCTTGAACTGATTTGTTTTCAGGTTTTTGCTACAACCCTTAGTCACTTATATATATCCTTTATCCTACCCTTAACCCTTAGCCTAACATTACAACCCTAAAGTCCTCTTGACGGTTGACAACTTTTTAGTGGTGGAGATGAGATTTGGTGACAAGCATATGCGTTGGTAAGCTGTCGAGTATCAGTGTGATCACTATATATAACATATTACCCCTTGAGAGATACACTTGATACATACTTTGTGAGGGTAAGAGGTTGAGCATGTCTTTGATGACTTGTGAGGCTTTGATTGGTGTCTGAATTGTGTTTGATTTCTTGCGACTATCCTTGTTCTTTCAAAGCATGATCATGGGTGGAGAATAATTTTGTAATTATCTTTCTTATTTTATCAGATGTTTGCTTGAGGACAAACAAATCTTAAGTGTGGGAATTTTGATAACTCCAAAATTATACATATTTTACTAACATCATTTCCCCACTTTTGTCTTTATTTTGAGAGCAATTATGATACAGTTTGACTAAAAAATGCTTGAATTCTAGTTTTCCAGGTTTTGGAGGCACTTTTGCAGAAAAGTAGAAAAAGAAAGTAAAAAGCGTCAAAAATGGATATTTTGTGCAGAAATGGAAAAATCAATTATTTGGTTTCCATTTATGTGCTTTTCTTCCCTTCCAAGTTAATAGATGCCTCCCAGATTATTCCGGAATGTTCCTGATTTCTCCACCAAAAGGAAGACTTCTTCCCTAAGCAAAGATCTTTATCAGATATGGAAAAGAATATTCTGGAGGATACAGTTTCCCTTTCGCGACCGCCAAGCTGCCATTTCGCGCCGCTAAAGAAGTCGATGGAAATCCGGAAGATTGAGTTACCCGTTTAGCGCCGCTAAACCTGCCGTTTCGCGATCGCTAAACGGGGCCTGCCGATTTTATTATAAATACAAGCCTAGGGTCATTCAGTTTTATTCATCTCATTATTCAGTTTTCAGTAGTTAGGTTAGATGTTGGAAGCCGCTTAGGGTTTCCAACCCAAGAAGCCGGAGGCTCGATGTGACGACTACGGAGGAGATTCGAGGGAATGCGCGACAAACCTACCGGTCTTTAGTCGGTTTGTTTACGTATTTACGATTAGTATGTCTATGTACTGATTCCGTTTGTGTTTTCATTATGGTTTGGATACTTTGGATATTTTTTTTATTAATTAGATGAATGATTTGTTGAATGTTGTCTTTGGTTCCGTTCTGATTTATATTGTTTGGTTATTTGAACTCATTAGTTGGGTGTATCTGTTTTGACCAAAATAGATAGACTCCGATAGGATAATCAACCTACCTTAACCTACCCTTTGACCCGGAGAGTTGTGTTAAGTGGTTACTCAGACCGAGAGCGACCTGGAGGTAGAAAACCATGCAATAGAAATAGGATCGGATGACCGGTACTAGATTGTCTGACAAACGACCTAAGTATTGGGACTAGGAGGACCAACACCTAGTTGATAATCTTAGATAAACATGTTCGGGTGCTTTATTGCTTAAATTCTGACAACAATCATTAATCTATGTCTTATGAAAGTAAACCATAATGGATTCACTTATCTCCAATGTATGTCTGTTCATCAGTTTTCCACTTCTTGGTTAGGTTAATTTATTATTTTTCTTTTATATTTAAAAATACCTTTTCAAAAGCAAACCCCCCATTTTCCAGATTGACTGATTATAGCTTTAGTTGACATCTAGTGTAACATCCCAAAACCCATAACAATAATAATATGCATATAATATAAATCCCAGTGATCTAAAACGCAATCTCATAATATTTGGTTCAAAAGTAAATAGCTAAAGAGTGCATGCAGAACATCCCTCCACAGCTGAGATTCTAAATTCAGGATAAACTACTATACTTCTACCGGTAGAGCTACTCTAGAGGTCTACCTTCTCCTTGCCTCTCACCACACGATCTTTCCCTGAAAAGTTTTGAGATTTTGAAAACGAGGGTTAGACCGAAAGGTCTAGTGAATTCCCTCAAAAACAGTTTAAAACACAGTTCCGGCCCGCTGGCCGTAAAATCAGATATCTCAAATAAATAGGAAAGCATCATGAGTAATAAAATCACAATACAACAAACCGGATGGCCGGATCCCCCGGATGCACAATTTAAGGAGTGACGGACGTAGTCCGTGCCTCGCACCATCCCACAATCAACCTTACGTGGCCGGATCTCCCCGATTCTCATTTAAGGAGTGACGGACGTAGTCCGTGCCTCACACCACTAAACTTCCCAGGGATGTACGGTCCCATGGTACTCATTACTCACGATGCAATCCCGAAAAGTTAAAGTAGCATGTATATGATGATCATCAATATAGCATTCACAACCATTTATAATTTCACAAAATCACATTTACATCATCAAAACATTTGCAAATCGAATGGATATGTTTAAAACAGTAAAAGCAGTCCATTCATTTTCAGGTAAGGGAACTCACCTGAGCTTAACTCGCTTCTTACTCTAACTCCCGGTATCTGTATAAATTCCTAAGGCATTAGTGATTCGCACTTAGAAAAATCCACAACTAGAATATCCCTAGGCAGACCCAGCACGGGGGTTCCGCTACTATGGAAAATCCTTCTCCGAAAACTAACCCTGACGACACACTCCTCCCAAAACCCGACTCGGAAAAACACCTTTCCCCGACTCAAAAACCCGATTCGGGATACTAATACTCCCGATTCGGGAAATAGCAATCCCCGATTCGGGAAACGCCAATTCCCGATCCGGGAGGCATCCAACCCGAAGACCCAAATCCAAAAGTTGCAAGGTCAAAGTGACGACTAAGTTGACCAAATCCCCGATTCGGAAATCATAGATTTTCCAATTCGGGAAAGGCAAACGAAGAAACGAATTTCCACCCAAACACCCAACCATTTTCCCGATTCGGGTTAGATGCTTTCCCGATTCGGGAGACATGAACTCCCGATTCGGGAAACATGAATTCCCGGTTCCGGAAACATGAATCCCGATTCGGGGAACATGAGTTCCCAATTCGGGAAACGCAACCAGATCCGGAAAAATAGCAAAAATCGGCCAAGAATTGATTCTAAGTCGATCTAAACGCTTTCTAAATCATTACAAGGTAATCCTACATCATTTAACAACGATTTTACACTAATAGGGTATCGAATCTTACCTCGAACGACAAAATCCCGACCCCGAAGATGAAGAAATGGCTCTAAACTTGATTTCCACCACACACACTAATCACACACTATGTTTTTCCCCAAAATGGTTAAAAACCCTAGGTTAATACTATAAATAGTATGGGCTAAAAGGCTAAGCCCATACCATTTATGGTATAAGCCCAACTATCAAACTTTACCCAAATTGTCACAATTCACCCCTAAGGTTCAAATTCTTTTCAAAATGGTCATACTTAACGAGTGACTAACCTTATGGCTAACTTTTTAACTCCGGTTGTTACATCTAGCTTAACCGTTCCCAGTGGTAGATACGATACCTGGACTTTCCTACACTATATTACTCACGATCAGGTACGCTTGCCTGTATATGTGGTAAGACAGTGGCTAGGCATTAGAGGTTAAAACTTGTTCCGCTTTTTATATATAATAATTACCGCATCACTGGTCTTAATGTAACTCTCCATGAGTCAATGCCAAAAGAACCAGGGTCGATCATCATGGAACCAGTGAGTGGAGTTTACTTCTATGATCACGAAAGAAATGTGCTCTTTCAACAAGCCTTTGAGTTCCATAAGGCTCCTTCTCAACATCTCGAAAACTTGCTCTATCACATCTCTTATAAATATGATCAAGTACCTCTAGAATTATTCAGAAAGATGATTTCTAAAGAACTAGAAGATAGACATGAATTTGTACCTCAAGACTAGTTATCATTCTTTCGATACTTACTTAACTTTTGTAATTTTTCATTTCATGATGTAATCCTCTGAATTCAAAGTTAATAAAAAATATTATAAGTGTCAGTACTTTACATCATCACAGTACTGAAAAAGATCCCTAAAAACAGTAATTGGGACACGTACCTTTATGAGTTCCTTTTCCATTCTGTTTACTTAAACTTAGAATTTTTTTTCTTACTTTATACTTAGGCAATTTCTTTATTGTCTATGTCATCATCATTTAGGGGAGATTGTTGATCCAAGATCTCCTAGGACTGATGAAATAATGATGACCCTGATCTTACTTAGTGTAGATACTTTATTTATACTCAAGCTTGAGGAATTATCACTGAGATAATTCTCTTTGATTATTTTATTATCAAGCATCTGATTTGTAATAGATAGTATCTATCTCAGGGACTCTCTAAGTCTGTTTAGTATCCCTGATGTATGATATATATATATATATATATATATATATATATAAATGAAGTATCAATCTCCAAGACAAAGAAGTCAACCAACAAAGAATCATCAATGATTGTCGAAGAAGTAGCTGATGATAAGAGTCAAGGCCGCTCGTGATTTGAAGACAGATTTTATTGATAATTACCTGACCACAACATGCTGACGCTCAACTGAGAATTCAACTTAGTGACTCGCTGAAGTTTCTAAAGACCATCGACTCTTTGCCACTAATCAGAGGAAACACCTAATGAAGCATATTTGTCTTATTATCTTTAATGCACGTAGAGGTTATCCATGCTTTTTCTGACATAGTACAAAAGAGATGTTCTAAACACTGTTCCCTTCGTATTTATCAGCCCATAAAGCAACTGTTTGTTTTTTTTACCCACTATGCTTTTCTTACGCATAGGTATATTTTAATAGCAAATAGTACACTTGGTCCATGGTGAAACCTCTCTTCAGTTTCTTTCTTTCTGTAGTTCCAGATTCAAGTTCTACACACAATGCAATCAGTTGGAGAATGAATTGGAAAGCTAAATGTCATTGATCATGAAGTATTTTGTTACACATAGTGATACACTATGAACACACACACTTAAGCTCATCTCTCTCAATTCACTCTCACTTTACGTTTTTGCACACACATTCTCCAAAGTACAAATGACCTCACTTTGGGTATTTATACTCAAACACCCTTACACCCTCAACTTTCCAACAATTACACTTTAGACCCAAACTAAGCAAAACTATGACAAATAAAACTAAAACACTAAAACAATAAAACAATAAAAGCAAACTTTGACTTTCTTTAACAACTTTGACTTTGCCTTTGTCTTCACTTCAAGCACCAACTTGTGATCTCGGATACAATCCGATTTTGCATCCAACAATCTCCCCCTTTGGATTCGAGATCACGAAAAGAATTAGGCAAACGTGTTCGAGAAAGCAATCAACACTTTGAACTTCAATGATAAGCTTTCTTGAACAATAAGCTTCGATAATAATCTTCAAGAATCATCCAAATCTTCATGAAGCTTTAACCAACGAAGTATCTTCAAACAACCTTCAACCATTGATACTTGTAAGAATCTGATCATCTTGAAGCATCTCGTAAGTATCTCTCGACTTCCTCAAAGTATCTTCAAGAATCATTTCTCGACTTTACATTTCAGATCCATCTCCCCAAAGTATCTTCAAAAACATTTCTAAACCATCTCCCCCTTTTTGATGAAATATGAAATAATCATCAAAACTCTAGAAATGTATGATCAGATCAACTTCCCGTAAAGATAACATGTGAAGGAACCACCAAGTATGTCAAAAACCATCTCACATAACAATCTCCACTTTGTTACACCAGAATTCCCCCTTTTTGCTGCAAAGAAAACCATCAATTCCAAAAGGTAATCCTAATCTTTTCAAATTCAGAATGAAGTGGGAAAATCCTGAAACAACTAATGAATCAGTTGGAATGCCTGTGAGAAGCACAAAGCAACTCAGTACAACAAATGCACTATATAAAGAGCTTTAGTGATGATCACTACCCGGGCTTCCGTTCAATCATCGCAAACACTCAAAGTATTCCTATGAACGTTCCGACAAAGAAACAAATTCCTTGTGTGTATTTGTGATGAAAGAAAAAAGCATCAAGTGCTTTCATAAGGCTCAAAATGTGAAAACATTTCACGACTCGATGTGTAGAAATGAAGTTCGAAGGCAGGGCAGCTTCCTTGTGTTTCAATATCGATTTTCCAAATGAAAACCTGATAGATTATGTGTTGCGTCCCCGTGATGAAATGAAACATCTCCTTGTTAAGAAGGAAATGAGTAGCTAGTGGGGTAAAACGAGAGTCGGCATTGGGCGTTGCCTTGTTTCAATATCGGTCACAAAAGAACGTGAACCAATAGATTATGTGGTTGCCCGGCTTAGAAATGGTTGGTGCAGAGTTTTATGTTTCTTTTAACTCTGTTCTCACACCCTCCAATTCTTATAAACATCCTCACTTCTAACCAAACTCTCATATTACATTTTTCCGCTCAAGCACTATGAGAATAACTCGCCCACCTGAGTTATCTCCCCCACTCTATGATGGAGACCCCTCACTCATTTCTCAAGGATAACTTATTGGGTAGGATTGCCGGTTCTGGTAATCCATAGAAGTTCTAGTAAGCTCACACATCCCATGAAATAAGTTTCCTAAACATGAAAGTACAATGATTCATCGGTTGAATCAATGAGCCAAGTATGAAACATAAGAATTTTTTCAAACAAGTATATGAAATGAATAACATGAATGATGTAGACTTGTTTGAGAAAACTGATTCATTATCTGATGTGAGATATGGTTTTGAAAATGATAGGTTCACAAAAAAATGAAAGTTATCTATACGAACAAGATATAGATATAGCATTGAAAAACGTATCTGATCAAATAAACGATGAAGTACAAAATGGGAAATAGCAAACTAGTGTATTACCACCGAAAAATATGGTCATATAGAGACGTGGTAATAACTAAGTCAAAAGAAGCTAAACCGGTGTGAAAAGTATATGAAAAGATAATACACAAGTATTAATCTTTGAAAACACATGGTTAGAAGATATCCGTCAATTCATCATTATATGAAAATATGTAAAATCACACTTCTAATTCGAAAAATCATTTGAGAATCGAGAAGTGAGTTTGAACATTTAAAACCATTTTTCATACCTGAAAGTTGTTCTTCTTTCAGATATGTAAACATTAAAGCTTATTTGAACACTCCCCCTAAAAAATATCTCTTTTAAGTACTCCCCCTCAAATGGATAAACTGCAAAACAAAAGATGACTTGGTATTCATTGAAAATGAATCCTTAGATGTTAGTCAGATCGTATCCAATCCAGAATAATTAAGCAACTCCCCCTTAAATTAAGATGCGGAACAGATTTAAATAGGAGTAAGCATGCCAAGCTTGCTAACCAAAAAGTCGAAACGCTTTTCATCTAAAGGTTTAATGAAAAGGTCAGCAAGTTGATAATCTGTTTGAACAAAGAACATCTCGATATTACCTTTCTCCACATTATCTTTGATAAAATGATAACGGATGTCAATGTGTTTGGTCTTGGAATGCTGAACTGGATTTGACGTTATCGCGATGGCGCTTTCCGAATCACAGTAGATAGGGACTCTCTTCAACTTGTAACCATAGTCTAGTAGTTATGTCTTCATCCAAAGCACTTGCGAACAACAACTTGCAGCGGCAACATATTCTGCTTCGGCCGTAGAAGTGGAGACGCAATTTTGCTTTTTCGAAGTCCAACTAACAAGTTTGTCACCTAGAAACTGACACGATCTAGAAGTGTTTTTCCTATCCAGTTTACCACCACCGTAATCTGCATCTGTGAAATATATTAGCTCAAAACTAGAATCTTTCGGATACCAAAGGCCCAACTCTGGTGTGCCTTTGAGATACCGTAAGATCCTTTTGACTGCTACAAGGTGTGACTCTTTAGGATTAGCTTGAAACCTAGCACAAAAACATGTGGCAAACATAATGTCCGGTCTAGTTGTAGTGAGGTACAAAAGAGAACCAATCATGCTTCTGTAAACCTTTTGATCAACAGATTTACCGGCTAAATCAGGACCCAAAAGATTTCCAGTTGGCATTGGTGTTTTAATTGGAGAACAATCAGTCATCTGAAACTTTTTCAACATATCTTTAATATATTTTGACTGATTTATAAAGATGCCATCAGGGTTTTGTTTGACTTGAATTCCTAAAAAAAATTCAATTCACCCATCATGCTCATTTCAAACTCTGTCTCCACAATTTTAGAAAACTTTGTACACAACTCAGGATTAGTAGAACCGAAAATAATGTCGTCAACATAAATTTGAACTAAAAGCAAGTCATCACCTTCTTTCTTCAGAAAAAGAGTTGTATCGATCGTACCTCGTTTGAATCCTTTGGATAAGAGATGATTAGTCAGAGTTTCATACCATGCTCTTGGAGCTTGTTTTAAACCATACAATGCTTTATCCAAGATGCATACATGATCAGGAAAATCTGGATCGACGAACCCTTCAGGTTGTTCTATATAGACCTCTTCATGCAAGACTCCATTCAAGAACGCAGATTTTACATCCATTTGAAATACCTTGATGTTCTTGTGAGCTGCATAAGCCAGAAAGATTCGAATTGCCTCGATCCTCGCTACCGGTGCAAAAGTCTCATCGTAGTCAATACCCTCTTATTGAGAGTAATCTTTAGCAACCAATCGCGCCTTGTTTCTAACAATCACTCCGGATTCATCTTTCTTATTTCTGAAGATCCACTTGGTTTTAATGATTGACTTATCTTCCGGTCTCGGAACCAAGCGATACACTTTGTTTCGTTTGAATTGTAGAAGCTCTTCTTGCATTGCTAATAACCAATCAGAATCTTCTAATGCTTGAGAGACATTCTTTGGTTTAATTACACTCAAGAAACTTTTGTATAAGCAGTAATTTGCAGATGCAGATCGCGTTTTAACACCATCATTGGCATCACCAATCACATTGTAGAGTGGATGTTCTCTTGTCCATTTCAACTGAGCAGGAAGAATTGCAATATCATCTAGATTGTTCTGACTATCATTTTCATCAATGATTGCAGGAATCTCTGATTGATTATCGGGGGTTAACTCTGATTGTTCAACACTTGGAACAGGTATGGTCTGATCAGAGTTAGAGGAGGAACAAATATTCTCCGATGGTCCAGAATCATTTAAGCTTGAAGATTCTGGGACATCTTGAATATCAACTCTTGGATTTCTGGAAAGAATGAGATCTTCATTATCTGCACAAATATCCAGAAAAGCATCCATAAACAGTAAATCTAGTTCTGAACTATTGGGAGTAGAAATAGAATCAGAAGTCGTAGTAGAAGATTGACGATTCATTCCGAGTTCTGAACTGCTATGTTCAGAAGTCAATGACACGGTTTCATCAAAGGTCACATAAACGGTTTCCATAACCCTCTTGGTTTTTTGTTGTAAACCCGGAAAGTCTTCAACGTTAGCGAATAACCAAGAAAGTATCCCTCGTCGGCTTTCTTGTCAAACTTACCAAGATTGTCACGGTTATTTAGAATGTAGCACCTACAACCAAAAACATGAAAGAATTTGACATTAGGAACTCTATGATTGATAATATGATAAGGAGTTTTCTTGAAGCGCTTAGTGATGATGGTTCGATTCTGAGTAAAACAAGTTGTGGAAACAACTTCGGCCCAAAAGGTAAGAGGTAGTCCGGAGTAAGCTAGCATCGTTCGTGCCGCTTCAACTAAAGTTCGATTTCTTCTTTCGACAACTCCATTTTGTTGTGGAGTATAAGCACCTGAAAAATTATGAGAAATACCAACAGATGTTAGATAAGCATCTAAAGTAGCATTTCAGTGCCATTATCACTCCTAATCTTTCGAACTGGAAGTTGCAAAAGAACTTGAATCCTCTTGATAAACTTTATGATCAACTCGGGAGCTTCAGACTTTATTCTCATAAATTCTAGCCACGTGTATCGTGAGTATTTATCAACCATAACTAGAATGTACTTCTTTCCATTGATGGATTGAATGCTCATCGGTCCGCATAAGTCCATGTGGATCATCTCAAGTGGTGATTGACACGAAGATTCTGTCTTTGACTTGTGAGAACTTCTTCTCATCTTTCCCATTTGACAAGCCGGACATAAAGAATCTCTATCAAATGTCAACTTTGGAAGTCCTTTCACCAATCCACCATTAGCTAGTTTGCTAATATCTGAGAAATTCTGATGAGAAAATCTTCTATGCCATAGCCAACTTTCAGTTTTTGATGCTTTTGAGAACAAAGGCTGTGTTTGGCAAACATAAGCTAGCTTATAAGCTAGTCCATACAAACATGTACTAGGAAGCTAGCTTATAAGCTAGCTTTTTGAAACGCTACTTTGAGTAGCTTATGAGGAGCTTATTGTAGCTTTTTCCAATTATACCCTTATTAATATTAATTATTAAATTCAAATATATTTGGTCATTTTACATACTCATAAGCTAGTTTTTGCCAAACATAATTTGTTCATAAGCTAGCTTATCAGCTACTAGCAAGCTTATCAATCAACAGCTAGCTTATCAGCTATCCGCTAGCTTATCAGCTACCAGCTAGCTTATAAGCTACGCTTGCCAAACATAGCCAAACAAACTGGTTTTGAAGAATCTATCACCGGAAATTCAACTACATAAAGATTATAAAAACGTCTACCTTCAAAAATATCAACACCATCACTATTAATGATTAGACAGTTAATGATGGAAAATAGAACAAGATTATAACCATCACAAAACTGACTAGCACTGACCAGATTATGACTTAACCCCTCAACATAGAGTACCTTTTTTATGGATACCTTACCGTTTGTGAGTATGCCATAACCTTTGATGACACATGTCGTCTTATTTTCAAAACTAACAGTTCCACCTGGACGTTCCACAAAGTTGTGCAACAGATCCTTGTAGCCAGTCATATGTCTTGAACAATCGGAATCGACATACCACATATGTCTGGCCTGTAGAAACATGTCAGTTCATCTTTGGTACCCATATCCAAATGGGTCCTTTCTTGTGGGTCGCATACATTTTCAACAAATCAGAATATGACCCTAAAATTTTACAATTAATACCAGATTTTGAAACTTGTGCTTTGAATAAAGCTTTAGGAATCCATTTGCACACAAATTTCACACCAACAGATTTATCTTTTGATATTGAAATATTTTTCTTTTTAGCACGATACACTTTAGCATGATGAGTAAATGAATGAGAATGAGATTTGTCATGAGAAACACCTCTAGATCTCTTGTTTTGAACATGTCTAGAATTTAAAGAAAATGATTTATCACCACAATGAGTACAATGTAAATGATTCATAGCAAGAACTAACAAGTCTGACTCAAATGAGTTTTGACACTTATTAGAAGTAACATTCTTATTACATCTATTTCCAACATAAAAAGACGACTTTTTAACAAAACTTGCATTTGTAGCAAAACTCTTTTCTTTCTTCTTTGAAGCTTTCTTCTTCCACCCTAGACCATGTCGTTTAAAACGTTTTAAATCTGTAGAATCGGAAGAACTTGAGTTAATAGGTGTCTTTGGAACTGAACATACATCAGATGAAGTTTTAGAAGATGTTTTAGGTGATATACAAGAAGTACTTCCTGCCTCAAAATTATTTGCATCAAAATTAATTGAACAAGTTTCAGGCTTTGGCAAAGTACAAGAAGATTTCACATCTTTAGAAATACCACTATCACTTGAAACATTTACTTCATTTGGTTTAACTTGTGTACCAAACATTGGTTTTGCAAAAACAGGACCAAATTCCACATCTGGTAGTTTGAGTTCTGATTTAAGGATATCTCCTTCAACCATACTCTCTAAACTTTTATACACAAGATAACCATTTTTATCAATAACAGCATATGTTATCAAATCAGTCACTTCAGGTTTACTGCCATGACTAGAACAATGTGGAGTATCTTGAGACTCAAACATGGGGTTGGAAATAAAATTTATCTTTTCTTCCTCACAACCCTCTTTGATGTCATCTTCATTGTCAGAATCAAAACAAGGTTTGGTCTCATCAGAATCAGAATCAAACTCATAATCAGAAACACTTTTATTTTCTGAAAGATTATTAACTTGTATAAATTCAGAAAGATTTTCACAATCCTCTTCCGGTTCACGGTCACTTGTCAGTCCATCAGATTTAGGAGCAGATTCAGTAGTCTTTGACTCACTCTCTATTTGTTTAGAAAAGGATTCAGATTCATTAGAAATAGACTTCTCTTCTTGAAAATACAAAGAAACACAATGAGTATGAGAAAACTCAGGTTTTCTTGTTCTATAACTTTGATTTAAATCATCATATTGGAAACCACATGTGTAATCAAAGTTATTCTTTCTTGTTGTTATTGAATCTGAAAAACTAGCACTTGAGTCATCAACTACTTTCTGTTTTCCTTTATCTGAAAAATCAGACAATGAATTACCAGATTTCACAAAGGTCTCATTTAATTTTGGCAAATTCAAGTTATCAAACTGATAAAGACCTTTAGGAGCTTTCTTTAAAACATCAATTATCGGTAAACCTAGCCCCATTTTTGGATTGTAAAATCGAGTATCTTTTTGATGACTTGTTAAAAGCTTAAGTGTCTGTTGAGTCTGACCTCTTTTATAATTAAGATCCTCCAATTGTTTTATCTTGGCATAAGCCTCAGATCTATCTTGAAAACAAACTTCATATTTGATCATATATTCAGCCTTTTCAGACTCCAAATTTACTAAAGCACTCTTCATCTCGGAAATTTGAGATTCTAGTTTGGCGTTCTCCTTTCTAATCTCACTCTTTTCACGCTCTCGATCATCAGCTAAACATTTATACAACTCACACTCATTACTGAATTCAATGACTCGAGCTCTTTCGAACTTAATCTTTTCTTTCAAGTCATCAAATTCAGTTTTTAAAATTAAAAACTGTTTTTCTAACGAACATTCATCATTATCAGACATATCATCAGACAGATTATCAGAGTAAGAAGGAGTTTGAGTTACCTCATTTGTCGCTTCGGTCTCTTTGTGAAGATTGATGGTTTCATCCACACTAGCCATCAGATTGTAATGAACTTGTGTGAAATGAGCGGAGTCCTCATCATTAGACGTGTCATCATACCAACATTCCTCTTCAGCCATCAAAACTTTACCTTCACTTTTGCGTTTAGCAAGTTAAGCCTTCTTGATGTAATAGTCAAAATCCCTGACTTTCTTCACAGTACAGTCCTTGACAAAATGACATGGTTTGCCACACTTGTAGGACACATTGCCTTTCTCATCTGTCTTTCCTTTATCATAAAACTTCTTCTCCGGCCTTCTCTCATATTCTCTTGGCTTGTACTTGTCTCTTTTATAGTTCTCAAACTTGGGTTTGGAATAGAACTTCTTCTTTCCATACCGTTTGTGGATGGAAGTAGACAAAAGAGCAAGTATATCTGCAACCCTCTTCAAATCAACATCAGATTCAGAACTGTCATCTTCAACCGTTTCGAATTCATAATCAGATAACTCAGTGACAAGAGCCTTAGAATGACTTTTCTTCTTTGAAGTACTTGAGAGAACACTCTTACTCTTTTCGGTCAAAAGAGCCAAAGAATCAGAAATACTCTTCTGCTTCATCACAATGTCTTTGACTTTCACTTCATGTTTACTAAGAATGGAATAAAGATCATGTAAGTCATCTTCCGCCAAGTTCTTGTTCATCTGAAGATTAACCGAGTAGTGATCCCATTCCGGATTCAGATTTTTCAGAAACTTGAAGTTTATCTCGGAAGTAGACTTATTCATTCCATTTCTTCGTAGATCATTCATAATGATGTTGAACCGACTGTAAGAATCAGCAAGTGTTTCTCCCTCTAAAGCCTTAAAACCTTCATAAGCACCGATTGCTTGGTTTAGCTTTGCTTGAATTGATCTTTCCGTCCCTTGAAATTGTTTCTCTAACTCATCCCACAAATCTTTTGTTGTCTTTTGACTATCAACACGATTAAACAAATCGTTTGGAATTGCCATCGTGAGGAAAGTAAGAGCTTTGGCATCAATTTCAGCTCTACTCTTTTCAAGCTCATTGTAATGCCGAAAGAGTTTATACACTCTTCTTGGTTCAATTGCGGGACTAGTAGCAGTCTCAGGAGTACCGGGAATGTCAATGAATGGCTTGATTGGACCGTCCTGAATGCTTGTCATGAGAGTCTTGTCGATGTTGTTGAGGAATTGAATCACCCTTACACGCCATTGCGGATATTCGCCTATTTGAAGAACCGGAGGTTTTGACGTTGAACCCATGCTTAATAAATCTCTTGTCATCTTGTAGAATTTGAACTGATCGTAATTCACTGAAAATTTGGTAATGGCTTCTGAAAATTTTGAAGATTTAGACAATTTTATCTCTTTGAATTTTCGGAAAAAAATTTTAACCGCAAAAATTTCAAAGAGATCTTAAAAAAAATTGTCAAAAAAACTTGTATATTGGTCAAAAATGAGCTTCCAACCAATTAAAATCAGCCACTCAGCTCGAATTAACACTTTGCACCAATTAAAACTTGCCAAATCAGCCCTAAAACATATCATCTTCTCGAAAAACACGTGGACCAACCGAAATCCGACACGTCAGCGCCAAAAACCACGTGGACCAACTAAAAACAAACACGTCAGCGCTGAAGAGAGGAGACGCCACGTCAGATTTTCGGTCAGCAGGCCCTTGTAGCGCTGACCGAGCGTCTGCTCGAACTTCTGACCGAGATGTTATGCTCTGACCGAGCTCTGACCACTGTTTCGATCTCTGACCGAGCTCTGCTCGAGCTCTGACCACTTATTCGAGTTCTGACCGAGTAATAAATCGTGACTGAACCCTGATTATGTTCTGACCGAGCTCTGCTTCGCAATTCGAGTGCTGACCGAGCTCTTTTCTTGTGTAATGACTCGAGACATGGCTAAAATGGCTCAAAAATTGGGAAATTATGCTCGAGACATCAGCATTTTTGACTTATTATGCTCGAGACATGGAAGAATTGGCTCGAAAATCCAAAATGATGCTCGAAAAATACACAAGTTGACTAGTATGCTCGAGACATATGAATGTGAGGCTCGAAACATAAGAACTTTTGTCTTTTTATGCTCGAGACATTTACCCTTTACCCCAAAATAACCATTTTTGTCTTTTTATGCTCGAGACATAAGAATATCAGACCCGAGACATATGAATCTTCACCCAAAACCTCCATTAACGAACCTCCATTGATGAGCTTCGAACTACACTTCGAAAATTCACCAAAATTGACTCAAAATCTATTAAATCTACACTTTTAAGCACCAAAAACTAACATCTAACAACAATCTAACTTCAAACTAGATCTTCAAATCTTTAAATCTTCACCATTTTTCACCAAATCTTCAACTTTTAGCTCAATCTTCAGTGAATTTCCAGCTCTAATACCACTTGTAGTTCCATATTCAAGTTCTACACACAATGCAATCAATTGGAGAATGAATTGGAAAGCTAAATGTCATTGATCATGAAGTATTTTGTTACACATAGTGATACACTATGAACACACACACTTAAGCTCATCTCTCTCAATTCACTCTTACTTTACGTTTTTGCACACACATTCTCCAAAGTACAAATGACCTCACTTTGGGTATTTATACTCAAACACCCTTACACCCTCAACTTTCCAACAATTACACTTTAGACCCAAACTAAGCAAAACTATGACAAATAAAACTAAAACACTAAAACAATAAAAGCAAACTTTGACTTTCTTTAACAACTTTGACTTTGCCTTTGTCTTCACTTCAAGCACCAACTTGTGATCTCGGATAAAATCCTATTTTGCAACCAACACTTTCCTTCTTTCTCACTAATGCATTAGTGAAAGCTTAGTGTAAACTTTAGATTGTTTAGATTAGGTTATTCCCCTATCTATTTCTGCAACAATCTTGTAAATTCAGTTTGTTATAATACAAAGAATTTAAAGTGAAATATTTTGTGTCAATTGTATTCAACCCTTCCTTCTATAATTCCTTATCACTTGAAGGCTACCCTTTGGGACCAACATCATACATATGTATGAAAAATATTTGTGCATGACATATATGTGCGGTGATATATATGCTATATATGGTGTGTAGAGTTATTTACATATTTATGGGTGTTTTTTTCATGTTTATAACTGAGTAGAGGAGTTGCATGTTTATTTTGTATTTAAAGGTGTTTAAATAATTGTTTACATGTGTTATTTGGGGAAATCCTATACGGAGGGGTACGACCCAGTAATAGGCGCCAGACGGGTGTGAGCCGAGCGACTTAGGGAATGCCGGTGATAGGAGTAAATATGTCAGGTGACGCAAATTAGGAGATTGTTTGGTACCAATATATTTATATGGTGTTTGTTTTGTAAATTGTTTTGTGGTGAACTTTTATTGATTCATGGAGAGGAGTGTATGTGTGTGGTGCACGTAAACCATGAACTCACTTAGCTTTTAGCTAACTTTTAGTATGCATCTCAGGAGCAGATGGTTCAGGGTTGGACAAAGGGAAGGGTAAGGCATAGATTTGTTCTTCACGTCATGTTTTATTGTTTTGCATGTTTATCTTGAACTTATTCATTGGTGTAACTTAAGTTTTTATATAACTTACTATGGTATGGGACAGACTCATGTAGGAGACTTTTATTTCCTTTAAGTTAAGACTTCTGTTGCGTTGATGTTTTATTGTATCTTGAGGTATCTTTTTACGTTTATGGTCATGTTGGACTTTGAATGATGTAACACTACCCAAGGGTGGATTTTAGGGTGTTACACACCAAACCGGGAAAACGGGTTATAACCGGTCAAGAATGGTGAGTTAAATGGTAACATTTGTTCAAAATGGTAAGTTCGTAATGTGACATACACTTTACTAACCTTGATCAATGGTCATGCTTTCTATGCTCATTGGCTTGAAAATGAGTATTATGTGAGACTATGTGGGTTAAAGTGCTCAAGGTAGGTTGTTATAATAAAAAGGATTTATAAGTGCTAAAATGCCATTTGTGGTACGGCTTTGAGTGTTGGGTTCTAACGGAAGATGTTTTTTTAGATTTGAATGTTTGAAATTAAGCTTAGAATCATTTGGGAGGTATTAGAAGTGTTGGAGAAATTTTAGGCGATTTCGATCAAAAAGTCAAATTTTGGAATCAACGAAGGTGTAATGTCTAAGTTTCGAATAGGTAAAACTGATTTTTGGGAGATCTTTTCTGGAATATTTTCATTGGAAGTTGTAGAATATCTCGTTACGAATGCGTAGGCGAAAACCTCATCGAAAACGGAGTTCCGAGCGAAAAGTTATGCCATTTTTAGTGTTTAGGGATCAAAATGGGTACCCAGCCGAGTCAAACCCGACCCAACTCGGGTTTTAAGCCATTAAACACGATTTTTGACCCATTTTGACCCATTTCAGCTACTGCCTTGTGTGTGAAAAATTGAGGTGCGATTCATCAATAGAGACCAAATCTAACTTCATTCTAACGAGATTAACATCAATCTTAAAGATTTGAACATCAAATTAAAGGTAAATATCATTCTTATTCTTATTCTTATAGTTGCATAAAGTATGATGGTTTTGGGTGAGCTAAGCTTTAATGCATGTGTGAGATCAGTTTAGAAATCATGAAAGGGTGGTTAGATTATGATTATACTTTAGTTAATTTCTTGATTCCATGGTTGATTGAAATAAAATGAAAGGAAAAATGGGATTTCTCTAAGAACAATTTGACTTTTGTTATATAAACATGGATTTTGATGAAATCATGGTTGTAAAACCTGGATTACTCGGCCGAGTACTCGGCAAGTAATCGGGAATCGGTGCTCCACCGAGCCGATTTTCATATAATCGGACATATTAATCGGACCAAGGAGTATTCGGCCAAAATCGCCGGTTACTCGGCTTTACTCGGCCTTACTCGGGCTACTCGGCCGTACTCTGGCTACTGGGTCCTCCGATTTCATGCTCGATTCTTGGCTTCTGGCGGTAGTGGCTGTGGAAAAGTAGAAGAACATGTAGATAGATAGAAGATGGATAGATAGCTGTAGAAGAAGAAGAAGAAGATGGATATATGTAGAAGAAGAAGAAGATGGACAGATGTAGAAGAAGAAGATGTGTGCGGCGGCTGAAAGTGAAACCCTAAAATTAGGTTTAATTGGTCCTGTACTATATATATATATATATAAGAGAGAGAGAGAGAGGAGAGTTCCGTTGTTAACCACAAATATTGTGTTAACCGTGTTAACCAAATTCAACTAGGGGTAAAATAGTCAAAAATCAAATTGGAAAAATATGAATCAGCCCCTTTTTTCACCATATCCCCTTTTTTATGTCTCTCTCTCCTCCATCTTCTCCCTCTCTCTCTCTCTCTCACCATCTTCATCACTCCACCACCACCGCCGCCGCCGCCGCCTTCCACCACCACCTCCACAAAGCTGCCGTCTACCACCACCACCATTACAACCGCTGCCTTCCACCACCACCACAGCAGACACCGTCCACCACCACAACCACAGCAACCGCCGCCCACCACCACAACCACAGCAGCCGCCGTCCACCACAACTGCCTTCCACCACCACCACCACCACCGTCCATATCTGCTATAGCCCGTCGCCGGTGCCACCACGAACACCACCCACCAGATCTGTCCTAGCTAGCACGTTGACGCCACCACGACAACCACCGTCCAGATCTGCCCTAGCACGTCGCCGACGCCACCACGACAACCACCGTCCAGATCTGCCCTAGCCCGTCACCGACGCCACCACGACCACCACCATCCAGATCTGCCCTAGCCCATCACCGGCGCCACCACCGTCGACCTTCACCATCTCCGACAGGCATCGACCTTCCCTCCCCCTATGGTTCTGTCTCGAGCCGTCGTCGGCGCCCTCGATGGTGTATTCAATTTCCGGTGCTTCTCGGAGCTGTGCACAAGGACGACGACCAGATCTGCTTTTCGATGGTGTATTCAATTTCCGGTCAGACCTACTTCTCTTTCTATTTTGAAAATGTAGATCTGCACAAGGTGGTGGTGAAGTGTGTGGTGGTGTTTTGTAGATGGTGGGTGTGGTGGTGGTGGACTAATGGTGGTGGGTATGATGGTGGTGAGGTGGTTATAATGGTGGTGGGAGTGGTGGTGGAGGTAGTGGTTGTGGTGGTGGACTAGTGGTGGTGGGTGTAGTGGTGGTGGTAGTTGTGATGGTGGTGGCCGTGCACATGTGTTCACTGGGTGATGGGTGTGGTGGTAGCTATGATGGTGGTGACTGTGCACATGTGTTCACCGGGTGGTGGGTGTGGTGATGGGGTGGTGGTAGCTGTGATGGTGGTGGTTGTGCACATGTGTTCACCGGGTGGTGGGTGTGATGATGGTAGTGGTGATAGCTGTGATGGTGGTGGCTATGCACATGTGTTCACCTGGTGGTAGGTGTGGTGATGGTGGTGGTGGTGGTAGTTGTGCACATGTGTTCACCGGGTGGTGGGTGTGGTGATGATGGTGGTGGTAGTTGTGATGATGGTGGTTGTGCACATGTGTTCACCGGGTGGAGGAGGAGGAAGGAGGCGGCCATGCACATGTGTTCATCGGGTGGAGGAGGAGGAAGGAGGCGGCCGTGCACATGTGTTCACCGGGTGGAGGAGGAGGATGGATGTGGCTTTCCCAAAATACCCCTGTGCACTTGTGTTTGATGTATTTTTTAATTTTTAGTTATTAAAAATTCCCTAATTATAGGGATTTAATCTTGGCCCTAGATTTAAATTATTAAGGGTTGTGATGGGTTAACACGGTTAACACACTATTTATGGTTAACAACGGAACCCAACCCTATATATATATATATATATATATATATAGAGGAAAGTTCAATTGTGAACCACTTTTTGGTTGTGAACGTGAGGACAATCGAGAGCGCGACACGTGGCGGATGACTAGGCGCCACGTTGGCTTTGAGTGTGGTCCCCCCTTTAATTCAATGCCCTCCCCATGAATCGCGCCTAGTCATCCGACGTGGCTATGACGTGGCGCCTAGTCATCTGCCACGTGTCGCGCTCTCGGTTGTCCTCATGTTCACAACCAAAAAGTGGTTCACATTTGAACCCAGCCCTATATATATATATATATAAACTTCATTATAGTTACAAAAATGGTCCCTAGAGTTTAGATTGATTATGTAAAAACTTTATATCCCTCACTTAAACTTGTTATTCTATATCTAATATATATATATATATATATATATTTATATAATTATGAAATTTATATATAAAAATTTCAATCCGAGTACTCCCCGAGTACTCCGAGTACTCGCTCCAAGGGGGTCGGCCGATATGGGAATGAGTAGCGAGTTTTGCAACCTTGGATGAAATTGGTAGAAATAGAGGAATAAGCCATGGTTTCTTGTTAATTTTACTTTGATAAAGATAAAGATTAAGTTAATATCTGAGTTTGGTTAGGATTGAAATGGAATTGGATGCTTAATCGGACAAAGATGTGATTTTTCGAGTTTGAAAGTAAGTGTTTGTTATATAACCGTGATGTACACGTAACCCATATAAGTCATTAACCCATAACTTACCCGTCAACCCGCGACACGACCTGTCACAGATAAGGGTCGAAGATTTTGACACGATTAACTAAACGAGTGATATCATGAGTTGATGTTTTTGACCCGCCAACCCGACATGATTACAACCCCTGTAAAAAAAAAACGTTCTCAAATAGAGTTTTTTCCCAACTAGTGTAAAAAAAAATAGATTGATAGTCTAAAGACGGTGGGATACGACTTTTGTTCATGAAACGTAAACATGAATCAAAATCAAATAACAATTGAAGCAAAGCTGACAGCTAACCTCGTCCATCACCACCAAATCAATTTTCTCAATAACCCCAATTTCTAGGGTTTATAATCCATTCCTTAATCTTCAAAAACCTCCAACGAGGCTTGCAAATCGCAAGCTAAAAAGCTATGGCCATCATCGGAGACGCTTTACGGCAAGCATTCATGCAGAAACACGAATACGAGAGCCTACGTGACGAGGATAAAGCTTGGAGTAAGCTCCAAAGACCGATCTTGATCTCCGTTTTCGCCTTCATCACATCCTCCATCTTCATTGCTACCGTTATCAGCTTGAAGATAATGTTTCCGAGTGATCCTGGAAGGCGGCCCTTCTGCAAAGATCTCAGGATTCAACCTCTGTCGATTAATTTCAGCACTATCGAGGCTGCGGACATCGGGATCCGTGGTGAGGACCGATTGGGAGGTGCTTTTTATCTTACGGATCAGGAGACTGTTGATTATTATTGGATGGTTGTGTTTGTTCCTTCTGCCATGGTTTTTGCGGTTTCTGTGGTGTATCTTGTTGCAGGTAAGCTTTTTAGCTGTCGTTTCTCTGTTAATTGTGGTTTAAAATATCCATTAGAACTTAAGAATGTGAGATAATGTGTTTAGTGTTAACATAGATGGTGATTTCAATGTAGTATGTTAGTTAACAGTTTAGGCAAATGTTTATCATACACAATTGGGAGCCAAATTGGGAGAAAAATGGATTCTCTAATTGCCTGGATCGTAATCAATCGTTGAGTGATATTAAAATCTTTTTGATATACCTTTTGGTGTATCAGAATTACATTTTTGCTGACTTTGTAAATGATTGAATAAAGTTATGGAGCAGAATCGAGCCTCTTCACACACACTGAGGCCTGTTTGTTGGCAGCTTAATGCAACTCACAGCTTATTCTGTCAATTGTATATGACTATTTGGTAGTGGCTTAATGGTATAGAAAGACTTATTTGGTGAGCTTTTAGGGGGGAGATTTATGCAAAAAGCCGAGTTTTTCCATACCTGTCGCTCTCAGTTAAATAACAAGTTCCTTCCATTTACGAAAAAACTCTCTCCAACGAAAACCTTCCAGATCTATACAGACAGATTAATCCACACAGGCAACTTTATCCATACAAAACTTAATGGAAAACCAACCAAACTGCCCCTGAGAGAGGGAGAGAGAGAGATAACAAACTCTAACTAGCATAGTGATTCAAGATATGAGCGATCACACACACTAATTAGAAATCTTCTTCTTTTGTTTCCTGTGTTCTATTTTAAAATACCTGAAAAGAGAATAACTTGTTAAAGAAGAATACAATACGACTAACAAAGACACTTTGGATTTTGGAATGATGTGAGATATAAAGAAATAACAAGAGAACAAAGCAGCAATATTTCTACAGAGAAGCTATAGTTATTCAGGTGTCCTTTTCTTTTTAGTGCATGAACATCCAAGTTTATTGAAGTGCTAATTGTGAGGTTATGATTGTGTTGGTACATTTTGTTTCAGGAGCATATGTGCATGCATCACCTAAGATTTTGTATACAAGAGATGGCATTCTAAGGGTCCTATAGTTAGGTATTTCTCAGTACCACTGTACCAAAAGAGAGTAGTTTTATGTATGATGCCTCCTAAGATATCAAGCCTTGATATAATTGTCAAATATCTGAAAATTAGGATTCAATTATTATTTAGGAAGAGATCTATGCTACTTAAGTTAATAAATGTTTGAAATTTTACATTATCTTATATGGAAGTGCTAAATTGGGATATCCTCTAGTGATAGTGGTTTCTGGTAATTCTGGATGAGACATGTAGTTCTAAATGGTAAGCTTGATTGAGACACGGAACAGTTGCTTTCATATTTTGGGACTGTAGGCGTTCATATGTATGGAGTGCAAATTGGATTTACAGAAGTTATGAATATGGAAATATGTAAAACATGCGTTACGAAATTGTGTTAAATTGGGATTATTTTCTGCTGATTTCATGCTCGATATGTGAAACTTCTATGCTAGTTGCATCTATATGGCTTGCTCAATTTTGTATGACTGCTACTTCAAACTGTTGTTAAATTTTGGGCATGTTTGCTTCACTATTATTTATTACTGTCATAAGAAATTCAGCACTGTGTTAATCAGTAAAAATGATATGCAGGAATAACTGTATCTTATACAGCTCCAACGAGACATGGATGCCTGAAAGTGGTTGAGAACAACTACTGTGCTTCTAAGAGAGGTAACTTTCTATATGTGTTTGCGACTTGATTTCTGCTTATATTGAAGCCAAGTTCTTTGGATTACATGCAATTTGGTTCTTATGTTGTGTGAAAACCTTGCTGCTAGTTTCTGATTTTAAGGTATGAGTCATGGTGATTTTACCGAAAATTGGGCCAATATTGAGCTAACTAGTTGGCGGATAGAATCAAAGGGTCATTTATCTCTATATTGTTTTTTAGCTACTAGGAGTTAGCATCTGAACTTCTTGGGTTTGGTGGCTTTTAGGGCTTGTAGAGTTTGTTTTTTTTGTTTTTATTTTTATATACTTACAGCCTCCTGAACCTTTCTCTGATGAGGATAACTTCCATAATCTGTAAAGAAAGTAGTTTGGCTGACAAATTCTACCTAGGAAATTCACAAGATCTTTGGTCTGTGTGCAAAATATTAAATCAGCTTCAATACTTCTTTAAAGGAATTATCGGGCATTGGCATCCGTTTCACATATTGAATTGGATCTCTACCAGTGTAGCATTATGGATCAGATTCACTAGATTAGTTGTGTACACCAGTGATGGAAGAGTTTTAAACGTATTTGGGTGAGATAAGGAGCATTTTATTGGTGCATGAATCAGGTGAAGTTCTTTGGCAACAACTCATTCTCATTCTCAATCTTTGTGTTATGTGGTTTACTTGATAGCGTTTTTCAACGAACTCTGAGATAAACACGATTATACGAACAACTTAAACTCAAAGAATGAGATGCAGGATTGGTTTCTGATGGGCTGTTAAATATTTGTAGCGCGTTATCATAGCCATGGTTATGGATTTTAGTGTTAATCATGCCCTTGCTTTTGGGGAATTTATGGATCTACTAACCTGTGTAAGGCTCAGGTTTTAGAGCTCCATAATCTAGCAACCTGATTATGCCAGATATACTGCTGTAAGTTACTAAATTCTGTCTACACTATTTCCCTATTTAAGAAACCAAACAGAAAGCCTTAAAGGAAACATATTTTCTTTCATTCCTTTTATGGTGACACAGCTTAGGTGCGCGGAAGGATCGACAAACGTCTGAATCCTTTGACAAACAAGAATTACAAAACGTAAAACTCAAAGAACTAGAGGATACTCTCTAAAACATAAACTTGTATTAACTGGTAAACTAAATAATACTGAAAACAATTAAACCCTATTTATAACTTAAACTAGGAAAAAGATAACTATGGGAATTATAAACCTAATCTAACTAGGAAATCAAATAATAATAATCCTAAACTAGAAAAGATAATTATGGAAAAATAAACTAATAACATAAAGATAAACATTAAGGAAATAAAAAGAAAAGGAAACCCTAAAAGAAAAGGAAATAAAATTCGTCCAAATTTGGCTCAGGCTAGTTTGACGTTAGTTTTGGGTACTGGGTAACTAACATGAAACTTACGTTAGCCACTGTTTTGAAAACGGTAGTTGGGGATAGACCATAGTTTGGCGTTAGCTTCAGTGTTGGGTAACTAGCATGAAACTCATGTTGAACACTGTTTGAAAACAGTGGTTGGGGTGACTTTCGCGCTAGTTTAACTAACATGGAAGTCATGGTAGGCGTTGTTTGCACCTTTTTCGATGCCAAATTCCGAGCTTCTTTCGAGCTCGTTTTGTTCTTTTCCTAAACCTTACTAACTCTTGAATTCTCTCTGTATCATATTGACTACCTAGGCCCTATATTCTTATTTAGTGACGTTTCTGGTTCAAGACTCAAGCTTGATGATTGGAATATTTTGACTATAATTGGAATCCAATGGCTAGGAAATCATGTGCCATATAACCAATGTATTGATAAAAGACAATAAACATCAGGTTATGTACTTTAAGTCTTCTATAAGAATTAAGATAGCCCTTGATAAAGATTCATAACAGAAGCCGTTGCCTTGACCAGGAACTAAATCACAAGAACAGAAAAAGTTTTTTTGGAAGAGGTATCCCAGACCACATTGGGCCTAGACTAATCCTCGACAATTTTGAGCCGAAGCCCGACTGCTAAAGCATGCAGCCCGGGGTCGAAGCCCCCGTACCTCTAGAATGCGTCCCCCAGGGCTCGAACTCGGGTTCACTACTATGTAGTGCCCAAGCCTTACCACTAGGCTAACACTCCTTTGGTAAGAACAGAATAAATTCCTCTGTGCATGCCATTAAGCTAGCCATATCTGTTGCCAAATTGACATTCAACTTGAAAGCTTTTTGATTCTGTCTCAACAAGTATACTGCTCTTATGTAGATCTATCTCAAGCATATCAATATGTTCACTTGTCGATACTTGACATTTGTATTATGAAGTATGCAATATTGTAATAATAGAAATACCAATCTTCATGTCATGTTCTTGCTCACAGTTGGAACTGTTTTATGTTCAAAGAAGAGTGCTCTTTGCATCAATCTTTAAATTTAATCTTTGTTAATTTTACATCAATGTTTGAGAAAAGACCATGAAAGGATTTCAATATTTTTTAAATGATTAAATATCATCAGTCTCACTCTCGTCGAAGTTGAGACCAACCAAAAGAGAAATGGCTCATGTAATTGAGGTGTGGGTATGTATGACTTTAAAATCTTGTATCATTGGTGAGCACAAAAAGTGAATGGCTATAGTTTCAGGGAATTACGAAATCAAATTATTCGCACTTCCACTTAACCTTAAGATCCCTCTCCCTCCCCATTCTTTTTACATCAAGCAAACCTAGAAAGGTAGTGGTTTTTACTCTTTTAGGGCATTTACTTTAAATGATTTCCCGAGCCACGTCATAGTTTTATTGCACCAAGAGGCTCTTAACAAGTTAGATTTGTTAGTCATATGTACTAGTCCCCCGATAAGTAGTGTGAAATTCCTAGATAGTCTTAATTCGGCCTAAAATGTACTTTAATATTCAGTGTTTCTTGAGTGGTCATAGTTATCAAATTACAACTCTAATTCTTTCCATCATAGAAGATTGAACTTGCAACCTCACCTTTAAATACCTGAATATTTTGGTGCAACTTTCTTACATGTATGTAATTTTGGATAACGAGGAGCAATAAGGCAAGACTTGAAGCCAGAATCCTTCTCTTTATCGGGAACTTGAGCTTCGTCGAGTCAAAAGTCTAGTAAAATACTCTAGGGAGCACATTTTTTTAGGGTACATTACATATTTACTTGGTCCCTTTGGTTTACACTTTATTGCACCGTTGGTCCCTATTTTGAAATAATTATGGAAAAGGTCCATGAGGTTTATATTATATTGCACTGTTGGTCCCTGTGGTTTACACTATATTGCACTGTTGGTCCCTGTGGTTTACACTATATTGCACTATTGGTCCCTATTTTGCCAATAGGGTTAGGGACCAATAGTGCAATATAGTGTAAACCACGGGGACCAACAATGCAATATAGTATATTAACCACAAGGACCTTTTCCATAATTATTTCAAAATAGGGACCAACAGTGCAATAAAATGTAAACCATAGGGACCAAATATGTAATTTACCTATTTTTTTATTGTTACCAAAAAATAGTCACCCACATCTCACTAAGGGGACATTTACAGATTTACTAAATGCTTATCTGGTAAGTGCGTATCAGACCATTAATCTTACCTGGTAAGTGAAGTTGATGAATCTTACCCGGTAAGCGCTTACCGGGAAAATTGCACACAATACCTTCTTGATGTAGTATCATCTTAACCGCTAAAGTAAATTATAGTGTTGATACGTGTAAGTGCTTAACTAGGTAAGTGTGTGGGTGAATGATCCCTTGGGAGCCGTTTACCAAATATTTACCCAGTAATAGGTTAACAACAAGAGTCACTACCTTCACTTATCTGTTAGGTAACATTCTTGGTCATCATAATGGATTATTTGTAAGTGTCTCTTATCTGTTAAGTGGTAACCGGATAAGAGTCGTCTCCCTCACTTACCAGGTAAGACTCTTACTCTTAGTCTTTGCCATTGCTCTTACCAGGTAGGATTCTCGGTCCTTGATATGTTCATCCAGTAACGTATGTGACCATGGCAAGTGCTTACTAGGTAAGTGTTTAGTAAACGAACCCTAGTCTTATGTGGGGTTCAAAACGTCAATTCTCAAGATTACCTATGTATGTTTAGTAAAGACCCTTTTTTTGTCTTGGAATCTTGTGATTTTCTTTGTATAAAGACCCCTTAAGTTCCATATGTTCACACAGATGTGAATTTATGCAATTATTTTTGCCATTTAATTACTCATTTTATTTGTAATCTCTTATATCTATTTTTTGGAGTGGTAGAAGATGATATTCATATCCCGCAATAAAACAACTGCTGAAAACAAAGAGGACCTGCCACTAGACAATCATTTTATTCTATAAAACTTGTCATCTACATTGCTAAGCTATTATATGAAATTCGTATACATAGTAATTGGTTTGGGTGGAATACTCGTAAATGTGATATAACGTTGTTAGTCATTAAGGTTATGTATGCTTTGCATAGCATGCAACCATCTTCTTATAAAAAGTATTTATTCTATCTATTTTATCCTGTCTAGTTCTGCCTTACCAAACGCTAAACAACTGCCATGTCCTGTCTTGTTTGTTCTATTTTGTCTGAATACCAAACGCACCCTCAAAGATGTGAAAGTTTGTCGGATTAGTTTTAATGATGCCGATGCATTTGTGATTTGCAGGAGGAGTTCGTTGCCTATCGATTCTAAACCTAGTGTTTGCTGTCATTTTTGGTATTCTTGCATTGTTTCTTGGTTCGACCTTGTTGACGCTGGGAGTAGGTGCTCGATACCCTTGTTTTGGTGCTACGAGATTGCATCGTGGGGGCTTGTTATCCTGTACGGTGGGACCGCCTTCCACCTCAGAAGGAAAGCGGCCACGGTTCTCGATGAGAGCGAGTTTGGCGGACGTAATCTTGGGTTGGAAATGCTGGAAGCGGAATTCTCACCGGATGTAGAAAGACGAGTGAATGAAGGGTTTAGATCGTGGATGGGGTCATCATATCTTTCGTCCGATGATGATGATGATGAGGATCAGAACGATCCAAACGCTTATCAACATTTATCGCGGACTAATTCTAGGCAAAGAGGGTGAAGATGAAATGAACTTTTCGTACTTTTTGCAAAGAAACGGTCATGAGAGATCACACGAAGGAATGCTATCGACTAAAAGATGAAAAAGGAGCGATAGAAAAGCGTCGATGATGGAGGCAGACAAACACAAGAGGGCTGTTGATTGTACAAAACTTTGATTATATGATGAGGTCCATTTCATTTCCCACTGGAAAAGGGTTAGGGTTAGGGATAAGTATAGGTTATTGGTAGTAGTTGCCATTCTCATGACGTTGAGGTGAAAAATGGTCCAACTGTTGGTAACAAACTATCTTTATTTGATATGGGGTGGCTGCATGTATAATGTGCTCTGTTTTTCAGGCTGGGTGTCATTTAATCGCTCTTTCTTTTTCAAAAGATATCTCTTAAAATCTCTTAAGTCTGAAAATTAAAAGGTTTGTAAATTTAAGACTGTTTTATTTTTAAGAAAATATCTAAAATGCCCTTACCATCATTTGAAATTTTAGAAGCTGTACCATCTATCTCTTATTTTTATACATGAATACAAACTTTAGGCTTCATTCTTTTAAAAAACAAATGACTTCTTATTATATTCATGTTTATTTAACTCACTTAAAAAAAGGTTTTGCGGTAGTAATGAATATTTTTTAAAGAGTTAATTACATATTTGGTCCCTGTGGTTTACACAAAATTACGATGGAGGTTCCTGAACCCTAATTTTCATGCCTACGATCCCTGTGGTTGGTATTTCGTTACGACCATGGTCCCTCGGCCTAACTTCCGTCAATACAGGCCGTTAAGTGAAATCATGTGCCCTCCACGTGAGGGCATTTTCGTCTTTTTCATTTTCCCCCTCATTTAATACACTAAAGAATCAGATATAACCCCCGACCTCCATCGTCTTCTTCCCCAAAACCAAAATCAATTTTCAGACCCCCAACTTCATCTTCTCCACCCCGACTCCTGCTTCTCCACCCAAAATCAGCTTTCAAACCTCCATTTTCATCTTCTCCACCGCAAGTTCTGCTTCTCCACCCACAATCAGCTTCTTTTCCAATGGTAAATTGTGCGTGTGGACTACCAGCTATCATCCGTACCTCATGGACATCAAGAAACCTAGGTCGCTAGTTTTACTGTTGCCCTCAAAAGGTATGCTTTATTTCAATTTCAAATGTAACAAAACGAAGCCCTAATTTTTTGGTTGAAAAAATGTAACAGGGATCGACGTGTGGATTCATTGATTGGGTTGATCCACCACTTTGCTGACGATGTATGGATGTTATTCCGGGAATTTTGAGGTCAAAGAATGAGCTTGAAGCAGCCAAGTTAGAAGTTGAAGCATCCTTGAAAGAAGTTGAAGCCTCCATGAAAGCACAAAAAAAGCAACTTTTTCTCTTGAAGATTTTGTTATGTTTAAGTTGGATCTACTTTTTTTCATGTTTTAGTAATTCCCAAAGTAGTTGTGTTGACTTATAACTCTTTAATGTAAAAGTAATGATAAAAGATATCAAGAAACTGACAGAAGTTGAAGTCTTAATCATCAGAGCCTCTGTAAGATTTGACAGAAGCTCTACCAGATAAAAGGCATTCTTTGCAGAATCTCTGCGAAGGCTCACAGAACCTCTGATAAGATCATCAGAGAGAAACAGAACTTCTGCAGAAACGGTTATTTGCTTTTCGTGCTGATCACGTGACTACCTCAATCGATTCACTTTGTACGATCAGGATTGTAACACGTGTCAAGATCATAGTGTGTCTGTTAGGTCATCTCCTTTAAGTATAAATAGCCGTAGTACTCTATCTTTTTAAGAGGAATCTTTTGTACTGTTCATCAAGTTCTATCAATATATGAGATTACTGTTCCATTGATTTTCAATTGAGTTCATCTTTAATTTCACGTCATTCATCAAGTAAGATGTTCTTAAATTACTGATTATCATCGTCATTGCATACTCTCAACTACAGCTTATCTTAATTTCCGCTGTGTTATACTCTTTTAGTTATAGTTGATTGCTCGGTTTTAATTCAATACAAACATCTGGACCAACAAGTGGTATCAGAGCAGGAATTGAATCCCCATTCAATTGATTCTTGTTTGTAGTTGAATTATCCTTTGATTCCTGTTCTTCATTCTCTTTTCTGTGATTATTTTTGTTTCTCATGGCAAATTTGACAAATACCAACTTCATGAGTATTGGTTCTCAATCCAAACCCCCAACCCTTGTTCGGGAAGAATTCCAGCAATGGAAAATCAGAATGGTTAACTTTCTGGAAGGAATTCATCCTAGAATTTCTGACTTCCTACATAATCCTCCCTACATACCTGTTACACTTATTCCACGAGTTCCAGCCACTGCAACTACCCCTGAAATTCCTGAATTCTTTCAACCTAAACTTCCAGCCAATTGGGATGAGGGAGAGAAAGAATTGGTAAGTTTAGCCCCTAAATGCAAAAGGTTACTAATCATGGCACTTCCAAACGACATTTTCATGTCACTGGATCACTGTGATACTTCAAAGGAGTTGTGGAGCGAACTGGTAAGATAGTTAGAAGGTGGTGTTGCATCTCCTAAGAATAACAGAACCATGTGTATTAATGAATACCATGAATTTAAGGCTTTAGAGGGAGAAAGTCTGAGAGATACATACTCTAGGCTAAACATACTTATCAGTAAATGCAAGAAGTCTGGAGTGATCAGAACAAATGAGGATAACAATCTGTTGTTCCTGAAAAGTCTAGGGACTGAGTGGTTAAATGTTACCATGTCTATGAGAACGAATTTAGATTTGGAATTCATGTCCATAGCAGAACTCTACGGTTCTTTAGCCAGTTTAGAACCACAAGTCTTACAGCTTAAGAGTAGTATAGGAGGACCTTTAGCGTTGATAGCAGAAGATCATAAGGGAAAGGTAGAGAAGAAGAAGATCGAAGATAAAAGGAAGAAGAAGAAAGCCCTCGTAACAAAGACAGAAGATGACAGATCAAGCTCAGAAGAAGAGATGTCGATGAAAAAGATGATGAAGACTCTGGTTTCATTCACCAGAGACGTTCGCAAAGGAGTCTTTGGTGGATCAAAGAATTATGAGAAAAAGTGGGATGATGAAAGAAGGGGTTATGGAAGAGGAAGTTTTGAGAAAAGAGATGTTGAGAGAAAGAATGACTCGAGAAGTGATGAGGGAAAAGAAGAATCACAGAGGAACACTGAGGGATGCTTTAGATGTGGAACGCTAGGACACTATGCATCAGAATGCTGGGCGACAGGACCAATGACACCTCAGAAGCCAACCCTACAGAAGTCCTCTCCAAAGCCAAAGCAAGACTCAGCCTACTTCAAAAGAAAGGCTGACTTTTACAATAAGAAGGTGCTTCTTGCTCAAACCAGTGAATTGGTAACGGATGAATCATCAGAAGAAGATGAACCACAGAAGGGATTGATAGCTTTTGAAGACTCTGAGGAAGAAACAGAGTTCTGTGGAATGGCAAAAGGTGAATCTGAAGGAGTCAACAACAAGGACCCTGAGGTATCTTCTGAACTAAAAGAACTTTACTCTGAGATTGTTGAAAACATTGATTTACATCAAGAAGAACTCAATAATCTCAAAGAAAAGTTATCTGTTTGTAAAAAGGAAATGAACACTTTGACAGAAGAAAGAACTAGATTTTTCACCATGTATGAACAAACTGAAGCAAACAGAATTGAACTTTACAAAGGTTTGAAAGAAAAGACAACCATTTTTGAGAAAACTCTCAAAGAAAAGAATGATGAGATTAAGAATCTAAGGAATGAGAGAACTAATGCCTTATCTGTCAAGGAATTTTTTCAAACTGAAAGAGAATCTTTACACAAAGATCTATTTGACAGAGAACTGAAAATCAGGAAATTTCAAGATGCACAAAATGTCTTTAAGAAAATCAGAGTCAATATGGGAAGAAGAGGTTTAGGTTTTTCTGAATGTGAATATGCTTCCTCTAGCAATCCAAGAAAGTCTCTACAGACTATCTTCAGATCTGCACAAAACATCAGAAGTCATGTTCCTGATTCAAAATCTGTATTCAAAAGAAGAAAAATGCTGAACAAACCTGAGTCAAAAACTCCATTAATTTTCACAAATGTTGCATTTGAAGATTACATTGATTCCTTCTCACCATCTGAAAAGAGTGAGTCAGTTACTAAGAATCTTGTATCTCAAAGTCAATTGGGAATTTTTGAGTTTGGTAATTCTTCTACTCAAGAAGAGTGTGATTTTCAATTCACAGTACAACCTTTTGAAAAGAAATTATCACCTTGTGCATCTGAATTTATTCCAAGACATCTAACAGAAGAGTCCGAGAAATCTGTAAATTCTGATATCTTCTGTGAAACAAATTCATCGACAGATACTGCATTAGACTTTGAAATGGTCACATGCCCTGAAAACACCTCTCCAAGTGACTCAAATCTTCTTAGTATGGAACTTACAAAACCCAAGTTTTCCAGAAAAGAAAAAGAAAAATGGGTTGATGCTAATCAATCTTCTGTTTCAGCACATGCAGGGAATTCTATGAGAAGGGAATCACAGAAGAAGAAAAACTTTTTGAAAAATAAAGAGCCTAGACTTGTTAGGAAATCTTGTACTAAGATGCCCAAAACTATGAAGGGCTCTACCTTTTTAAATTCTGTACCCATCTTTGAGAATTTCAATGAAAAATTTAAGTCTTTATGTTGTCAAACTAAGTTCTGTAAATGTGTTGATCTAATGCATGACTTGTCAAACCACTTCCACAATTCGTCATGTCTAGTCATGAATCCCAGAGGTCTATCCTCCAGAGATTTCAAAGGACATCTTGGCAACTCTGACTCTCAGAAGAATAAGCCCAAACCAAGGGATGCTGTGGCATTCCTCAAACATGCTAATTTGAAAGGACCCAACTGGAAGTGGGTACCTAAATCTCTTGTTGTATGATTGCAGAAACAATCGCATGTGTCTACCTGGTATATAGACTCAGGATGCTCTAGACACATGACTGGTACATTAGAGCTTTTATCTCATTATGTTAATAAAGAAGGAAGCTCAGTAGCTTTTGGAGGAAATCAAAAAGGAAAAATAAAAGGCTATGGAATGATTATTAAAGGAGAAATAACCGTGAATCAAGTATCTTATGTGGATGGTTTGAAACACAATCTCATAAGTGTCAGTCAACTCTGTGACAATGAGATGGATGTAAAGTTCAACATCAAGTATTGCATTCTTTACAAAGCTGACACCCTCATTGAAGTTATGAGAGCTAACAGAAGAGGAGATCTATATCTTCTAATTTTTGATGCTATTGATGAAAAAGAGAAATATGTTTGATGTCATCAGTGAAAAACGAAGAAGCATGGCTATGGCATACCAGGTTCTGTCATTTAAATTTTCATACTTTAGAAAAACTGGTAAGGCTAAAATTAGTCAAAGGACTACCTAAGATAAAATTTGAAAAAGATCATCTATGTTCAGCTTGTGAAATGGGAAAACTAAAGGTCTTCACATAAAACTAAATCTGATCCTTCCTTTAATCAGCCTCTGATCCTTCACATAAACCCATTGCAGTTCAGTCTCTGAACGGGAAGAAGTACATTCTTGTACTTGTGGATGAATTTTCAAGATTTACCTAGGTCGAGTTTGTTAGAAAGAAATCTCAAGTTCCTGTGCTTCTAATAAATCTTCTGAAGAGATTGCAAGTTTTTCATGGATTGCAGGTTAAAGTTATCAGAAGTGATAATGGTACTGAATTCAAAAATTCAACCATAGAAGAGTACCTGAATTCGGTTGGAATAACTCACAATTTCTCAGCTCCAAGAACACCTCAACAAAATGGTGTTGTAGAACAAAAGAATCGCACCATTGTTGAAGCTGCCAGAACAATGTTGAATGCTTCTGGTCTACCTCTTACCTTCTGGGCAGAAGCAGTATCAACAGCTTGTTATACTCAGAACAGATCTCTAGTGGTTAAGAGATTTAAGAAGACTCCATATCATCCTCTGTACAACAAACGTCCAAACATAAAGTTCTTTCATGTGTTTGGTTGTAAATGTTTTGTATTAAATGATAGAGAATCTGTTGGAAAGTTTGATCCAAAAGGAGATTCTGCTATTTTCATTGGATATGCATGGGACTCTGTTGCTTACAGAGTTTATATTCCCAGAACCAAGTTAGTAGTTGTAAGTACTAATGTAAGGTTTGATGACTCGTTTCAGGTAACACAAGAAAAGTTCACTACAGAACTTAAGAAGCAAGTCGAAGCATCCTCAAAAGCAACCATCTCAGAAGATCTTGAAAATCTCTTTCAAGAATGGTATGAAGACGTTGATGATTCCGACAGAGGCTCTGGAGAATCCAACAATACCTCTAAAGACACTGACAGAACGTCTGTAAATCCTGACAGAACGTCTGTAAATCCTGACAGAACCTCTGTAAATCCTGACAGATGTTCTGACAGAACTTCTGTAAATCCTACCAGAACTTCTGTGAACCTTGAAAATACAACTATTTCAGAAACTCAACTTTCTTCTCTCACCCCTGACCCTTGTACTACACCTTCTACTTCATCACCAGATCTTCCTGAACAAACTCCTATCTGTCACGATCCAACATCTTCCCTTCCAATCCATCCAAATGTTACTCCAGAAAATCATTCACCAGTTCTGCAAGAGATAACCTCAAATCTTAATTTGCAGCATACAGCTCGGTGGACAAGAGACCATCCTCAATCACAGTCATAGGAGATCCTTCAGAAGGTGTCAAAACACGGGCAAATCTCAATTACTGTCTCTTTGCATGTTTTGTCAGCAAAAATGAACCCAAAAAGGTTTCAGATGCATTAACTGATCCATTCTGGGTTGAAGCCATGCAAGATGAACTTTTGCAATTTGAAAGAAATAAAGTCTGGTCTCTCACATCCTTGCCAGCAGGAAAAAGTGCAATTGGAACCAAATGGGTTTTCAGAAACAAAAAGGATGAAAATGGGGTGGTGATTCGAAACAAAGCAAGATTAGTTGCTCAAGGATATTTTCAAGAAGAAGGTATTAATTATGAAGAAACCTTTGCTCCTGTAGCCAGACTAGAAGCAATCAGAATCTTTTTAGCTTATGCAGCTCACAGAGGATTCAAGGTTTATCAGATGGATGTCAAATCTGCCTTCTTAAATGGCAAACTGAAAGAAGAAGTGTATGTCAAACAACCTCCAGGTTTTCACAGTGAGAAGTATCCAAATCACGTTTATTTCCTAGACAAAGCACTGTATGGTCTCAAACAAGCCCACAGAGCTTGGTATGACAGACTATCCAACTTTCTTCTCTCAAATAAATTTCACAGAGGTACAACTGATATCACTCTCTTCTATAAGAATACTCAAAATGATATATTCTTTGTTCAAATATATGTTGATGATATCATCTTTGGATCAACTGATATTTCTCTCTGCAAAGATTTTGAGTCTCTTATGCAGAAAGAGTTTGAAATGAGCATGATGGGAGAATTAACCTTTTTTCTTGGACTTCAAGTCAAGCAATCTTCAAAAGGAATCTTCATCAATCAAGCCAAATATGTTCAAGATGTCTTAAAGAAGTACAAGCTGTCAGAAGCTTCACCAATGAGAACTCCCATGGCCACCAGTCTCAAGCTTCATAAAGACATTAATGGCATTTCTGTCAAATCAAAACTTTACAGAGGCATGATTGGCTCACTTTTATACCTCACAGCAAGTAGACCTGACATTATGTTTTCTACCTGTCTATGTGCTAGGTATCAATCTGATCCAAAGGAGTCACACATGCTGGCTGTCAAAAGGATTCTGCGATACTTAAAGAAGACACCAAATCTTGGTTTGTGGTACCCTCTACATTCAGGCTTTGATCTTCTTGCCTACACTGATTCAGATTATGGAGGATGTCAAGTGGACAGGAAAAGCACTTCAGGAAGTTGTCATTTTCTAGGTGGGAAGATAGTAAGCTGGTCATCAAAGAAGCAAAACTGTGTATCTACATCCACTGCAGAAGCTGAATATGTAGCTGCTGCCAGTTGCTGTTCTCAAGCTCTGTGGATGCAAACACAACTCCGTGACTATGGATACACATTCAACAAGATTCCTATCCTCTGTGACAACAAAAGTGCCATTGCTATTTCAGAAAATCCAGTTCAGCACTCAAAGACAAAACATATTGACATCAGGTATCATTTTCTTAAACATCAAGTTGAGGAAGGTAATGTTGAAATGTATTTTGTCAACACAGAATTTCAGTTGGCTGATCTTTTTACTAAAGCTCTTGATGAGAAAAGATTCACTTTTCTTATTGAAAAGATTGGCATGACTGGTCCCCTACCATGATCTAACCATATAGTTATATTTGTACATACTTACTTTATTTTTTATTTATTTTTTTATCTTTTTCTCCTTACTTTGATCTTGGTTTTTAGACCTCATTTTGTGCAGGATCCTTCAAGACATTATTGTTGTAGCACTCTTCTAGGGGGAGTTCTGTTTTTCTTTCTTTAAAATAATCTAAACCACAGAAGTGAAATTTTGGTTTTCTAATCATTAGTATCACATATCCCAGAACTTCTGAGAACGTTATACTAATTGATTTATCACCTCTCTACGGATTTTCAAAGATTTAGGTATAAAAGGTGCAAGTCTGTAACACGTATAATTCACAGAGACTTTACAATCCCTTAGGTCTCTGCAGCTTTTCCTCTATGAATATGCCCCTGAATTGATACGTTGTTTTTATAGATAAGGGTTACATTTCACTTCACGCGCGTGTCAGATTTTTGAGGCGCACGTCGTCTATCGTGCGTCATCATGTCCACATGTCATATTTTTACTGGACGGTTACCAACGGTGTACTCCTACTACTTGGTAGACCTTTTTTTAAACCGTTCAAATTCAAAGCCCATCTTCCCTCCACCATATAAACTCTTAACCTTAATTCTTTCAATCTTTTCCCACTCCTCTATTTCTCTAAACAGATTACGATTTTGTGCTAATTCTCTCATTTCAAATCATGTCTGTTGAATCTTCAAACCAAGCAAAAACCGTCACTGGTTCCGTTGCTGACTTCTCTGAATCTCATCCTAATGATGTCGAAGTGGATCAATCTCAAGCCCAAACCACTCACGCCGTATCCTTTCAACGAAACCGCTTCGAATCTGTTGTCTTGGTGAAAAAGTCCAACAATCAGTATCTCGTCCCAACTCTCAAATCCTTTCCTACTGAAGCTACAGATTGGTTTGAAGCTCTGCGCAATCATCAAATTTATTACGCTCTCACGGCCACTGTTGAAATTCCTGAGACATATGTTACTCAATTTCTTTTGAGTTCTTATGTTTGTCAGTATGCAGATGAAGGACTAACTATTGTTGGATACACGGGTGATCGCCGAGGCAAGAAGATGATTTCTCTGACTCTAAACGTTAATGATCTTCGGCAAGCCTTACATTTGGAAGAGCATGATGAATTTGATAATACACCCACTGACGAGGAGCTTATTGAGTTTCTTAAGTTTCTTTCTTATACCCCTGACCCTACTAAACCCTTGATCAAACGTGGTGATTTTCGTCGAAAGGGTTTACCTCCCATGTGGAATATACTGTTTTCAATCATTAACAGTTGTCTAAATGGGAAAGTGGGTAGCCCTGATCAATCCTCTCATGCAATGCTCTCCATTATGTACGGTATTTACTTTGGTCTAAATCTCGATTTCGTTGGTCTTATCTTTGATGACATGGTCGGCTTGATCAGAAAGAAAGTAGCCTCTCAACAAATGGCCAAACTCGTCAACTTCTGATGGAAACCCCAAGAATCTTGTTTTGCAGAGATTTTTCGGCTTGGTGTTTCATGACACTCTCAAGGAAAAACTTCCATGGTCCTCCTCTGACAAATCTCTTCCCATGGCTAAGCTGTTTCCTATCAAAGGTTTCAAACCCACAGAACAGTCACAGGGTTATCCGAATATTCGACCTATGTCTCATGCGATGGTCAAGTTACTTCAACAGCCCCAGAGAGATGAATACAGACGTAGATGCAGGAGACCAAAGCCAGACCCAGCAACCCCTCTACGCATAGGACAGCCTAAGAAACCTAAGTCTAAGAAAACACACGAGCGTTCTGAGGGAGAAAGGATGGTTGGTAAGGAGAGTGAGATTAGACAGTCCATAGATAGTTGTCCTCCATAGCAGTCTACAACAGCAAAGAAAATTAAGAAGCACAAGGCATCAGTCCCAGAAGCTACCTCTCCAGCAGAGACAATCATGCCTAAGAAGAAAAGGCCAAGGCAACAAGTCTCAGAAGCTCCTGTTCCTACTATCGAGGTACCTTCTTCTCCAGAAGTTCCTCTACGAAAGAAAAAGAAATCCAAACATCTTGCTGCAGAACCTCAGGTTGCAGAACCTTCAGTAGCAGCTGCCAATGCTGCAGAACCCCCTAAAGCAACAGCAGTTGACGCTCACACAACTGTTTTCTCTACAGAACCTTTGGAAGATCTTCCTGATGAACTTTTTGTAGAAACAGAAATGCAAACCTTTGATGCTGTAAATATGGAGGTCGGTGCTGAAATCATTCTGTCAGATGATGAAGCTGAGCTAGTAGGTAGTTTTGTCCCAAATGTCGAAGAAGGTAAGGACTTCGCTGTTCAGAGTATCCTTCCAACAGAAGAAGAGAAAGAGTGTGGAGAAAAAGATGCCCTGAGCACACCACCTAACCCAACTCCCAGTGCAACCCACATGTCTAGCCCTCATGTTCTAGATGAGACAACTATTGAAACAGGCTCGCACAAGCCGAACCCAGCCCACCTAGCCACGCAGAGGATATTCTTTCTGCCTCTGTCGTACCTGATAACCGGGAATCCATTCATACTCTTGCATCCTCTCAACAGGATGCTGGTTTAAACATAAAGACCCTTTCTCCCAAGGGTCTGCTACAACCGCACGGGGATGCATGTGTTGATCCCCCCCCACATGAGTGAAAAACCCACTTCTCTTCCTGAGGAAGTTGCGTACACACATGAGTTTTCTGAGCTAGAACCTCAGCTAACTCCACTTGGTCAATCATTCGCAAAGGGCCCAGGACCTTCTGTGATCGAAACCAACAGAATGGAGGTAGGCTCTCCTGCAAAGGAAGTCCGAGGATCCTCCAAAAGTCCCCGAGAGGATACCATTAAAGCTTCCTCTGAGGGCGCCTTTAACTCAAAGGCTACTAAGGAAACATGTGTTGGTTCCTTAGGTTCCCAGGAAGACTATGTTACAAAGGGTGAGTTTCAAACCTTTGCAGCAGAGGTCTTCAGAAGACTTGATGAGTTGAAAAGCTCTAAAAGTTCTTCATCAGAACCATCATCTGATATTCTGAAACAACACACCACCGCCATTGAGAATCTCACTTCTGCAGTTTCCTCTCTACAACAGCAGGTTTCCGATCTTCCGACCGCAGATGGCATTTCTTCCATGCTTAACAACATTTCTTTTGATACATCTTTTTTAGATTCATTGAAAGAAAAGCTCGCCTCTGTTGGTCAACAATATGCCATTGATCTTGAAAATGTTGCTCTTCATGATTTCGAGTCTTTCAAAAGGAGATCCGTACCATAGTTGACAACGCAGTTACTCTAAGTGTTACTCCTGCCACAGGAAATCCAAAAAGCTTAGCTACCCATGGTCAATTATGTGACATGGTTCAAAGTCTTGGTTCACAAGTTCGGTCCATCTCTGACCAGTTTCCTCAAGACACTCGTGATACTCACAAAGTCCAGATCCGTACCATTCACAATCTTACTAAGAAAACTCTCCAACTTCAAGGCTGCATTACCAGTGATATCTCCAAAGCTCTTAAAAACGCCATTCGTATAGAATTGCAGCATGTTCGTCGTTTTTCAAAGCTTCTATCTGCCAAAATCAAGCATGCTCATCTTCTCAATACTCGTCTTCAGAAAGCTCGCCTCACTTGTTCTTTGGAAGCCTCCAAACCTACTCTTCACTCGCAGGACGACCAGGATCCTGATCATCCTGAGGGGGAGAATCACGACAGGCAAACTGCCAAAGCCAAAGGCATTCGCATAGGGGGAGTTTCAGAAGAAAATTCTGCAAAAGCTGCTAATATGGGTAGAGATAAAGGCAAAGAAAAAGTCTCAGAGGCTCCGCATTCAGAAGAGGAACAATTAAAGAGGGCAGTCAAACTGTCGCGAGCTGTGTTTACTCAAAGCTTGTCAGGTGCTGGTAAGACAGGCGTTTCACCTCAGCCTCTGGGAGAATCCTCCAAGGTGGCAGAAGCATCTTCCGGTACTTTCGATACTCTGATAGGAAGCATTAAGCCAATTGCTACCACCAGATGTACTGAAAAGATACTAGAGGATGTTTCTCTAGAAGCTTTTGCCACAGAAGATGTTGCAGAAAATCAGCCCATCAGACTACCTCTCCCCACTGATCGCATCATCACATCTCTGGAAGAATCTCAAAGATGGAAGTTTTCCACATGAGATATTGACCCTCCTTTTGATCCAAGAGTTTCTGGCATCGCAACCCCCCAAGGAAGAATCAAGTTTGCCAAGCTCACACAGAATGTTAATGATGTTTATTCTCAGTCTCCGATCGTGTCTGTAAAGACTCTGGCACAAGGAACTCTCTGCCATAAAGAGGTCATTTACTTCATTCTCTCTGTCTTAAGAAGTGATGGAATTGTCTATACTTTCACAGATGCGGACTTTCATGTTTTGTGCATTCAAGACCTTCCCTTCCTATTTCACTTTATGGCACACCGTATGGAGAAAAGCAGAAAGTTTGCTGCTTCTCAGATCAGATTATGGGAAGTTATACGCGCTCATATCATCTATTGGAGTCAGAAGGATTTCGATGTTGCTCATGCGCTCGGTCAGAACAAGCTTTACATCTCTCCACCAGCAAATCGTCCTTTCTGGATTAAAGATGTTCAGCCAAATACCTTCGTTGAAGAACCATCATATGGTTTTGTCTATGAGGACAAAGATGGAGTTAAAAGATTCTTCGATCCTCTAGAAAGTCACAAGTACATGCATAAATCGTTGAACTTTGTGTACAGGGCTCTGAGCAAGGAGGTTCAACAAGGAAGAATTAACAGGTGTTCACAACCATTGAGGATATCGCAAAATTCAGAACATTTCTCTACAACTTGTATCTGCTTCTGAAGAAGGCTGGCATCAATGATTTCCCAAATTCAAGTGTCAAGGCAAAGCAAAAAGAATAGTTGTGTCTGAGAAATTAGATCTTTTTAGTATTGTAATTTCTTTTGGCTTCTAGTTTCAATGAATTTTTAATTTTTGTGCATCTTTTTTCATTACTTAGGGGGAGATTGTTGACTTATAACTCTTTAATGTAAAAGTAATGATAAAAGATATCAAGAAACTGACAGAAGTTGAAGTCTTAATCATTAGAGCCTCTGTAAGATTTGACAGAAGCTCTACCAGATAAAAGGCATTCTTTGCAGAATCTCTGCGAAGGCTCACAGAACCTCTGATAAGATCATCAGAGAGAAACATAACTCCTGCAGAAACGGTTCTTTGCTTTTCGTGCTGATCACGTGACTACCTCAACCGATTCACTTTGTACGATCAGGATTGTAACACGTGTCAAGATCATAGTGTGTCTATTAGGTCATATCCTTTAAGTATAAATAGCCGTAGTACTCTCTCTTTTTAAGAGGAATCTTTTGTACTGTTCATCAAGTTTTATCAATATATGAGATTATTGTTCCATTGATTTTCAATTGAGTTCATCTTTAATTTCACGTCATTCAACAAGTAAGATGTTCTTAAATTACTGATTATCATCGTCATTGCATACTCTCAACTACAGCTTATCTTAATTTCCGCTGCGTTATACTCTTTTAGTTATAGTTGATTGCTCGGTTTTAATTCAATACAAACATCTGGACCAACAAGTTGTTGTATTTTGGAGATTTTGTAATGAAAAAGAAGTTGTTGCAGTTACCTTTTGAATGATAAAAGTTATTGGTTTGTGGCTTAATAAGTTGGTTTATGGCTTAATCAATTTGGTTTGTGGCTTCATAAATATGTATATGGCTTAATAATTTGGTTTGTGGCTTAATAAAATGATTTGTGGCTTAATAAGTTGGTATATGGCTTAATAAAATGGTTTGTGGCTTAATAAGTTGGTATATGGCTTAATAAAATGGTTTGTGGCTTAATAAGTTGGTATATGTCTTAATAAGTTGGTAAATGGCTTAATAAAATGTTTTGCGGCTTAATAAGTTGGTATATGAAACAGGGGATGTTACATAACACACATAACCACAAACATTTATTTAATAGAAGATGGAATAACCACAACAAGACATACATGACATACATAACACTCATAACAGTCATAACCCTCACATAACACACTAACACTCACATAAGACACTAACACTCACATAACACTCATAAACTACATACCACTCCATATCAGTCATAACCCATCCAATCACACCTCTTTGACATCAAAAATAACTTGGTGGTAACTCAGCAGCCCATTAGTTGGTATATCTTGAACCATGGGGAACTCCAACCAACAGTTTGGCCTAAACCTGTGTTTGGTCATCAAGTACTCAAAATCACCTCTAATTGTGACATGTTCTGGAGCCATTAGTTGCCTTCTTTCATCATCATGGTTGTGCATGTCCATGTTATAGTTGGTGTTGTCAATCCTTTAGTAAGCATTGATGATGAAACATTAGGTCCCAATGCCTCACAAAGTAGGCTGGAATTGTCTACAAAAAATGAAAAAGGGAATCAGAAAGGTTAAAAAGTGAATCAGAAAGGTGAATCAACTTAAAAATTGAATCAGAGAGCCTACCAAACGGCCATTCCTTCTGATGTGCTTCTCAAACTGAATGACAAAGGAAGTAGGAGGTGTTGCCATGGTGTGAAGTGGGAGGTGTTGACAAAGGATGTGCTACTCAGTCTGCTTTGTGGTTAAGTAAAAAGCAATGGTGTGAAGAATTGGTATGCAATAGGTCTCCTATATATAAGCAAATGGGTATAGTTAATGTAAACAAAATACATGACTTTCAAGGAAATACCCGATCACCAACCTACTCGGAGGAACTTAATCGACCCCTTCTCGGCTGGTTCTTGGCTCTCTCTCTTTTTTATCTTTGCCTATCGATGTTTCCTACGACACGCTGCATTCTCCTCAGACTATCAAAGGAACGGGAAAAAGCCAACCGATCCCAACCGTCCGATCAAATGCAACGGTGCCGAAAACACAGATAGGATTTTAATGGAAAATGCAAACAAACAAACCTCAGCCCAAGTATAAACCTCGGTCTGCTGTCGTTTTTGAGATAAAACTTAACAAGTAATAAAAGTGGTACAAGTACCGGATATCGATCCCACAGGGAGGCGTGTGTGAAAAACAGTTCTTTCGATGATGCCCAGTTATAAAAGGATTTCCGTGAGGTTTTGGAAGCAATAAGTTGATTTGTTTGTGTGCGAGAAAATTAAATTGACAGAAATCAGTTATTTTAATAAGCAAAGGGTGTAAAACTCGGTTGAGATAACACAGGTTATTCAGTAAGATGATAATAAAACTAGCATCAATTACCTTGGATTTAATATTAAGCGTAACCTCTGAAAGATTAACACATTTTCATATATATGAGTTATTATATAATTAAATCAACGCAATCTTTAATGTAACAGTTATTTCATAAACAGCCACGTGTAGACATTTTGAATAGTCCATCGTGGAAAGACTTGGACTCAAGCCTTAACCGGGTCAAAACTCCCGTTAAAAGCAACCTCTGAAAGATTGACTCATTTTCATGTGTTAACGTAAATACATAATAATTTCATATATACTCTTTAATTAAATATCTAAATCCAAAATAATGATATCGTCGTTAATATATTATTTGTAAGGTTAATAGTGACTTCTGAAAAGCCAACTCATTTTCATATATATAAAATTATATAATTATATCGACGTAATCTTCAATGTAACGGAAGTTTCGTAAAAGGCCACGTGTAGACAATAGAATTATCCATCGAGGAGAAATCTGGACTCAGATTCCAACCGAGTCAAAACTTCCGTTAGTGGCGATCTCTGAAAGACGACCCATTTTCATACGTCGAGATAAAAGTATAATATTTATATATAATCTTCAATGAAACCATAAAAATAACATGTTAACGACGAGAACTATAATTATATCATAGTACTTTTCTCCGTATAGATCCCAACTTTATTTCACACCCCTAGCCAGGTTGTCAGGCTGTCATGCTAGGTTTCTTAAAGTAAAAGATATATAAAAGAAAGCGGTAAATGAAAGCGATAAACGAAAGCAGTAAAGGAAAGCAGTAATTGGTGCAGAAATGTAAATGTTGCAGAAATGTAAATGAGCGGAAATGTAAATGCGATGAAATTGTAAAAGCAGTTAGATGGTTAGTAAGTTGCAAGAAAAGTAAAGACGACAGGATTCGTACAATACGTTCGTTAGTTATAAAACTAACGAAACAGAGTAATGAAATCCTTATAAGTAAAGTAACGAGAGCAATGTACAGAAAAGTAAAAATGAAAATGTCATCGAACCAAGTAATTGTATATTATTTTAGGCACCTTCCAGCTCAAGTAGTTATGATAGACTGAAAGGGTTTATTACCTAAAGTAATATTATTACGAGAGAACGAAAAGTAACCGGTAACCGACTCCACTCCGACACCCGAGGAGAGAGCGACTCGTGAAAGTCTAACTATTCAAATTACTACTTAAAAAGTAGTAATCTTGGTGTAAGTAACATTTTTGGTTAATCCGATCCCGACACCCAAGGGATGAACAACCGACTACACTACAAAGCGGTAATTCTTCTAAACGAGAAAACGCAACGTTAACGTAACTAGAATTAGATAGAAAGGTGTAGAGAACAGTTTGGTTAATTCGATCCCGACACCCAAGGATGAACAACCGTCAACTAAACTAATGAAAACGCTAATTCCTCTAAACTAATAGAATGGAAAGGTGTAATTAAACTAGTTACTAAGCTAACATATATATAGGAATGAAACCGGGCTCACGGCCCGTTTCTAGAATATTCTAACTAGTGGATTAGCCCGATAGTTTGGTGATAAGCGAGCCCAAATGCGATCCATGAAATGCTCCAATTCGGCCGGTCCAAGAGAAGAGTTCGGCTCATCCAAAACAAACAAAATCCAACGAAAAGTGCTTACAAAGACGAGTCCAAAACGAGTCCAACGGGCTAGCCCATAATTGCCATCCATAGCCGTGGCCCAAGCTTATCATGCTTGCGGCCCAACCGGCTAATGTCTTCGGCCCATCAAGGCTACGGCCCAAAGTCCATTTGGTAACCCAAAATCAAGTTCAGAGTTTTAATCACTTGGTTTATCAACAAAATAAACAAGTTCAACTGAAAATGTTTAAAATGTATGATCCCAACATCGATCAAAACAACTATATTGCTGCCATCATAAACTGCGGCCCATCATGCTTGTCTTCGGCCCAATGCTTACGGCAGCAACAACATCGGCCCATCATCATCTTTGTTCCATCTCCAAGTCCGGTCCATCCTAGCTATGTACAACATCGGTCCGCGACATCTCGAACCCAAAAATAGCACCTGAAAATGGATGAGAGAAAAAGGATCAAAAACACGGCATTTTTAGCGGAAATAGTGAGGATTGCACTAAAGTTACGTCAAATAATAAAAACTCCTAATTATGGCGAAAACTATATAAAAACTACTATAATTATATAAAAACTATATTATTTTGACGCTAAAATTGCCTAAATAAGGGTAACTATTTTACCCTTATCACAACCTCAAACTTAAAACGTTGCTTGTCCCCAAGCAACACAAAAGACAAAAGAAAAAGACTCAACGACTCAACTAACTGACCGACTGACTCGAGATGGAGCAAAAGACATGAAATGCAAAATTTTGGCTAAAACATTTCACGAAAAATTTATGAAATTCTTATTATGCTCTTGAAAAAGTTATGAGTTAAGAAGGGCACACAACCATGGAATGCAAAATTCAAGTTCGTACACAGTTGTTATTGGATCAAGAAAAGTTATGTACGTAACCTTTTATCATATGTACCCCAAACTTGAATTTTGGCCTCTATCATGAAAATAAAGCTTATCATGTTAAAGTTCCTCAAAGATCACCATAGTCGTAAACCTTGGGATGCATGCGGCTTTTTTCTTGTTTTTATGAGATACATGCATGGCCTTTTACCTCATACTCCCAATCTCTCTTTTATGGCACAATTTTCCTGCCATCTTCCCATATTGGGGTATGGTTAGTGCCTACGACACTAAGTGTATTGGTGTATGTTTCTAGTGTATTTTGACACTAAGTGTATGCAAAACACGAAAAATTTAGAGCCTTTTATGGTGACTAGCTCTCTTCCCATATTGGGGTATGTGTGTATGCATAACTTCTTCCAAGAGTGAAATTTGAGCACTCTTGGTACCCATGTGGTGTATATGTGTATCTTTGTGCGTGTATGGATAGGTGTCAAAGGAAAGACACTCCTGATATCCATTTGAAATAGTTTGCGTGTTTTTGACGGTTTTACCCCCACCCCAAACTTTGAAAGATTCGTTGTCCTCAACGAATGAAGTGGACTATTTCAAATGGATATAGACCCAATTATGGTGTACTCGTACAGTGATCATGACTTGGAACTCTATAAATCAAAGCTAGACTTAAATGATGAGAGTTTAAAAATCAAAATTGGAATACATATGCTATTGGGTGTCTGATGCGGTAATTATCATACATAAAAAGCGTAACAAGTTTTAACCTCTAATGCCTAGCCACTGTCTTACCACATATACAGGCAAGCGTACCTGATCGTGAGTAATATAGTGTAGGAAAGTCCAGGTATCGTATCTACCACTGGGAACGGTCAAGTTATCGTAGATTAAAGTCTGGATCAGTTTAATTAACCCAAAGCTTTTTTTTTTGGGGGGGGGGTTTATGAAAAAGGTTTTAATAATTAAAAAGACGCTAAATTAACTACAAACTAAGAAAAACAATTAATAGACTGATTAAAGATTATATGAAGGAAAAACAGTAGTACCTATCATGGTAAGGTTAATCCCCAAAATGGATGATATGAAAAAGGCCAAAGGTTTGGTTGTTTTGACTATTGTAGGAGTTTAAGTCTAAGACACCCTAACATGTGATGACTATGGTTATTGACTAGGACACGGTCCTCCTAATCCCAATACTAAATCGTTTGGTCCACAATCTAGTGTCGGTTTATCAGTCCTAATTAATATTGCATGGCTTTTCTACTATCTGGTCACTCTTGGTCCAAGTAACCCCTTAACACAACTCTCTTGGTCCAAGGTCAGGCTAAGGTAGGTTGTTTATCCTCTCGGAGTCTATCTGGTTTGGTCCAACAAATACACCCAACCAAATGAATTCAAATCACCAAACAATATAAATCAGAAAAGAACCATAACACACATTCAATTAATCAAAACAAACCAATAATCATTAATCACAAAATTATCATCCACAATGGTTCATCGACCATGACAAGTACCACTTTTAAAAACTACTCACTAAGCATAACGAAAATAGAAGCAATAATAGACATCGACATGATACCGACAATACAACGACGGATGATCGAAGATCGACTCCCGCAGCGTATCGGCACCACTCGGACTCTCACTCTCGTTTCTGCCTCGTAACCCGTACCGAAAATCATGCTTTGAACTGAAGGAGGAGGCTGGTATTTAAAAGAAAACGTCCAGGGGTCATCTGGCGATCGCCAGACTGCGGGTTTGGCGGCGCCAAACACTTAGGTCAAACCTGGTCTTCATCTTTGTCGAATCTGGCGGCGCCAGATTGTGAACTTCGCGATCGCCAAACAGCTATTGTATTGAACTTGTGCATTTTTCACGTTTTCTCGCCTTTTTTCGTACTTTTCTGTTCCACGGCCTCCAAATCCTTCATAAACAATAATAAGCTCATTTAGTGAGTGAAATGATCATAAACGGGTGAGAAATGGGGTAAAGTCATACAATTACGCTTAACCAAAACATGTATAATTTTGGTGTTATCAGTGTCTGTTCACGTAAGTCTTGTATCTGTCAAACATATCATATGTACTTATATCCTTTTGCACAAAAAATGGTGTGTGTGTCTCTTTGACTTAAACAATTTCTCATGCATATTAAGATTTCATGAAAATATAAATGAAAACTGTATGTACACCTGATTCATTTTAACCTCAAAATTTTGATTTTTAATTTTGAAAAGCTTGGCTAAGATTGGGTTTTGATGAAATCAAAACCCAAACTTAGCTTTTGCACAGAGATTGAAATGAATCAAAAAGAAAAATCCTAAAAATATGATTTTAATGCATGTGGTTAAGTTAACTCAACAAGTGTAGCCTTATGGCTTATTCAAGGCTTATTCCATACAAATGAGTAACTTAATGATACCTCAAAATCATGCAAAATAAAAAGACTCAAAATAATCATGTAAAACTTATGCATGAATGCAGCAAATTATCATGGCTTAATGCAATAAGATGGCACCCTCAGGATCCATTAAGCTAACCAAACAGCAGCTTAATGAACAGGGTGTTTGGGGCTGTTGTTTGTGAGTTTTAAACAAGACCAGATGGCTGTTAAGCCATAAGCCAAGTCCAAACAGCCCCTGTTTTTGTTTCAGCAGCCCTATGTGGCTGAATAAGTTGTCCAAACAACAGCTTAATGGTTAAGCTGAATGTGGACTGTTGTCTTAGGCATTCCAAACAAACTGTCATCCCAAAAACAAATAGTCCTTATGTGTTTGTGCAACTCCTATTTGGCTTAATGGGCTGTCCATATGGCAGCTTAATGAATAAGCTGGATAGGGGCTGTTGGTTGGGTACCAAGATGAACAATAGGCTGTTAAGCCATCCCAAACCAAACAGTCCCTATATGTGCCAAATAGACAGCCATTGGTGCTGAGTTATGTGCAATAAGCCAAATCTTATTAAGCCAATATGTGTATGTGTGTATGTATGTAGTGCATGAAATTGAACCAAGACACACGAAGAGAACCATTTCTGGTTCATTAAGCCAACTGGACAGCAGCTATAATGCTCAATAAGCTGTCCAAACAGTGGCTTAATCTATGGCTTAATAAGATGAAGATTTGGCAATTCAATGTGCCATTTGTTTTACATGAAAATGCTACTTAAAAATAGAAAAGAAAGCTAACTCACTACTTGCCAAAAATAACCAAACCCAATGAATTCCATAGCTCCAAAAATGGAAATCCATTAAATGCTAACCTACAAAGTGTATACATGCATGCAAGAGTGTGTGCAAAAGAGCTTATTCACATGTGAATGCCTCATTTTAACATGATTGTAAGCACAAACTCATTAAGCAAAATTCAATCACATGTAAATAATCCAATGGTGAATACACCCCAAACATGCAACTTACACAAAAATCTAAGACTGAATTTACAAAGCTAAAATAATTAAGGAGTTAGTATGTAACACCCCGCTAAAGCGGAAACACGAGGTGCGACAGTCTCGATTTCAAAGCAATAGGAGATATACACACCAATCATTCATAACATTAATAATTTACATATGTTTACAAGACATATAAATCCAACCGGAGTTCATAAATTACAAATTCTTTTACAAAATCCGAATAACATCGAAACATGATTGGCGTTCACAAAAAGCTCTAAAAGCCTAAATCAAACCTTCGGGTTTCCTGAAAAGCATGTTAAAACAAGTGTCAACTACGAGAGTTGGTGAGTTCACAGGTTTTTATAAGTACAAAACAGTTATGTACAATATCAATTTCAATAAAACATTTATTCGCAACATTTTTGTAAACAGTTTGGTGAATCAGTTCATTCACCCAATAAACAATTTAGTGAATTAGTTCATTCACTCAATTTTTATAAAAAGTTTGGTGAATCAGTTCATTCACCCAATAAACAATTTAGTGAATTAGTTCATTCACTCAATTTTTATAAAAAGTTTGGTGAATCAGTTCATTCACCCCAAAAATAGCAGTTCGGTGAATCAGTTCATTCACCCAATAAACAATTTAGTGAATTAGTTCATTCCATCAATTTTTATAAAAAGTTTGGTGAATCAGTTCATTCACCCAATAAACAATTTAGTATCAAGTAGTGAGTAAATTTCCCGGGTGATGTGTTAATTACATGATATATATCAGTGAGTTACTACAATCCTTCATTTTGTGACATAGCTACGCCCCTATCCAGCCTTGCCGGGGGAAAACAAATTTCCAGCCGGGGTGAATATTTTTTCAATACAGTGCACCTATCACTCGTCAGTTTTAGGTGGGTATGTCAATCCAAATAGCGCTATCCACGTGTATCATAGGCCCAATTTGTATGGGTTAATAGTAGTGCAGGGGACATTTTCATTTTGTGCTTACGATATCATGCTTCAACATATCAAAATTTAGCTCACAAAACATTTCATTTCATTTTATTTTGAGAGTAGCCAAAACATTTCATTTCAATTTTGATTCGATGCTCAAAATTCATTTCATTTAATTTCATTTTGATACACGAAGTGTATTCCATTTCAATAGATCATTTCATTTCAATGATCGCATAACAATTCATTTCATTTTATGAAAACATGTCATATCATTTCAATAAAACGTTTCATTTCATTTCGATAATTCATTTCATTTCAAGAATCACATAACATTTCATTTCATTTAAACATTTCATTTCAATTCCTTTCGGAATTCAAAGTTCATTTCATTTCGCAACATTTCACAAATAGGCACATTCATTCATACGCATGCTTTTCACCCCAAAAACTTCGTAAAAACGGTAAAATGGGGCTGTGAATACTCACCTCAAGCGTTTAGTGCGATTTTCGTAAGTGATGGTGCGTGGTCTAGTCCCGGCTCCGAACTATGTTTGCCCTAACAACCACGTAAATTTTAACGTAAGTTCTAAGTTCAACGGTCCCTATTTCAAAATCGTACCGATTTCCATATAATGCCATTATGTTATTTATATAGACCAATATAGTAAAAATTCATTTTATCACATTTTGGAGTCTTCCACACATTTTGGAAGGTTCAAAGTTCATAAATTTGGATTTTATAAAATTTCCAGAATCTGCCAAAATTTTAAGTTGTAAAAATTACCACTTTGAACTTAGATCCTCCAAATAATAAGTCCTTAAATTTTTACCCTCTGATTTAGGGGATGTTAGGAACAATTTCACCAAATTTCATTATTTTTAGAGGTCTTTTACTATTTTTAAACATTTTTGCAAAATCAGTGCACACTTTCATTTTTCAAAGATACATGTCAGTGAAGTTTTGTTCATAGAGAGTTCATTATCCCACCAACTCAAGAATTTCAAAAGGGATTTTCTAAATAAAACATATACCAAGATAATGAGACAAGATTCACATCATTTAGGTGATTTTTGAGAGAGATATGCCTCTTTAAAGTTGTGCATGTGGATCTGCCATCTTGGGACAGCTTGCACCATCAACTTGTTTTCATTGGTTAAACCCTCAAAACTCCTCTAAATGACATGATTTTGGACTCATTGGAAAGCTAACTCAGAGTACTTGAGTTTAGAATCAAAAAGTTTGTATTTTGGATAAGTTATCAAAGAGTTATACAAGTTTGAAGATGACCCAAATTCCTGACCAAGTGCTGTTGCACACGAAAATGTTTCATGATGGTTTGGGTTCAAATCTTGGTGTTTTTGCACAAATCCAGTGGGGTTTGAACCCTAACACTTTAAATATCAATCCATAAAAATTTAATGAAGAAATGAGTTCGAGAAAACCCTTTTTGGGTCGTGTAAACTACATGAAAAAACATTGACAGAATCTGTCAAGAATCCAACACCATTTTTACCACCAAAACACATAAAATCATAAACTTTTGGGGTTTTTCTTGCTATTTTACCCCCAAATCAGATTATACAATTGAAAAATAAACTAAACATGTTTTGGTACCATCAAAACTCATGCATGAACTATCCATGAAGTTTAGCCCAAGAATGATGGTCAACAACATCACATAAACGATTTTCGAAATCAAACTTGTGTTCTTATGGGGGATTCATGGATATTCACCTTCATAGAATGTTTAAACACATTTCTAAGGTTATACCTCATCCCCAAACATCAAGATGGTTATCAAACCATAAAAGAGGGATTAAACCTCATAGAAAGTAGAAGAAAGCTCAAAATGAGCCAAAAATCGAATCTAAACATGCATATACTACTCTTACCTTTAATGAACACTAATGATACTTTAAAAACTTGCTTGGATCTTCAAGAAAACTCAGATTTTAGATGATAGGAAGGCTGGATTTTAGAGAGTTTGGAGAGAAATTCTAGTGAGAGAAAGATTAGAGAGAGAGAAGAAAATTTGAAAATGAAGTTGGGAAGTGGTGTGATGATGGGTTTTGTTAGAAAAGAGAAAAAAAGGTGATTGGGGGGGGGGGTGGGGGTGGCCGGCCATGGGGGCCAATCCCCATTTTTCTTCTTTTTTTTTTTTTTTTTGTTTTAATGTTAACTTACACTGCTATTTCGAACGCGGTACCGGGTTTTGGTGCGTTTTCGGTAGGGAGGATTTTTCGAGGGTAATTTCGGATCATTTAAATTAGTTTACTTATATTTTAAATAAAATAACTAAATTTTCTAAAAATCAACTTTAAATTTGGCATTATCGGATTATCGGGTGACTTCGGGCCGGTTCGGGCTTTTTCGGGCAGTTTTCGGGACTTTTAGGTTTTAGCCTAAGTTTTTCACGCAACTAACCTAGTTTCATTTAAAAACTTAAATGACTAATTTTTTAACCTACGGAAACGCTACGGAGTGATTTAACGAGTAGCTATCCTGAAGGTCAAAACTGTCAGTTGTCACATAGTATGACGAAACCTGTCCTACTCAGAGGTGAGTAGGGTGCGGCCTCCTCCCGGGCCACTCCAAGTATGGTGGATAGGCTGGGTAGTCCTTCAGAACGCTCACATCCCCCATCCGGATGGCCAGGTTGACTATCCGATCTCTCTCCTGCTCAATCCTGTAATTGATCCTCCGGTCTCTCCTTGTCCATGCCATCTCCTCCTCCAGATCCTCCAACTTCCTCATTATCTCATCACGGACATGTATCTGTGCTTTCAAACAAACGGCAAATTTCTCGTGAAGTGAATGCAGGAATTGCCTATTTCCTCAAAAGTGGATGGGACAGGAGCAGTGTACGGGACTATTGAGTGAAATCTCAACAGACTGTCCAGATTTTTCCTGTCCATCATCATCTTTTCAGATGAGAATACATCACTGCTGAGATGTCTAACATGGGATCTTGCCAGTAGTTTGTGGATAAAGGCCGGATAGGGTAGTTTTCCATAGGATCGTTCGTTTATCAGTCTGATGTTGTCAGAAATAATCCTGCCAATGTCAAACTGATATCCCTTCAGGATACAGTACACTATGATTACCCTAGCCATGTCTAAGTCTGTATCCTTCCTGGCAGGCATTAAAGTGTGCCTGACAAAGAATGACCAGATTCCCGCTATTGGTTTCAGGTTCTTAGACTTAAAGTATGTCTTATGGCCTCTAATTTCCCACGTGGTTCCCTCAATGGCTATTGTTTTTAAAATGTCAGACAGGTCACTATCTGACGTGTGTGCCATGAGTTCTCCGTACCTAAGTGATCTAGGTGGTGGGAGTCCCAACATTGTGTTAAACGACTCTGGTGAGTAGTCTACAGGGGCACCTCTCACAGTGATTTGAAAACCTGAGGTGACAGAGACTTCCGTGTAGAAATCTCTGACCCAGTCTAGGTTGTATGGGCTAGGGACAACACTGAGGATATCCTATTCCATAGTGTCAACTACTAGCTTAATTTCGGGTGCTTTTGTCACCTGGCTTTCAAGAAAGCCTCTAGGAGTCTGATACAGTTTGTTTTGAAACCAGGGAAAGATTTCCCTAGCCAAATCAGAACTAAACAAATCTATCCTAGATACCTGTGATGATGTGGAGGCACTAGCACACTGTGCTCGTGTCTGTGGACCCAGATAATCTGATGGTGGCATAACTCCCTTTCCAACCCTGTTCCAAACTCCTCTCCGACTGCTACCCTCACCCTCAGTGTGCATAGACTGGTGTTGACCCTGGTTGACCACAGTAACATTGACCTGTGGTTGTGGATTCCTAAGACCTTTACTAGTTCTTTGTCTCTTATAGGTCTTAATAGGTTTCCTAGAGTCCGTAGGTGCACTCTCAGTCCCTTCCCTCTTTACCTGATTTTGAATGGCAGTGGTGGTAGGATGAACTGGAGTAGGGTGGTGTATGGTGGCAGTGGGTGGTTCATGGTGGTTCTCAGTGGGTGGATAAATGGGATGAAGATGCAGGAATGGTGGATATGTGTTTGGGTGATCTAAAATTGGCTCCCCTTGTTGGTTAAGAACACAAACAGTGGGTGTTTGGTTCTGTGGGAGTTGATGGTAGTATGCATGGGGGAATCCGGGTGGTGGGCTTATTGAATAAGCCACATGGCTTATTTCGGCTGAATGGTGGTGAGGATCTATATGGTGGGTCTGTTGTGGGTTGGATAAAGTAAGATCAAGATTTGGGTTTGGATAGTCTATTATGGGTTCGGGTTTTACCTCGCCGGAACCGTGGTTGGTTCGTCGGAGATGTTCGCCGGAGTTCGAGGAGCCATGGTGGTTGCCAGAGGAAGCTCGGGTGATGATCTGAGCAGCCTCCAGAAGCACATCCATGCTTCTCGTCTTCGGTTCCCTTTGAATCCATCGCCCATACACCGGAGCATTCGCCGGCAGTGAAGACGAAGAGTCGTTGGACTCTACTTCCATCGCCGGAGCTTTTCCCTTATTCATGCTTGATTGCGATGGTGCCGATGGTCGCGGTGGTGGTAACGACGGTGGCGATGGTCTTAGTGGCAGCGGCGGTGTCGGGTGCGGCGGCAGTTGAATCGATGTTGGTGGTGGTCGGCGTGGTGATTGCCTCGATGGTCGCGACGGCGGAAGCGGTGGTTTAGAGACGAAACGTCGTAATCGGCCACCTCTAGCATCCGATTGCGGTCGGATTCTCATTCCATCCATCGTCGGAACTATTGTTTCTTTTATACCTCCGATAGAAACAAACCGTCGACGTCACCGGATCTCGTCTGTGGTGGAGAATCGTCGGACTTCTAGTGGCCGTTAGCTTCTGCCACCGAAAGTACGATGTCAGTCCGATGATTGGTACGATGAAGGTACAATCAATCAGGTTGACAGTGTACTTGCAAGTGATCGACGGTGACGATGGTATTTGCTTCGCTGTCGCCGGAGCAATCGAACGGAGGTTAAACGAGCGTACAAGAGAAGCTTCGATCTTTTGCCGGCGGTTTCTTGTGGATGACAGAGAGAAAGAGTCAGGTTGAGAGGACAGTAGTCCTTTCGTATACATGCATGTGAGACAGAAGCATAAGAGAGTTGTACCTATTGCTTCAAAATTTGTACCATATCCAAAATCAGATAAAAGTTCAAATTTGTTTTATGTGTTTAATTAAAAATATCTGGTGGGTCCCACCCACTCTTTCCTTCTCTTGTTTGAATCGGTTTTAACCGATTTCTCCAAATTAAACCACAAAAACCGTTAAGTGTAACCCCAGGGACTGAAATTGATGATTTTGCGAAACTTTTGTGGCCCAAATTGAAATTTCTAAGCTGCCCGAAATTTGTTACATTTTGGTCCTAGATTTTACTATTTGAACCCAAAACTTTAACTAGACTACCCATGACATTATTATTATCAAAATTACTATTAAACATACTAAAATTTACTAGTTATACTAATTTAATATAAAATCTAAAAATTAAATCTTCTAAGTCAATTTAAAGAAAATTTAGCATATATTATCATCCATAAAATCATTTAAGATTTATATAGAAAATAAGACTAAGGTTTTTCTTAGTTTAAAATTATCAAAGTGATGATAATTTTAAATTTCTTTATTTGGATGACTTTAGAAAATTAAGAAAACGATAAAAACTGAAATTTACGCCAATTTAAACTAATGATTTATTTATTTACAACAGGCTTTTTCAAAAGCCCTCAAACTTGTGGTACTGATTCAGTGAGATTTACAACCTCTACAGGTTGTTGTGCCAGTGCCATAGGATCATAGAAAGGTTTGACCCTTTGTCCATTTACCTTAAAAGTTGTACCCTTGTCCGGATCTATTAGTTCAATAACTCCGTAGGGATAAACTTTGGCAACCTGGTACGGTCCATTCCATCTAGAATTCAATTTTCCAGGGAACAATTTCAATCTGGAATTACACAAAAGTACCTGCTGGCATGCTGTGATTTGCTTAGGAATAATTTTACGATCATGCCATTTTTTGGTTTTTTCTTTATAAAGCTTGGCATTTTCATAAGAACTGTTCCTCAATTCATCCAATTCACAGATTTTTAAAAATCTTTTGTTTCCAGCTTCATCAATACTCATGTTTAATTCTTTGATAGCCCAATAGGCTTTGTGTTGCAATTCTAAAGGCAAATGACAGGCTTTCCCGAAAACCAGCTTATAGGGAGACATCCCAATAGGAGTCTTATAAGCCGTCCGGTAGGCCCATAGAGCGTCATCCAGCTTAGATGCCCAATCCGTTCTATGTGGCTTAACCACCTTAGATAGGATCCCTTTGATCTCTCTGTTAATTCAGCTAGACCATTGGTTTTGGGGTGGTAAGCTGTGGCGACTCTATGCTGAATATCATATATATTTAAGACTTCCTCTAGAACATTATTTATGAAGTGAGTGCCCTCATCACTGATTAGGGCACGTGGTGTGCCAAATCTGGTAAAGATTTGTTTTTGTAGGAATTTAACTACTGTCCTGGCATCATTGGTATGGCAAGCCATAGCTTCCACCCATTTGGACACGTAAGCAACAGCTACTAAGATGTAAGCATAGTTATTGGAAATGGGAAAAGGTCCCATGAAATCAATGCCCCACACATCGAATAGTTCTATTTCTAGAATTCCATTGAGTGGCATTTCATTCCTCTGGGAGATGTTCCCACTTCTTTGACATTCATCACATTTTTTGACAAAAATTTGTGCATCATGATAGAGAGTAGGCCAGAAAAATCCTGATTGAAGAACTTTTGCTGCAGTTCTGTTGCCTCCAAAGTGACCTCCACATGGTCCTGAATGGCAATGGTGAAGAATTTCAGTGGTCTCCTCTTTCGGTATACATCTCCTGATCACCTGATCTGCACAAATTTTAAACAAGAAAGGATCATCCCAAAGATATATTCTAGAATCATGGATGAGTTTTCTTTTTGCATTTTTATTTAGCTCTTTGGGAATAATTCCACAGGCTAAATAATTGACAATGTCAGAAAACCATGGTACTGACATTGGTTTAGCAGATAAAATCCTTTCATCTGGGAATACTTCACAGATGTCAGCATTTCCTGCTGTTTGGTCTGCTTTTTCTAGTCTAGACAAATGATCAGCTACCTGATTATTCACACCCTTTCTGTCAACAATTTCCAAATCAAACTCTTGCAGTAACAAGACCCACCTTATTAGCCTAGGTTTTGCATCTTTTTTAGATATAAGATACTTAATAGCAGCATGGTCAGTGTGAACTATAACCTTGGTGCCCATTAAATATGATCTGAATTTTTCAAAAGCAAAAACTACAGCTAATAATTTCTTTTCAGTAGTGGTGTAATTGATTTGAGCACTGTTGAGAGTTTTACTAGAATAGTAAATAGAGTGGAATATTTTATCTTGTCTTTGCCCTAGAACGGCACCAACTGCCCAGTCACTTGCATCACACATTATTTCAAAAGGTTTTGACCAATCTGGTGTTATTATTACAGGAGCAGTAACCAATGCCTTTTTCAGAATTTTGAAAGCGGTTTTACAATCTTCGTTAAAATCAAAGACATGATCCTGTTGTAATAATAAACACAAGGGTTTTGAGATTTTTGAAAAACCTTTCATAAATCGTCTGTAAAAACCAGCATGACCTAAGAAACTTCTGATGCCTTTAACAGTTGTTGGTTCAGGTAATTTTTCAATTACTTCCAACTTTGCTCTATCTACTTCAATGCCTCTTTTGGAAATTAAATGTCCTAGCAACAATGCCTTCTTTAATCATAAAGTGACATTTCTCCCAATTTAAAACCAAATTTGTTTCTTCACATCTTTTTAAAATTCTTTCCAGGTTTTGCAAACAATTCTCATATGATGTCCCATATACCGAGAAGTCATCCATGAAAACTTCCATGGATTGTTCTAGCATATCAGAAAAAATAGACATCATACATCTCTGGAAAGTTGCAGGTGCATTACAAAGTCCAAAAGGCATTCTTCTAAAAGCAAAAGTTCCATAGGGGCACGCGAAAGTGGTTTTCTTTGATCATCAGGTGCTATTGCAATCTGATTATATCCGGAGTAACCATCAAGAAAACAATAGAACTCCTTACCCGCTAGTCTATCTAACATCTGATCAATGAATGGTAAAGGAAAATGGTCTTTTTGGGTGGCTTTGTTAAGTCTCCTATAGTCCATACAGATCCTCCATCCTGTCACTGTTCTAGTAGGTATAAGTTCATTCTTTTCATTGGTTATCACAGTGACTCCTCCCTTCTTAGGGACACATTGTACAGGACTGACACAACTACTACTTGCAATAGGATAAATTATGCTGGCATCCAACCATTTCAGAATTTCCTTTTTAACAACTTCCTTCATCACTGGATTGAGTCTCCTCTGAGGCTCAACAGAGTTGAAGTTAGTGTCTTCTAAAATGATTTTATGCTGACAAATTGTAGGACTGATGCCTTTGAGATCAGCAATAGTCCATCCTATGGCTTTTGTATGATGTTTTAGAACTTGTATCAATTGGTTTTCTTGGTCTTCCTTTAAAGTGGATGAAATAATGACTGGTAGTTTGTCTGGTTCTTCCAAAAATGCATACTTCAAATGAGATGGGAGTTGCTTCAACTCTAGGTCTGGTGGAACTTCTAAGGACGGGACTAAGGTTTTCCTATCCTTGTTTTCTAATACCTCAAAAGCAGCATTTACTAATGGTGGTTCTAAATCCTCAAAATCATCCTCTCCTTCACTATCAGACATAGTCATCCCCAAGATCTCCCCTATACTCCTATCCTGACAGAAAGACTCAATTGTGCTTAAGGTTGAACATTCTTCTCTTTCTCCGAGATATCTAAGGGAATCTAAGACACTGAAAGTTACTTCCTGATCTTGAACTCTCATGGTCAAATCTCCTTTTTGGACATCTATCAGTGTTCTACCTGTAGCAAGAAAAGGTCTTCCTAAAATGATCGGAATATCAGCATCTACTTCACAATCCAAAATGATAAAATCAGCAGGAAAGATAAACTTATCAACTTGGACCAGTACATCCTCAATCTTACCTTTAGGCCAAACTAGGGACTTATCTGCCAACTGAATGGAGATGGTAGTAGGTCTAGCTTCTCCTATTTCTAGGGACTTAAAGATAGATAGAGGCATGAGATTTATACCGGCTCCCAAGTCACATAAAGCTTTTCCTATGGTCTTACTACCTATGGAACATGGGATAGTAAAACTTCATGGGTCTTTTAATTTCAGAGGAATCTTGTTTGTTACCAAAGCACTACATTCCTTGGTCAGGGCTATAGTCTCATACTCAGTCAGTTTCTTTTTCTTACTCAAAATATCTTTCAGAAATTTTGCATAATTTGGCATTTGTTCAATGGCCTCAACCAGTGGAATGTTAATATGCAATTGTTTGAAAATATCCAAAAACTTTTTAAACTGAATTTCTTCCTTCTGATTCCTTAACCGTTGAGGGTAAGGTACATAGGAAGGGACTGAGGTAGGAGACTTAGTCCTAGAAGTAGCAGGTTTTGGAACATGTGTTTTAGTATCAGGTGGTGTGGTCTCGAAACTTCCAGGATTTGGGTTTTGAAAAGATTTATCACCAGAAATTTCGGGTCGCACATCACCAGAAACTTTGGGACTGTCACTTAAGTGTGATGTGTCCTTAATGGTTTCTTTTTGAAAATCACATCCAGTTTCTGGATTTTTATTTATTATCCCGGGGGACAACAAAGGAAAATCAGGAACAGTTGTGTTTGGTTTCTGTAAAGCCAAAGGGATGGGATCAGAATATGGTATGAGTTGTGTAGAAGATGATGCAAAATGACTTTCAAAATCTTTATATTTCTTTTCTGGTATTTTTAATTCTTTTCCATTTCTCAAAGTGGTGGCCTTTACATGCTCCTTACCAGCTCTCTGAGGTGTCTCAGTATCACTAGGTAGAGAACATGTAGGCATGTTCTTGATCTCTAAGGCCATTTGACCTATCTGAGTCTCAATATTTTTAATTGAAGCCTGAGTTTGGGTCATAAACCCTTTCATCATTGATTCCAAAGAACCAGATGATTCAGTTTGGCTTATGTGATACTTAAAAGAGCTTTGCGGTGGGTTCTGTGTGTGTTGTGTATTTTGAAATCTGGGTGCCTCTTCATCTTGAAAATGCACTCTTTTTTGGTTTTGAAAATTAGACTGTCCTTGGTTTTGAAAATTGGACTGTCTATAATTGTCAGTATGTGACTGACCTTGCAATTTAGGTAACTGTGGATTAAGAGTGGGACTATTCCAAGAAAGATTTGGATGTTGTCGCCATCCAGGATTGTAAGTTGGTGAAAAAGGTCCACTCCTAAAATTGTTGTTACCTACATAATTCACTTGCTCGGGATTTCCAGGACAAGCATCAAAGAGATGGTCTCCACCGCAATAGGTACATTGAACAGGCAATTCAGTGGTTTCAGAAGAGTGGACGCTAGACACTACTTGTTTTTCAGTAGTAAGTTTCTTAATGGCGGCAGCCATTATGTCACTTAACTTAGAAACAAATACCGCCTGAGAGTCTGCTTCTTTGCAACCAGAACTTCTGTTGGGAATAGACCTGGGGTCTACCCAATGACCATTGTTGTTAGAGATTCTCTCAAGGATGAGATATCCTTCGTTATAAGATCTTGCTGTGAAAGCTCCTCCTGCTGTGGCATCAAGCATTTGCCTGGCGCCTTCATTTAGACCATTGTAAAATGTTTCTAATTGAATGCAGTATGGAATCCCATGATGAGGACACTTTCTCAACAATTCCTTAAAACGTTCCCATGCAGTGGGAACTGCCTCACCATCTAGTTGTTGAAAAGTACAAATATCATTTCTGGACTGAGCATTCCTAAGCGGTGGAAAATATTTTTTTAAAAACTTTTCTGCCATTTGATTCCATGTAATTACAGAGTCAGGTTGTAACGAGTTATACCATTCGCGTGCTTTGTGACTCAAAGAGTATAGAAATAGTTTTAGTCGCAAAGCATCGTCTGATACACCGGGTAATTTAAAACAATCTGATACTGCCATGAAAGATCTGAGATGAGCATGAGGATCTTCATTTGCCAATCCTGCAAATTGTCCATTACTCTGTAACATTTGAAACATTACAGGTTTCAGTTCAAAATGTGCGGCAGTAATTTCTGGATTACGTATCCCTGAATGTAATTGATTTAAAATGGGGACTGCGTAATCCATCATACTTCCTTCTTCGGAATTTGCAAGACGAAAAATGTTTTGTTCCTCATCCTCAATCTGTTGATTTATTACAGGTGGTGGTTGCAAAATTCCATTTGCTGGGTTTCCTTGCGGATTTTGCAATCCAGGATCACCGGCAATTGGGATTTGCTGATTAATAGGTGGTGGATTTACAGGTTGTATCACTGGTTGAAAAACAGGTGGAATAACCGGTGGGTTATTATTATTATTATTATTATTATTGTTGTTGTTGTTGTTGCCACCGCCACCATGAGGTACTTCCTGGTTGGGAAATGCCAATGGTGGTGGTCCATCAACTTCGTGAAAAGGATTCTCGTCAGCCATTGTGGAAGAAGAAGAAGCTTTCTCGGCTTTTTGCTTTTTCCGACGCAGTTTGACGGTTTTGTCAATGTCAGGATCAATCGGTAGGAGTTGTCCGTGCGACAATCCTGACATAAACTATTTTTGGTATTTTCTTAACAAGGTGGTAGAAAAATCAACTTTTAAACTTCCCCAAAATCAAAAGAGTGTTTTTGCAGTTACCTCCCCGGCAGCGGCGCCAAAAACTTGTCAAGGAAATACCCGATCACCAACCTACTCGGAGGAACTTAATCGACCCCTTCTCGGATGGTTCTTGGCTCTCTCTCTTTTTTATCTTTGCCTATCGATGTTTCCTACGACACGCTGCATTCTCCTCGGACTATCAAAGGAACGGGAAAAAGTCAACCGATCCCAACCGTCCGATCAAATGCAACGGTGCCGAAAACACAGATAGGATTTTAATGGAAAATGCAAACAAACAAACCTCGGCCCAAGTATAAACCTCGGTCTGCTGTCGTTTTTGAGATAAAACTTAACAAGTAATAAAAGTGGTACAAGTACCGGATATCGATCCCACAGGGAGGCGTGTGTAAAAAACAGTTCTTTCGATGATGCCCAGTTATAAAAGGATTTCCGTGAGGTTTTGGAAGCAATAAGTTGATTTGTTTGTGTGCGAGAAAATTAAATTGACAGAAATCAGTTATTTTAAGAAGCAAAGGGTGTAAAACTCGGTTGAGATAACATAGGTTATTCAGTAAGATGATAATAAAAATAGCATCAATTACCTTGGATTTAATATTAAGCGTAACCTCTGAAAGATTAACACATTTTCATATATATGAGTTATTATATAATTAAATCAACGCAATCTTTAATGTAACAGTTATTTCATAAACAGCCACGTGTAGACATTTTGAATAGTCCATCGTGGAAAGACTTGGACTCAAGCCTTAACCGGGTCAAAACTCCCGTTAAAAGCAACCTCTGAAAGATTGACTCATTTTCATGCGTTGACGTAAATACATAATAATTTCATATATACTCTTTAATTAAATATCTAAATCCAAAATAATGATATCGTCGTTAATATATTATTTGTAAGGTTAATAGTGACTTCTGAAAAGCCAACTCATTTTCATATATATAAAATTATATAATTATATCGACGTAATCTTCAATGTAACGGAAGTTTCGTAAAAGGCCACGTGTAGACAATAGAATTATCCATCGAGGAGAAATCTGGACTCAGATTCCAACCGAGTCAAAACTTCCGTTAGTGGCGATCTCTGAAAGACCGACCCATTTTCATACGTCGAGATAAAAGTATAATATTTATATATAATCTTCAATGAAACCTTAAAAATAACATGTTAACGACGAGAACTATAATTATATCATAGTACTTTTCTCCGTATAAATCCCAACTTTATTTCACACCCCTAGCCAGGTTGTCAGGCTGTCATGCTAGGCTTCTTAAAGTAAAAGATATATAAAAGAAAGCGGTAAATGAAAGCGATACACGAAAGCAGTAAAGGAAAGCAGTAATTGGTGCAGAAATGTAAATGTTGCAGAAATGTAAATGAGCGGAAATGTAAATGCGATGAAATTGTAAAAGCAGTTAGATGGTTAGTAAGTTGCAAGAAAAGTAAAGACGACAGGATTCGTACAATACGTTCGTTAGTTATAAAACTAACGAAACAGAGTAATGAAATCCTTATAAGTAAAGTAACGAGAGCAATGTACAGAAAAGTAAAAATGAAAATGTCATCGAACCAAGTAATTGTATATTATTTTAGGCACCTTCCAGCTCAAGTAGTTATGATAGACTGAAAGGGTTTATTACCTAAAGTAATATTATTACGAGAGAACGAAAAGTAACCGGTAACCGACTCCACTCCGACACCCGAGGAGAGAGCGACTCGTGAAAGTCTAACTATTCAAAGTACTACTTAAAAAGTAGTAATCTTGGTGTAAGTAACATTTTTGGTTAATCCGATCCTGACACCCAAGGGATGAACAACCGACTACACTACAAAGCGGTAATTCTTCTAAACGAGAAAACGCAACGTTAACGTAACTAGAATTAGATAGAAAGGTGTAGAGAACAGTTTGGTTAATTCGATCCCGACACCCAAGGATGAACAACCGTCAACTAAACTAATGAAAACGCTAATTCCTCTAAACTAATAGAATGAAAAGGTGTAATTAAACTAGTTACTAAGCTCACATATATATATAGGAATGAAACCGGGCTCACGGCCCGTTTCTAGAATATTCTAACTCGTGGATTAGCCCGATAGTTTGGTGATAAGCGAGCCCAAATGCGATCCATGAAATGCTCCAATTCGGCCGGTCCAAGAGAAGAGTTCGGCCCATCCAAAACAAACAAAATCCAACGAAAAGTGCTTACAAAGACGAGTCTAAAACGAGTCCAACGAGCTAGCCCATAATTGCCATCCATAGCCGTGGCCCAAGCTTATCCTGCTTGCGGCCCAACCGGCTAATGTCTTCGGCCCATCAAGGCTACGGCCCAAAGTCCATTTGGTAACCCAAAATCAAGTTCAAGAGTTTTAATCACTTGGTTTATCAACAAAATAAACAAGTTCAACTGAAAATGTTTAAAATGTATGATCCCAACATCGATCAAAACAACTATAATGCTGCCATCATAAACTGCGGCCCATCATGCTTGTCTTCGGCCCAATGCTTACGGCAGCAACAACACCGGCCCATCATCATCTTCGTTCCATCTCCAAGTCCGGTCCATCCTAGCTATGTACAACATCGGTCCGCGACATCTCGAACCCAAAAATAGCACCTGAAAATGGATGAGAGAAAAAGGATAAAAAACACGGCATTTTTAGCGGAAAAAGTGAGGATTGCACTAAAGTTACGTCAAATAATAAAAACTCCTAATTATAGCGAAAACTAATATAAAACTACTATAATTATATAAAAACTATGTTATTTTGACGCTAAAATTGCCTAAATAAGGGTAACTATTTTACCCTTATCAATGACCTTTAATGCAACCAACAACAGTAACCAAAACAGTTGCTTTAATGCAACCAAAACCAAAACAGTAACCTATCCATATGCAAACAAAAACATTAAAAGCTGGAAAATTTGATTCCCTTTTTGACCAAATTTTGTCTTGGAAAGAGCCTCCTTACATGCCTATGATGGACCTATATGCATTGGTAAAAGAATAATGCAATTAAGCCTAGTACCAACCAATCTGTTAAGTCACTAAAGGCATCACCAAAATACCATCAATAGAGCAATTACAGTCTAAAGATTCAAAATACATCACCAACCAATCTGAGTTTTAAACCAAAAGACAACAACATATCCAAAAGACAATTACAGCAAAATAAAGTCATCAAAATACCCTAACTTAGTTTCAAGTAGACAATGCAAAATATCCAAAACACAGCAAACCACCTAAACCACCTACTCATTGTCCCTTGCATAATCTTGAATTATGACCTTTGTTGTTGCATTTTCCACAAGTGACTGTCTTCCCAATCCTTCTTAGCTTATTTTTAGTGCCTGAATTTGCTGCCTCACAGGCCTCATCCACACTCTTCTTCCTCTTTTTCTTGGGCCTGCCCACTTGGGTGTGGTGTTTTGGTGTAGTGATTATGGATGGACAACCAAATTTGGGCCACAATTTCCTTCCATTGATAGGGGAAATCTTGAAAGAATACATGGCCTTCCATGTTTTTAACCAATACACAGGATCAACCCAATTCTCTACTATACCAACATCTAACCCATTCACTGCGATGTTCCAAATGGCTGACACAACATGTTTACAAGGGATACCAGTCAACTCCCAACTTCTACATGCACGTGTTTTCTTTCTCATATTTACCACACATTGGTATCTATGTGGACCACTAACCTGGTATTCATCAGCACCATTCCACTGCACTTGATACTTTGTTGCTTCTGCCTTTATTTCCTTCAGCTTATCTGCTATAGTTGGTGTAAGAGGCCCATCTTCCTTCTCAGCCAGCTTCTGGACATTGACAATTCTTTTCATTAGATATTGCCTAGTGTACTCCAATGCAGTGATGATTGGCTTATCCCTCCCATTCACCAACTGATTGTTGAACACCTCACACATGTTGTTCAGTAAGACATCACTGTGGCATCTTCCTGCAACATAAACCAATCAATTAAGCCATAAACCATTCAATTAAGCCACTAACCATTCAATTAAGCCACTAAGCAATCAATTAAGCCATAAACCAATCAATTAAGCCATAAACCATTCAATTAAGCCACTAATCATTCAATTAAGCCATAAACCATTCAATTAAGCCACTAACCATTCAATTAAGCCATAAATCAATCAATAAAGCCATAAACCAATATTACCTGTGAAGTGAGATTTTGACCAATGTTTTGGTGGGATCTGCTTCAACCACTTATGTGCATCAGCATCAAAGGCTTTGAATTCCTCCATGTTTACTGTGAACTCTTCAACTGTACAGGCTGCAGCACATTTCCAAAGATAGTCACTGTACACCTTTCCCTTCCATTTTTGTTTCATGTTTTTTTTTGGAAGAGGTATCCCAGACTGCATTGGGCCCAGACTAATCCTCGGCAATTTTGGGCCGAAGCCCGACTGCTAAAACATGCAGCCCGGGGTCGAAGCCCCCGTACCTCTAGAATTTGTTTCATGTTTTGTTGGATGTGTCTGACACAATGCCTGTGTTCAACACAAGGGAATATGTTTGCCAATGCTGGAATGAATCCCTATTTATACAAAAAAAATGAGAAGCAGGTTAAAGATGTTTAACACAAACACAATTACCAATAACTAACCAATCAATAGTGACATACCTTTTGTCTATCAGAGATAAATGTGAAATTTGAGTTAGCAGCCAAATTAAGATCATCACCAAGACACTCCAAGAACCAACTCCATGATTGCTTAGTTTCAGCCTCAACAATAGCATATGCCAGTGGATATGTACCATTATTTGAGTCCATTCCAACAACAGTCAAGACCTGACATGGAAAAGGCCCCTTCATGAATGCACCATCAAGCCCAAGTATCTCCCTTTTGCCTTCTGCAAATCCTTTTTTCAAAGCTCCTAGACACACATAAATCCTTTTGAACTGCCTTGTTTCATTGCTTAGTAACCCATCAGTCTCAACATCTAACTTCACTGTTGTGCCTGGATTTGTTCTTTGTAACTCACATATGTAATCCCTTAGAACAGTATATTGTTCTATGTAGTCCCCCATAAGCTTCTTCATTGCAATCTGTTTTGCTCTAAAAGACTTCATATGTGAAATGTTATTTTCATACTTCTGCTCCAGGGTGACCTGCAAACTCTTGATAGGGATTTCTGGATTAGCTGCTAGGGTTTCTTCAATCTGTTGGGAGAGAAAGGTAGCAGTGCAGGCTCTAACATTTCTAGTCTAGAGACATTTATGTGTCTCTACATAGGTTTTGACCATCCATGAGTGGTCATGTTTTCCTTTAGATATGTGCAAGACCCATGGACATGTTACTTCACACTTGGCCCCTGTTTTAGACTTGCTTGGCCCACCCACAACTGGGCTGCTCTTGCTTGGCCCAACACCCTTTCTTCTGACCATCCTTTTTTTCACCTTGCTTGGCCCACCAAGCTCTGGTATTATTCCCTAACAAACTGACCTTATTCTACAAGCATCATTCTTCACTAAGACTATTTGTCTCCTAGTCTCAATGGCAAGGGTGTCAATCATTTTCTTAATTCCATATTTGCTACCAAAGACCTGCCCAACATAGAAGTTGATAGCACAATCTTTTTTTGCATTGGATCCCCTTTCTGCTCTTAACTTCTTCAAATACTCAACCCTTTCCTCCATACCTTCATCATCTGTATTGTTGTAATAATCTCCCATCTCATTATTCAAAACATCATCTTGCATACACCCAACATTCAAGGGCGAATTTATGCTTTATGTAGGTAGGTCCTGGGACCTACCTAATTTTTTCATTTCTATTAGAAGTTGTATAGAAAAAAAATTTGGACCTACCTTAAAAAATATAGAGGAACTACCTTAAAATTTTATTTCACAGTTTAAAACAAATAAAGGCTTTCTGGTGTGTTGGAAAACACATACTATTGTATACAAGAGGTTGCAGGTTCAAGTCTTCCTTTGCGCATTATTATTTTAATTTTTTGTTTATGCCCCCAACAATTTTAAGTTTAGCCCAAATACCAAACAAAAAAACCTTCGCTTTGATGTTTGATTTTTAATTTTAATGATCCGACCCGACAAAAGTATAGTTGACACTTTTATTTATTTTAGCTAAACTTAATTTGGGAACCATTTAGTTTAATGTTCTAGATTCGCCACTGCCAACATTATCATCAAAATCCCCCATTTCAACTTCCACATCATCCTTACCATTATCATCTTGAAGATCATCATCACTACCTTCATCACAATCATCCCTAGCTGGTTGAACATCATCATCACTACCTTCATCCTTAGGTGGTTGTTGTTGTTCATTAAATGTAGCATCAATCCCATTAAACAAGTTATCAAACTCATATTCATTAATAAAGTCATCAAAATCATCCGTAGCTGGTTGTTGTTGTTGTTCATTAACCCCACAAACACCCTTGCCTAATTCACTAACCATATATGAGTCTTTAGGATCAACCCAGTCAAGCATCAATCTTTTCTTACAATTTGAAGTATGCCCAACTTTTTTCTTTGTCCTACTAAGCTCTGGACTCCCTTCTGGACCTGGACTCCCCTCTTGTGTTGCAATTTCCTCTATCACCACTTTACTCATCCCTGGTGATGATAGATAGGTTTTCACTCGACTCCTAAAAAACTCAGTGTAAACCTCAATAACTTTGCATTCCTTCTTTGTTGCATACTTTAAGAAGTTCAAAGCATCCAAATCATTGCCTCATGCTTTAAGGCCATAATCGAGGTCTGAACTAGGTATTTTGAAATGGTAAAATGTAGCTACATTATCGTCTGTTTATCCAATTTCTTTCATCATAACATTCAATTCATGCACTGAAAACTCATCAGTGTCTACTAAATCGACAAACTGAGATTTACCCACTAAATACTTCCTACCTGGACGCGTACTGAATACACCCCCATGATAAATCTTCAATGAAATCATGTTTGGATATACATCTGTTTATAAGCAAATAAAACCCTTATTAGTGACAAAACATAAATAACATGCATACGCTCCAAGATTAAGTTCATTTAACAGAAAATTTCAAATATTTTAGAACACCTTCACAAACCCCTGTTTTATAAGTTCATATAAAACTTACCATATGCTTCGAACATTGCGCATTCATCAATGCTTTGTCGCAACATCCAGGAAGTATGCACCATTGTTCCTAAGTTGAGAATCGCACCAGAAAAGCTGAATTTTGGGTGGAGAAGCAAGAGTCGGGGTGGAGAAGATGAAGTTGGAGGTCTGAAAATTGATTTTGGTTTTGGGGAAGAAGACGATGGAGGTCGGGGGTTATATCTGATTCTGTAGTGTATTAAATGAGAGAGAAAATGGAAAATACGAAAATGCCCTCACGTGGAGGGCACGTGATTTCACTTAACGGCATGTTTTGACGGAAGTTAGGCTGAGGGACCATGGTCGTAACGAAATACCAACCACAGGGATCGTAGGCATGAAAATTAGGGTTCAGAGACCTCTATCGTAATTTCGTGTAAACCACAGGGACCAAATATGTGATTAACTCTTTTTTAAATTAGTCAATAATTGTTTTATATTATTTAAAAAAAATAAAAGTAAGTAATGAATATTTTATTAAATCACTTTGTGTTTAAAACAATTAGGTGCTGTTTGTTTTTGGGTTTTCAGATCTGAAAGGGCCCTTTTATCTGACTCGGTCAGAAAATTTAGAATTCAGATTGTTTGTGCTTTTTTAAGCTTTCAGAGGCTCTTCTCTCTTAAATTGATCTGGATAAAAAAGTGAGAAACTTGCCACTTATTCGGTTAGAGCTTCTAATTTGTGGCTTCCATCAACTCCCTTTCGCTCAAATGTCTCAGGCTATACATCTCTATCGCCTCCATCCTTCATCTCCTTCAAGCAACGTATGTCAATCCCCTTCAGATTTGAACTAAAATCGTCTTTATTTGAACTAAAATCGTCTTTATTTGAACTAAAATCGCCCTATAGGTATGTTAATCCCTTGTAGATTTGAACTAAAATCACCCAATGTTTGGATTGAAATCGTCTTTGTTTTCGTCCATGTGGGTTTTTTTTTCGCCTTGGTTTTCGTCCCTGTAGGTATGTTAATCCCCCCTGTTTGAACCAAAATCGTCACTTCAGATTTGATTTATGTTCCTTCTGGCTGTTCTTCGAGTAAAGGAGATACAAAGAGACATGGAAAAGATGGTGAAGATTAAGGATCAAATGGAGGAGAAGCAATTAATGGAGTAGGTGTAGGTGAGAGTTGCATCGATCATAGTAATGCAATTTTGCTAGGTGGCCCACTTTAAATTATAAATTAGTTTTGGGGCCTTTCAAATACCAACATATGCAAAAGCAAACCCAACAAAAGAGGTGGAAAAGAGTTTAGCACAAAAATGAACAAATAAATTATATGTATCAGTTGCTTAAAAAAATTATAATGTATTCAGACATCAGACGGTATATAAAAACAAACAGTCTAGTTGATTTAGATTTTAGATTTCAGCACCACCCCTTAAAAATCGGAAATGAAATCAGATTTCAGACTTCAGCAGCTCTTAAAAAACAAACACCACCTTAAAGTTATCAAAAAAGTATCTTATGGCATGTTTGTTTTTCCAAAAAAATGTCTGAAAAGCATGGAAGTCTAATTCGGTCAGATTTTCCAGCTTTCAGATTGTTTGTTTTTTTAAGTGTTTATGCCTCTTATATCTGAAAAATTATCTCAAAGAAAAAGTGAGAGCTTGCCCTCTGAAAACCATGGTCTATCATCTGAAAAGCGCCGTTGTTGATTTTCACACCGTCGCCGTCGTCGTCTTCTCCTTTCACTGTCGCTGCCATCGTCGCCGCCACCATCGTCGTCTCCTCTCACCTTAGCTTTAATGAGTTAATAAAAGAGAGAAAGAAAGTGGTGGTGGTGGTGGTGGGCGATGGGTGGTGGGTGGCGCTGGGTGACGATGGACGGCGGTGGCTATGGGAATCTGAAGGGGTGAAGGGTTGGAGCTTAAAGCCGGTGCTACGATACTTCGCTATCCATGGCGAACTCCATGTCGTCCCCATCGATGATATTCTCCAGATCTAGGCCTTCGGTTGCGGTGGAGGCCGGAATCCATCCAAGGAGGTGGTCTCCGGCGGCGGTTGAGGCGGTGGTCGCCGGCAGAAGATGAGATGGCAAAGATTTCAATACTTTTTTCTTTTTTTAGCTTTCTCTCAATAGATTTTAGGTTTTATCTCTTTTTTTTATGTTTTTGGGCTGGGCTTATAATAAATAACTGACAAAAACTCAATATTAATGGGCTTATTTTCAGAATTACCAAATTAAAAATAAAAACAACATATTGATTCAGATTCAGATTTCAGACCTTACAAAAACAAACAATCTAATAGTTTCAGATTTCAAAGTTCAGCACCACCTCTAATTTTTTAGACTTCAGACTTCAGACCTCTTAAAAAACAAACAACCCCTTAGTCATTTATCAAAATTTAATTTCAATTTCAAAACTACATTTTATGAACCAAACAAACAGATTATAATTTCTTTAACATATTTCATTCCAATTCTGTCAAACAAACACGTGGTCAAAGCTGACAACATTTCATTTTAATTCCTTCAAAGTCAAATTCCTTTGACATATTTTATTTCATCCAAAAACATTCTGCGAACCAAACACTGCCTAAAAAATCCTTCAACTTCATTTAAATTCCTTCAACCGTTTATTTCATCAGTTCATACGATAACCCATGGAATTCATTAGAATATTCCCTCCTTCCTCTCGTTTTTCTCCATCTATCGATCTATCATTCCAAATCTGTTTATGGTTTTCATTCGGTCCCGATTTTTGTTTTTTGTTTTTTATTTTCTAAATAATTAAATTATATTAATATTCTCTCTATATATAATTAAATAATCAAATTACATATGTAATTAAAAATAATATAATTTAAAGCGGTTCGGTTTGGCCAATTTTGGGAAAACCGAGTATGTTCGATTCGGTTTTTTCTGGTCAAGATGGAAATCAAAGCCGAAATCAAACCGGTATTTTTAGCGGAAAAAAGTGAGGATTGCACTAAAGTTACGTCAAATAATAAAAACTCCTAATTATAGCGAAAACTATATAAAAACTACTATAATTATATAAAAACTATATTATTTTGACGCTAAAATTGCCTAAATAAGGGTAACTATTTTACCCTTATCAATGACCTTTAATGCAACCAACAACAGTAACCAAAACAGTTGCTTTAATGCAACCAAAACCAAAACAGTAACCTATCCATATGCAAACAAAAACATTAAAAGCTGGAAAATTTGATTCCCTTTTTGACCAAATTTTGTCTTGGAAAGAGCTTCCTTACATGCCTATGATGGACCTATATGCATTGGTAAAAGAATAATGCAATTAAGCCTAGTACCAACCAATCTGTTAAGTCACTAAAGGCATCACCAAAATACCATCAATAGAGCAATTACAGTCTAAAGATTCAAAATACATCACCAACCAATCTGAGTTTTAAACCAAAAGACAACAACATATCCAAAAGACAATTACAGCAAAATAAAGTCATCAAAATACCCTAACTTAGTTTCAAGTAGACAATGCAAAATATCCAAAACACAGCAAACCACCTAAACCACCTACTCATTGTCCCTTGCATAATCTTGAATTGTGACCTTTGTTGTTGCATTTTCCACAAGTGACTGTCTTCCCAATCCTTCTTAGCTTATTTTTAGTGCCTGAATTTGCTGCCTCACAGGCCTCATCCACACTCTTCTTCCTCTTTTTCTTGGGCCTGCCCACTTGGGTGTGGTGTTTTGGTGTAGTGATTATGGATGGACAACCAAATTTGGGCCACAATTTCCTTCCATTGATAGGGGAAATCTTGAAAGAATACATGGCCTTCCATGTTTTTAACCAATACACAGGATCAACCCAATTCTCTACTATACCAACATCTAACCCATTCACTGCGATGTTCCAAATGGCTGACACAACATGTTTACAAGGGATACCAGTCAACTCCCAACTTCTACATGCACGTGTTTTTTTCTCATATTTACCACACATTGGTATCTATGTGGACCACTAACCTGGTATTCATCAGCACCATTCCACTACACTTGATACTTTGTTGCTTCTGCCTTTATTTCCTTCAGCTTATCTGCTATAGTTGGTGTAAGAGGCCCATCTTCCTTCTCAGCCAGCTTCTGGACATTGACAATTCTTTTCATTAGATATTGCCTAGTGTACTCCAATGCAGTGATGATTGGCTTATCCCTCCCATTCACCAACTGATTGTTGAACACCTCACACATGTTGTTCAGTAAGACATCACTATGGCATCTTCCTGCAACATAAACCAATCAATTAAGCCATAAACCATTCAATTAAGCCACTAACCATTCAATTAAGCCACTAAGCAATCAATTAAGCCATAAACCAATCAATTAAGCCATAAACCATTCAATTAAGCCACTAATCATTCAATTAAGCCATAAACCATTCAATTAAGCCACTAACCATTCAATTAAGCCATAAATCAATCAATAAAGCCATAAACCAATATTACCTGTGAAGTGAGATTTTGACCAATGTTTTGGTGGGATCTGCTTAACCACTTATGTGCATCAGCATCAAAGGCTTTGAATTCCTCCATGTTTACTGTGAACTCTTCAACTGTACAGGCTGCAGCACATTTCCAAAGATAGTCACTGTACACCTTTCCCTTCCATTTTTGTTTCATGTTTTTTTTTGGAAGAGGTATCCCAGACTGCATTGGGCCCAGACTAATCCTCGGCAATTTTGGGCCGAAGCCCGACTGCTAAAACATGCAGCCCGGGGTCGAAGCCCCCGTACCTCTAGAATTTGTTTCATGTTTTGTTGGATGTGTCTGACACAATGCCTGTGTTCAACACAAGGGAATATGTTTGCCAATGCTGGAATGAATCCCTATTTATACAAAAAAATGAGAAGCAGGTTAAAGATGTTTAACACAAACACAATTACCAATACCTAACCAATCAATAGTGACATACCTTTTGTCTATCAGAGATAAATGTGAAATTTGAGTTAGCAGCCAAATTAAGATCATCACCAAGACACTCCAAGAACCAACTCCATGATTGCTTAGTTTCAGCCTCAACAATAGCATATGCCAGTGGATATGTACCATTATTTGAGTCCATTCCAACAACAGTCAAGACCTGACATGGAAAAGGCCCCTTCATGAATGCACCATCAAGCCCAAGTATCTCCCTTTTGCCTTCTGCAAATCCTTTTTTCAAAGCTCCTAGACACACATAAATCCTTTTGAACTGCCTTGTTTCATTGCTTAGTAACCCATCAGTCTCAACATCTAACTTCACTGTTGTGCCTGGATTTGTTCTTTGTAACTCACATATGTAATCCCTTAGAACAGTATATTGTTCTATGTAGTCCCCCATAAGCTTCTTCATTGCAATCTGTTTTGCTCTAAAAGACTTCATATGTGAAATGTTATTTTCATACTTCTGCTCCAGGGTGACCTGCAAACTCTTGATAGGGATTTCTGGATTAGCTGCTAGGGTTTCTTCAATCTGTTGGGAGAGAAAGGTAGCAGTGCAGGCTCTAACATTTCTAGTCTAGAGACATTTATGTGTCTCTACATAGGTTTTGACCATCCATGAGTGGTCATGTTTTCCTTTAGATATGTGCAAGACCCATGGACATGTTACTTCACACTTGGCCCCTGTTTTAGACTTGCTTGGCCCACCCACAACTGGGCTGCTCTTGCTTGGCCCAACACCCTTTCTTCTGACCATCCTTTTTTTCACCTTGCTTGGCCCACCAAGCTCTGGTATTATTCCCTAACAAACTGACCTTATTCTACAAGCATCATTCTTCACTAAGACTATTTGTCTCCTAGTCTCAATGGCAAGGGTGTCAATCATTTTCTTAATTCCATATTTGCTACCAAAGACCTGCCCAACATAGAAGTTGATAGCACAATCTTTTTTTGCATTGGATCCCCTTTCTGCTCTTAACTTCTTCAAATACTCAACCCTTTCCTCCATACCTTCATCATCTGTATTGTTGTAATAATCTCCCATCTCATTATTCAAAACATCATCTTGCATACACCCAACATTCAAGGGCGAATTTATGCTTTATGTAGGTAGGTCCTGGGACCTACCTAATTTTTTCATTTCTATTAGAAGTTGTATAGAAAAAAAATTTGGACCTACCTTAAAAAATATAGAGGAACTACCTTAAAATTTTATTTCACAGTTTAAAACAAATAAAGGCTTTCTGGTGTGTTGGAAAACACATACTATTGTATACAAGAGGTTGCAGGTTCAAGTCTTCCTTTGCGCATTATTATTTTAATTTTTTGTTTATGCCCCCAACAATTTTAAGTTTAGCCCAAATACCAAACAAAAAAAACCTTCGCTTTGATGTTTGATTTTTAATTTTAATGATCCGACCCGACAAAAGTATAGTTGACACTTTTATTTATTTTAGCTAAACTTAATTTGGGAACCATTTAGTTTAATGTTCTAGATTCGCCACTGCCAACATTATCATCAAAATCCCCCATTTCAACTTCCACATCATCCTTACCATTATCATCTTGAAGATCATCATCACTACCTTCATCACAATCATCCCTAGCTGGTTGAACATCATCATCACTACCTTCATCCTTAGGTGGTTGTTGTTGTTCATTAAATGTAGCATCAATCCCATTAAACAAGTTATCAAACTCATATTCATTAATAAAGTCATCAAAATCATCCGTAGCTGGTTGTTGTTGTTGTTCATTAACCCCACAAACACCCTTGCCTAATTCACTAACCATATATGAGTCTTTAGGATCAACCCAGTCAAGCATCAATCTTTTCTTACAATTTGAAGTATGCCCAACTTTTTTCTTTGTCCTACTAAGCTCTGGACTCCCTTCTGGACCTGGACTCCCCTCTTGTGTTGCAATTTCCTCTATCACCACTTTACTCATCCCTGGTGATGATAGATAGGTTTTCACTCGACTCCTAAAAAACTCAGTGTAAACCTCAATAACTTTGCATTCCTTCTTTGTTGCATACTTTAAGAAGTTCAAAGCATCCAAATCATTGCCTCATGCTTTAAGGCCATAATCGAGGTCTGAACTAGGTATTTTGAAATGGTAAAATGTAGCTACATTATCGTCTGTTTATCCAATTTCTTTCATCATAACATTCAATTCATGCACTGAAAACTCATCAGTGTCTACTAAATCGACAAACTGAGATTTACCCACTAAATACTTCCTACCTGGACGCGTACTGAATACACCCCCATGATAAATCTTCAATGAAATCATGTTTGGATATACATCTGTTTATAAGCAAATAAAACCCTTATTAGTGACAAAACATAAATAACATGCATACGCTCCAAGATTAAGTTCATTTAACAGAAAATTTCAAATATTTTAGAACACCTTCACAAACCCCTGTTTTATAAGTTCATATAAAACTTACCATATGCTTCGAACATTGCGCATTCATCAATGCTTTGTCGCAACATCCAGGAAGTATGCACCATTGTTCCTAAGTTGAGAATCGCACCAGAAAAGCTGAATTTTGGGTGGAGAAGCAAGAGTCGGGGTGGAGAAGATGAAGTTGGAGGTCTGAAAATTGATTTTGGTTTTAGGGAAGAAGACGATGGAGGTCGAGGGTTATATCTGATTCTGTAGTGTATTAAATGAGAGAGAAAATGGAAAATACGAAAATGCCCTCACGTAGAGGGCACGTGATTTCACTTAACGGCATGTTTTGACGGAAGTTAGGCTGAGGGACCATGGTCGTAACGAAATACCAACCACAGGGATCGTAGGCATGAAAATTAGGGTTCAGAGACCTCTATCGTAATTTCGTGTAAACCACAGGGACCAAATATGTAATTAACTCTTTTTTAAATTAGTCAATAATTGTTTTATTTTATTTAAAAAAAATAAAAGTAAGTAATGAATATTTTATTAAATCACTTTGTGTTTAAAACAATTAGGTGCTGTTTGTTTTTGGGTTTTCAGATCTGAAAGGGCCCTTTTATCTGACTCGGTCAGAAAATTTAGAATTCAGATTGTTTGTTCTTTTTTAAGCTTTCAGAGGCTCTTCTCTCTTAAATTGATCTGGATAAAAAAGTGAGAAACTTGCCACTTATTCGGTTAGAGCTTCTAATTTGTGGCTTCCATCAACTCCCTTTCGCTCAAATGTCTCAGGCTATACATCTCTATCGCCTCCATCCTTCATCTCCTTCAAGCAACGTATGTCAATCCCCTTCAGATTTGAACTAAAATCGTCTTTATTTGAACTAAAATCGCCCTATAGGTATGTTAATCCCTTGTAGATTTGAACTAAAATCACCCAATGTTTGGATTGAAATCGTCTTTGTTTTCGTCCATGTGGGTTTTGTTTTCGCCTTGGTTTTCGTCCCTGTAGGTATGTTAATCCCCCCTGTTTGAACCAAAATCGTCACTTCAGATTTGATTTCTGTTCCTTCTGGTTGTTCTTCGAGTAAAGGAGATACAAAGAGACATGGAGAAAGATGGTGAAGATTAAGGATCAAATGGAGGAGAAACAATTAATGGAGTAGGTGTAGGTGAGAGTTGCATCGATCATAGTAATGCAATTTTGCTAGGTGGCCCACTTTAAATTATTAATTAGTTTTGGGGCCTTTCAAATACCAACATATGCAAAAGCAAACCCAACAAAAGAGGTGGAAAAGAGTTTAGCACAAAAATGAACAAATAAATTATATGTATCAGTTGCTTAAAAAAATTATAATGTATTCAGACATCAGACGGTATATAAAAACAAACAGTCTAGTTGATTTTGATTTTAGATTTCAGCACCACCCCTTAAAAATCGGAAATGAAATCAGATTTCAGACTTCAGCAGCTCTTAAAAAACAAACACCACCTTAAAGTTATCAAAAAAGTATCTTATGGCATGTTTGTTTTTCCAAAAAAATGTCTGAAAAGCATGGAAGTCTAATTCGGTCAGATTTTCCAACTTTCAGATTGTTTGTTTTTTTAAGTGTTTATGCCTCTTATATCTGAAAAATTATCTCAAAGAAAAAGTGAGAGCTTGCCCTCTGAAAACCATGGTCTATCATCTGAAAAGCGTCGTTGTTGATTTTCACACCGTCGCCGTCGTCGTCTTCTCCTTTCACTGTCGCTGCCATCGTCGCCGCCACCATCGTCGTCTCCTCTCACCTTAGCTTTAACGAGTTAATAAAAGAGAGAAAGAAAGTGGTGGTGGTGGTGGGCGATGGGTGGTGGGTGGCGCTGGGTGACGATGGACGGCGGTGGCTATCGGAATCTAAAGGGGTGAAGGGTTGGAGCTTAAAGCCGGTGCTACGATACTTCGCTGTCCATGGCGAACTCCATGTCGTCCCCATCGATGATATTCTCCAGATCTAGGCCTTCGGTTGCGGTGGAGGCCGGAATCCATCCAAGGCGGTGGTCTCCGGCGGCGGTTGAGGCGGTAGTCGCCGGCAGAAGATGAGATGGCAAAGATTTCAATACTTTTTTCTTTTTTAAGCTTTCTCTCAATAGATTTTAGGTTTTATCTCTTTTTTTTTATGTTTTTGGGCTGGGCTTATAATAAATAACTGACAAAAACTCAATATTAATGGGCTTATTTTCAGAATTACCAAATTAAAAATAAAAACAACATATTGATTCAGATTCAGATTTCAGACCTTACAAAAACAAACAATCTAATAGTTTTAGATTTCAAAGTTCAGCACCACCTCTAATTTTTTAGACTTCAGACTTCAGACCTCTTAAAAAACAAACAACCAAGTCATTTATCAAAATTTAATTTCAATTTCAAAACTACATTTTATGAACCAAACAAACAAATTATAATTTCTTTAACATATTTCATTCCAATTCTGTCAAACAAACACGTGGTCAAAGCTGACAACATTTCATTTTAATTCCTTCAAAGTCAAATTCCTTTGACATATTTTATTTCATTCAAAAACATTCTGCGAACCAAACACTGCCTAAAGAATCCTTCAACTTCATTTAAATTCCTTCAACCGTTTATTTCATCAGTTCATACGATAACCTATGGAATTCATTAGAATATTCTCTCCTTCCTCTCGTTTTCTCCATCTATCGATCTATCATTCCAAATCTGTTTATGGTTTTCATTCGGTCCCGATTTTTGTTTTTTGTTTTTTATTTTCTAAATAATTAAATTATATTAATATTCTCTCTATATATAATTAAATAATCAAATTACATATGTAATTAAAAATAATATAATTTAAAGCGGTTCGGTTTGGTCAAATTTGGGAAAACCGAGTATGTTTAATTTGTTTTTTTTGGTCGAGATGGAAATCAAAGCCAAAATCAAACCGGTTTCGATTTTGGTGCATAACTCATTTTTTCGGGTGAGATGGAAACCGAAACCTAAATCGAATCGATTTTGATTTTCAACTCGGTTCAGAAGCTGCCATTTAGGCTATGTTTGGCAAACTACTTGATAAGCTAGCTGATAAATAAATTGCATTTGGTAAAAGCTACCTGATAAGGTAGCTTATGACTGTAAAATGACAAAAATGCATATTTAAAAATTGACAGTGTAAAACTTAACACAAATATATTTGGAATAAAAAATAATAAGTCTAATAAGTCACCGAAACGCTAGTGAGTATAGCTTTAAAAAAAAACTAGCTTATGTCATTTAAACGTGACTTATAAGCTAACTTATTTTTACCAAACAATACCTTAATGAAAACAGTTAAGGGATAAATAAACAACCCCTTAAGTTTTTTTAACCGGTTCAATTGATAACAAGTTATAAACCTATCCGTAATCGGAATTTGGCAAATGTAGATAGATATACAGAGGAAGGTTCAGCGAGAAATATATCAATTTAAGAGAACATGAGAAGTAATCTCATTCACTCGTCTTCAATTACGGTGGACGTGATCACAAAGAATTGACGTAATTCATGAGAGGGTAAAGATTATAAAAGAGGAGAACCGATCAAAACTGCTTTTATTAACGAGATGAGCCACTAAAATGCTTCTAACATTTTATAAAAAGTTATATTTCTTTGAACCTTTCACTATTTATCTAGGGTTCTAAAATAAAGGCCCAATCCTCTCTATTTTGCATATACATCATCTGGGCTGAACTATCGAACACCTGTTGTTGTTATCGACTACTCCTTCCTTACGCAGCCGGAACCCTAATCTCTCTCTCTCTCTCTGCAACCAACAATGGCGGCCGCCGGTTACGACTACGAAGATGGACTACAGTCATCCGTCGATGGAGGCATCCCTTACGACCCTTCCTTCGTCCCTGACCCCGTCAAATCATTCGTCGTCCATCTCTACCGCCATATCCGAGAGAAAAATGTCTACGAGATCCACCAGATGTACGAGACCTCCTTCCATACGCTTAGCGACCGTATGTTCAAGGACACTCCATGGCCTTCCGTTGAAGCCGTTGCTCAGTACGTCGATAACGACCATGTCTTCTGCTTGCTGTACCGTGAGATGTGGTATCGCCACCTTTATGCTAGGTTATCGCCTACTCTCAAGCAGAGGATTGATTCTTGGGATAATTACTGCAGTCTGTTTCAGGTTCGTTTTTCTCTAATTTCTTTCTCCAATATGTTTAATTGTTGATCTCCTTAATGGCTTTTAAATGGCGTTAATAGAGCTTGTTTGGAGTTATAGCTTATGCATCTTAAGGATGAAACATGTACGAATTTGAGAATGGTTTAGGTTTTTATGCTATTAAGAGGATGTTAAGTGTTAATTGTACCTAATTTTGCTCAAGTTTTGGTTTGTTTAAAGAGGATTGGTTATTATAGTAATGAAGCTTCAGGGATTGGTAAATTAGAGTGTTAAGTGGAGAGACTGTGGAACCTTGCTAATCAAGATGGTTAAAGGCTGTTTACTTGTTGTGTAATGGGCTCAATCGTTGGATCGGTTTTTTGCACAGTATTTAGGTAGGTGTTTCTTTAAAGCTTAATGAATAAGCCTATGGCGTATAAGCTCAGCTAGGAAGGGCCTGTTGTCCCCATTAAGTCATGCCAAATTACACCACTTGCCCCTTTCTGGTGTAAAACAAAATACAGTTCTCCCCAACCTCTAGCTGCTGAATCACATTTTGGTTGTCCCTTGCTATTTGAGGTAGAGACGGGTGCCAATCTTTTGGTTGTTATCAAAAAGTTGTTGATGTAGTTTAGATTCTACTAACACAGTGAGAATGGGCACTTATGTCTTATGGCCGATGCTAGAGCTTATGATTTGGAATATCAATTCTTTTTGCCCCTTTGTAAATTTTGATTTTGGGTAAAAATTAAAATTTGTTCCCGAACATAACCTAAGAGCTGTTTATTCAATGAATTGCCAGATGTGAACCTTATGTGTTTGATTTTGAAACACAATACTATTTGAAGTGTATGGACTTTGACTATTTGCACTGTATGTATTGTTGCTCAATCTCTGGCTTGAATAATAACATTTGAGCTCAAGTTATGCATGTTTACATAATAACAAGTTCTGAGCTCTTATTGTCCTGAACTCTCATCCATGGTGATGAAGTATTTTTGAGAACCAACTTGAGCTGTGTACATGCATATTCATGCATTCTAAAGATGAACAAATTATGCCACCTTCAGTTCATGCATGAGCCTGTGCTTTTGCAGTGTAGGAGGGCACCATGTATGGCTAACTTTTTGGTGTCCTATGTTGCCATTTTAGATAAGAAACAATTTATTTTCTGTAAGCTTCACCACTGAAGCTTCTGTGAGTCTAGCTTACTCACATAAAGTATTATTTTTATCACTGGAATGTGCTGTTTTGCAGTGACTTAACCTGTTTGTATATCAGTATAGTGCATGTGGCTGATTTTGTTTCTTTGCAGGTGGTGTTGCATGGCGTTGTGAATATGCAGTTGCCCAACCAGTGGTTGTGGGATATGGTGGATGAGTTTGTGTATCAGTTTCAGTCATTCTGCCAGTATCGGGCTAAAATGAAAAACAAAACTGAGCAGGAGATTGCACTACTAAGACAACACGATCAGGTAAGGCACTGGGTTATGTTACAAAGTTGCTCTTGGATATAAAAATTACTTCAAACATAAGTAAATACCCTGAAATCGTTTTTCCATTTGTTTAATACCTCATTCCAATGAGATATCATGTTTTCCACCTTTTTACAGGCATGGAATGTGTATGGTGTTCTTAACTTTTTGCAAGCATTGATGGAGAAGTCTTCCATCATTCAAATTCTAGAGCAGGAGAAAGAAGGGCTTGAACAGTTCACAGCCACAGATGGATATGATTACAGTGGTGGAAGTAATGTCTTGAAGGTCTTGGGTTACTTCAGCATGGTTGGCTTGCTAAGAGTACATTGTTTATTAGGAGATTATCAAACTGGCCTGAAGTGCTTACTTCCTATTGACATAAGTCAACAAGGAGTTTACACCAGTGTTATTGGCAGTCATATCACCACCATCTATCATTATGGGTTTGCCAATCTTATGTTGCGGAGGTATTTTCAATGTCACTTCAGCTTGTTTCCTTGCATACCTGTTTTTCAAATATGCTTACAGAGGGAAAGAATCAATTGTCATTGTCTTTCATGAGAATAGGGGTTTGTAGGCCTGTCTATATCTTTTATCATGAACCCACAATAAGCTGAAGTTCGAAGGCATACAATGCTGTGAGATTTTTTTGACTCTGTTGACACTAAATTAGATGATCTATATATAAAGAAATTCTGGTCGGATAAGGAGGGTAGTTTGGAAAATTAGGACTGATTAATTTATCTAGGTTACAAACTGCTAAAACAACAATAAGAACCTTTCAGTTAGGCTTGCTTTTCAAGTGAAGAAAAATACCTGCTCCAGTAATGGTTGCTAGGCACATTGGAAACACTCTAAAGAGATCAAAATAAACATAGAGAAGGACAAACAAAGATGGGTGAGGAGTTGCAGATTTGATTTGATTTGCTGAATATGAATGGAGGATAAAAAGGAAAAAAAAGAAGTGACACTTGTGAACCCTACTACAGCTACATTAATCTTCTGCCATCTTCACCTGTGACACTTCCATGGTGGTGATTCAGTGGTCTGCAACTTAAAGAGATGACCAGATGGATTTCTTCTTTTAATGAGTTGAGAGTGGATGAAGCAAGGAGGCTTTCTTGGTTTCTGAAGCTCGATTGACAATTAGCTTTTTTGGAATGCTTTCCATAGTCATTTTTCGGTCAAGTATATAGCAGTGTTCTAAAAGGCTGCTGTGGCACAATGCTTGTCTATGACGATATGATAACCCCCATTGCATGCTGCATGCCATGGTCAGATGTACATTTTTTTAAGACCTGTAATTGACATTTTATTATCTTTCTAGCGTTTTACTTATAAGTTTCCCGTATATAATCTAAGTTTTAGTATATTTTATTTTGGTCTTCTTTTATGAATTAAAATTGTTCAATACTTACTGAGTAATTGTAGAGAACATGTATATAATTATATATGCAGATCTGCCTCCTTAAGTCAGCCTTGAAAATGTCGTTGCCTTGCCGTGACTCTTAAGGCTTGAGGCCTGACCCCATCACCACGTCAGGCCTCACGCACTGGTTTATAATGAATGGAATTGCTTGCATAAAATTACTTGCTAGTTGTGGAAATTATCTTGTTTGGCATTCTGTTGTTCCATCTTCTTAGTTAACATTCGTAGCTTATGCATTAGTGATTCTGCAGGTATGTAGAGGCCATACGCGAGTTCAACAAAATCCTTTTGTACATTTATAAGACTAAACAGTATCACCAGAAATCGCCACAGTATGAGCAAATACTAAAGAAGAATGAGCAGATGTATGCCCTGCTAACAATCTGCCTATCTCTTTGCCCCCAAGTGAAACTTGTCGATGAAACAGTGAACTCTCAACTAAGGGAGAAGTATGGTGAAAAGATGTTGAGAATGCAACGATATGACGATGAATCATTTGCGCTTTACGATGAGCTTTTTTCATATGCATGTCCCAAATTTATCACACCTTCTGCACCTAGCTACGAGGAGCCACTTGTAAACTACAACCAGGTTTGAATTTTTTCCTCAAGTGTAGTCATGAAATTGCAATTGGGAGAGGGGGGGGGGGGGGACTTCTTTTTGACCTTCTTGAAATCCAACCTTGGGCTATCACCTACTATTTGTCACTTTGAACTTTATGTGATTGATTGTTGCTGTGGATTAATGTGTTATAGGACGCATATAGGCTTCAGTTAAAGCTTTTCCTTTATGAGGTAAAGCAGCAGCAACAACTGTCAGTTGTGAGGACCTTCCTGAAAGTCTATTCAACTATTTCTCTTGAGAAGCTTGCAACGTACATGGAAGTGGATGAATCCACTTTAAGGTAGATTTCTGATTCTTGCCCATTTTAATATAATTTGTGTCTTGTGATTAATATCATTCATTGTACTTATTACAGGACAATCTTGATGACGTACAAGCACAAAACACATTCTGTTGGCGCTGATGGAAAAACCATATCCAATGCTGATATCGATTTCTATATTGATGATGTAGGTTATCTTTTTCGTTCTTAACTGATTTCTTGTATTTGGCATTGCTTTTCTTTTGTTCTGCATTTTTGTTTACAGTTGTCTAAATTCTGCATTTCATCTTCTATTTTAAGCAATAGGAACTCAGGCCATTAGGATTATTAGGGATGGCAATATGGTGTTACAATTTAGCAAATATTAGTTTGGTGATAAAATATAGTTTGCTTATTTTCATGGTTTTCATATGCTTACTCCTGAAATAAATATTCTTGATGGTAGGAGAGTTAACCTTATAATGAAGGCATTGAAAGCTTACATGTCTTAATGAGATAATGACACCACTCCTGCAAATTGGTGTTGGGCTTTAATCTAAAATGCTAGGATTACAGGAGGAGATTTGGAGATCAAGTAGCACATGTGCATTTTAGCAGTTTGCTTGTGAAAGTTGTATATATTAGATGTGCTCACTGAGCAAAATTTTCTACTTGTATTGCTTTTGACCCATCGCTATCTTGTTGCAGGACTTAATTCGCGTGGTTGAATCCAAGACTCCCAAACAATATGGCGACTACTTTTTGCGTCAAATTGTTAAGGTTTGTCAAAAATTCATTGGAATTTAAATATGTGCTTTTGCAGGAAACATTTTCTGTTTTTGTCCATTTGTTCTTCTAGAAAAGTGTAGTGGGTTTACAATGAGCTTATTAGCCAAGAAATTTGCAACAACTTTTTTGGAGTTATTTGCATGTTTTCATTGCTGGGATAAATTGATAGTATTAATTTGTGTGAAAGATTCCTTTGTTGAAGGATATTTTGAACTTTTTGCAAGCAGTCTTCACATCTTTCTTTAACTATGTCCCAAGTCAATCAACATCCACCATAAGAATTTTTTTAGCACTGTTTTACCTTATTATCATAAATTTGTAATTATGATGATGATGATCGTCATCATGATGCAAAATAAGGATAGCAAGCAGTTACTCCAGCAGTAAGCACTTTATGTGCATGCTGTAAAACATATTATATCCCATGGTTACATTTGAAAAGTATGTAGCTGAGTGTTGTATATTTACATATCCTTATCTATTTATATGTATGTTTTTGCAGCTTGAGGCAGTGATTGGCGATATGGACAGAATAAAGCTGGAATGAGTGCTCTGTTTCAGGTATACGGAGCAATTTTTGTTTCCGACATTCCGGTTGTCCTTTATTTTGTAATGTTGGTAGGTAATACTGAGTGATGGATATTGTTTTTGATAAGGAAAGAAGGGTGCCAAGAGAGTAGTTATTGAAATTTCAAGTCTCTTTTTCTTGGTTAGGTGCTATTGGGGTTACTTGGAGCTTATAATGGATCTTGTATGCTAATATCTTTATATGGAGCCTCTTTGTCTTTTCTTACCTTTTGTGATACATATAGGGTTTATTTGCTTATATGATGCTAATCTGTACTTATAAAAATCCAGTCTAGTGTCTTAATGGCTTACTGTTTTTCTTGATGTTAATTTAACATTGCAAGTTTACCCAATAAGGTAGGACATGTTTTAATTGGCCCGTGCAGAACATCAGTTGAAGCACCGGTTAGAAATCATTTGCGGATTTTGGTTTAAGGACTAATTGGCGCTCAGTTTGAAACATCATACAGATTAATACTTGGGGGGCGTTTACGAAATGCTTACCGGGTAAATGTTTGTTGGCATAAGTCACCACTTTCATTTTTCTTATTGGGTAACATTTCGGGCATTCATAGTGGATTGTTGATAAGCATCTATGACTCGATAAGAGAGTCACCTCTAAAGGACTTTGGATCCTTGTGTTGCTTTTTAATGGGTAAGATTCTTGGTTTTGTTATGCTCATTCAATTAGCATTTGGTAAATGACACCTTTCTTATCTGGCAAGAGAGCTTTTTTGGGCACGATGATTATCTGTGTTACATCTAGATCTAGATTTGATGAGTTTAAAGAATTATCGATAAATGGCTCATCAATGTTTCATTTTTCCTCTGGTTCACTCTGTGTAATCTTGTACGAAAAGTCTTCCATTTTCTTCTACTTTTGGAATTTTTGGCAACTCATTTGGTTGACTAATTTTTAGTCGAAAAAAATTGAAAAAAATATTTCAAATCTTTCATAACAATGATAATATCTATATAGAGGAAAGTTCAAATGTGATCAATTTTGATTGTGAGCATGAGGACCTGGCATATTAAGTTTGATTATTATCGGTTATTCAAATTGAATAGAATAACACTGCATTCAATGTTTCAGTGTTATTCATCATTCAGTGTTATTCAGTTTAAATAACACATGAATATTTAAACTGAATATGCCACGTGACGTGCTCTCGGTTGTCCTCACGTTTGCAATGAAAAATGAGTTCACATTTGCCGACATCGAGGTGCCAAACCTTCCTGTCGATCTGAGCTCTTTGGGAAGATCAACATGTTATCCTTAGAGTAACCTTTATCCGTTGAGCGACCACCCTTCCACTCGGCATCGTCGGATCACTAAGGCCGATTTTCGTCCCTGCTCGACAGGTGGGTCTTGTAGTCAAGCTCCCTTCTGCCTTTGCACTCGAGAGCCAATCTCCGTTCGGCCCGAGGAAACCTTTGCACGCTTCCGTTACCTTTTGGGAAAGTGGGCTTTTATGATCCGCTCAAGAATCAAACTTATTTAAACGTTCCCGCTATTCTCTATTTCAGTGTTATTCAGTTGAATATCACATGAATATTCAAACTGAATATGCCACTTGACGAGCTTTCGGCTGCTCTTACGTTTGCAATGAAAAATGAGTTCACATTTGAATCGATTCTAAATATATATGATTGTGTGACTGTTGTCTAAGTTTTAAATTAATCAAGATATATAACCATTGATGATGAGGTTATATTTTGAAAATGAAATATTTCTTAAATATTGAAATATCGTAAATTTGGCCATCTCATTGTATGGAAGTTGTCCAAGTTTTAAATTAATCAAGATATATAACCATTGATGACGAGGTTATATCTTGAAAATGAAATATTTCTTAAATTTGGCTATCTCATTGTATGAAAGATATGAGTATATATTAACTGGAGGAGATAATGTCTTTCTCTGAGAGCTTATAGAATTAGCTATTGTAACCGACTTATTTTTTGTTTGGGAAAAAGATAATTTTCCAACCTTCGTAACAATGTTACTTAAATCGTTGTGGGGCAATGTTGTTTGAGTTGAAAATAGTATAGCAACAAGATTATTATTGATACATCTCAAATCAATATCAATCTATATATATATAAAAGGAGGATGCTGGGTGTATGATGTGGCATTCTATCTATTGAGTATTTGCCCAAAAGAATTTTCTCCTTTTTTTTGAGTTTTTTAAATATCAATTGAGCTAAAGACTATTCTACCCTTAAATATAAATTCCATGTTTTATTATAAGAAGGACAATTTGGTAATTTAACTTAACAATTAAATTGTCTTTAACTTTCATATTATTTAACTTTTAAAAACATTAACTCTACCTTTTTCACCTTCTCATACCCTTATACTATTTAATAATTTTACTTATAATTTAATTAGCCTTAACTTCCACATTATTTAAATTCTTAAAGACATTTATTTTAGCCTCTTCATATTCACATTTATTAATTGAAAGAACACCTACAACATAATCATCTATAAATTACAACCTATACTCCACCAAAATGTAATTAACAACTTTTTAGTATTCCTATTTTGTTTGTTGTTTCTATTTTTTATAATTCATATCCCATCAACATTGTTGCTCAATCTTCGTATAACTTCAAGGTAGGTTAACACTTTTTATGATTATTTTATGATTTTCGTAAGTTATATATTGTTTATGTGTACATATATGCATGCCAATCAATATTATTATATTTTTCTATAAAAAATTTCCATATAATTTTTATACGTTTTTGTGTAATAAAAGTTTTTTGTTTTTCTATTTTTGAAACTTATTCCAATTGTTATATTTGTTCTCCTTCATGCTTCCTAATTGATATTTATGTACTATAACATTTTTCCATCAAAATTCAAATAATGTTTTTGATTTGTGTATATTATAATCGATTGTTAATAAGTTTTTTAGTTTTATTTGGAATTTCTTAACAATTGTTATTTTTTCTCTTTCATGTTTTCCACTTGATATTTTATGTTGTACGAGTGTTTTATGTAGGGTTTTTTCTCAATTTGTTTTGCTTATATTGTTGTAGTTTCCTAGAAAAGAAATTGTTGACAACAATCGAACTCCAAATAATAACATTTGGTTTTTTTAGTCTTTCTTTAGTTGTGATTCTTTTCTAAATCTTTTATGTTTTCATAAAAGTGTTATGTAAATAATATGACTAAGATCATAAGATAATATTGAGGTAATTAATCATCATCTTAAATTTTTTATTTAACTTATAAATTTTTTTATTGTAAAAAAGACACATATAATAATGTATTCAAGTACATCTCATGTGAATAGAAGTATATATATATATATATATATAATATGATGTAAAATAAAAGAATAGAAAATTTTATGGTATATATTGATATGTATTATATATATTCCAATAACTTTAAATATTTAATTTTCAATTAATATACAAAGTCTGAACCAACTTATTATTATTATTACTATTTAATATTTTATTAAAAATAATAAAAATATAAAATAACATTAAAACTAATATATATAAATAAAATCAAAATTAATGTATAGTTAAATATTTATTGTTATCTAGCTCTTTAATAAGTGGAATATTTGATATAATATATATATAATTGTTAATTAAAATTTATATATAATTAAGTATTTATTACTAACTCTCTCATTAATAACTTAATGGATACTTATTATATTTAATATCATTAATTAAACAAATACATACACTTAAAAACAATTAGTAGAATCAATAGATATAGTTAAAATTATAATCAAAACTAAAATATATCATAATCAACTAGCAATATGTTTTGTCAAAAAAAAAAAACTAGCAATATGAAAAACCAAAGATAGAAACATATACAGAGGTGAGTTCAAATTTTAAATTAAATTAAACAAATATATAAAATTTGCAAAAATAACTTGCTACTATTATTAATATATAATTTTTTCAGTTTCATCTCGAAACAATAACTCACTACAATTAATGTATATAGTTATTCCAATTTTATCTGAAATGAAAGAATGTAAAAAAATGGAATTAGAATTGATATAAAACCTCTTATTTTTTCAAGACTTTTAACCTAAAAACTAATTTATGAAAAAACAACCTTAACATGAAAACATTAACAACTCAATTATATTCACATATAATTATTTGAGTCAATTACAACGCACAACGATATAGAATTTATTACGTATTACTTTATTATATATATATATATTATATATATTAGAACTTAAAAGAAACAACTAAAGATGATGAGGTAACTTCACATCAAGTCTAATATCGATTTTTTAATTAACTAAATATATGATATGTGATCATCGACTCATTTAACGATAATACTTTATAAAAACTTTATCAACACCGCGCAACGCGCGGTGCCGAACACTAGTATATATATTAAAAGCAAAAACCAAAGATCATGATGTGGCACCTTCTAAAGCCAAGAAACTCATTTATCTTTTTTCTCATTTATTCTCTTTTTTCCATTTTTTTTAATTTCAAACACTAATTTAATTTCAAACACTAAATACCCATTAATATTAATTAACTCTTATTTATGTTTGTATTAAAAACCATCTTTTCATTTTCCCCAACTATTTTTCATCTCCTAATCATCTCACACTATAAATATCATCAATTTTACAATGTTTTTTTCATGATTATCATTTTATCATTTTCCAAGAAAACATTGGGAAAACTAAGGTATGCATCTTTTTTTTTTCATTTTGTTGGGATTATATAGATTTTATTATAAATATCATCATAATTACAATGTTCTTTCTTCATGCTTATCATTTTATCATTTTTCCAGAAAACATTGGAAAAACTAATTCAGGTATGCATCTTTTTTTTTTTTACCTTTTGTTGGATTATAAAGTTTTTTTTGTTTATTATGTCTCTAATATTTTTCTTCTTTGGTTTTTTCTGATGACGAATTAAGGTATTGTTTCAAGAAAACTTTGGAAAAACAATTCAAGTATGCATCCTTTTACCTTTTGTTGGGATTATAAAGGTTTTTTTTGTTTATTATGTCTCTAATATTTGTTTTCTTTGGTTTTTTTATGACGAATTGAGGTATTGTTCTTGGTTATGGTTCTATAGTTTTGATAGACAAATCAATTATGTAATCTTGAAAGTATAACAATATTTGATGTAGCTTCACCAAACTCCAAGATATCATTTTTGAATGGCTATGTTTTGTTTTTCAGGTTTACTTCGAAAAATAATCCACGTATACATTTTTTCTAAATTATGTTAGGGTTTTCGAGCTTTTTTTAGCTACTGTTTTTTATATGTTTGTACACCTTTTTCAGGGGAATCAAGGGTTTATTTTTATTGTAGTTGTTTTAGAGTTTTGTTGGCAACAGGTATACGTCGATGGAATTTCTAATATATTACAATTATGCGCCATCAACAAAGTTCAACATTTTTATTACGTTGTTTATATAGAAAAAGTACAGTTTTATGTATTTTTTACTCACATTTTTCATTTTACGTTATATTATTTTCAACACACGAGTTAACCATTGAAAATGTTTTTGTTTTTGTTTTCATTTCTGATTTTATGTTAAATGTTTTTAACATATTAATTGTATGCATATTTATTTTTTAAAGAAAACTAATCCAAACTAAAGTTTTGTATGCATATTTATTAATTGAAATGTTGCATTAAGTGATTATAACTCTTTATTTTCTTTCTAATTTTTTTATTGTGTTTACCAATATAATTTTTTTTAATTTAACAAAACATTTTTTAACAACTAAGAGTTTATTTAACATTACTTAAATAATGATTTTTTATTTTTATTTAGTTATTTGTTTTATTTAAATACATATTCTTTTATCAACTATTTTTTATAATGAACAATCATTATAAATTAGTATTTTATATTCCAATTTAATTTTTTCTTTTTTTTAGTAACCAAACAATTTTTAATATAAATATATTAGAGAATACCCGTTGATTTAAAATCAATGAGACCCTCCATTGATAATCTTTTATTTTTTAGAATTTTAGAATTTTCTTTTAAAAAAGTTGGTTTTGGTGAATGGATAAAGCATTGTTTGTGCAAGTCGTCTCACATTAATACAAAAAAGTATATTGGAAATAAAAATGTGTATATAAAAGGTTAATTTGGTGTGTTTGAAAAACTCAAATTTGGTGTGTTTGACAAATTATAACCAAATCTAAGTTTAATGATAAACTTTATTTTATATTAGTTTTATTTCATTCACTTTAAATCGATTACAAACCCAAGTTATTTTAACGATAATATATTGATTAAACAATATATTATTCTATTTTCTTTGAATTTTGAATTTTAAAAAAAAGAGATCGGTTTTGGTGAACGAATGAAGCATTAGTATCGTGTAAGTTGTTTCACATTGATGCAAAAAAGTAAATTGGAAGTGAAAATGTGTATATAAAAGATTGATTGGTAGTTAGTTTTTGTTTACATGAAAAAATATTTCATACAATAGTTAAACAATTTATTTTTTATTTTTTATAACCTAAATTTATATGAAATATTCTAGAATTATTATTTTAATAGTATCGTAACATCTTAAGAAAACCTAAGATAATGACATCGAGCAATGCGGTTCAAGTATTGGTTAAGCGATGAGTTGCAATGATATTGATTATCCACATTGGTGAGAAAAAAAATATATACTATATTTGAACATGTCTATATAAAAGATAAGGTAGTAATTTGAATGTTCTATTTTTGAATTTGTTTTTGGGTTGAATAGTTTTATATAAACTAAAGTTATATGAAATGATCTCAAAAATATATAACAATGTTTTCGAACAAATGCAACAAAACGACAATGATAATCCACATATTCTAAAGAGTTACTCATGCTACCGTGCAACGCGCGGTTTTGACATTAGGATAAAACGTAATAAATATTTATATATTGATAAGAAATTATAAAGAAAATAGGAAAATTAATAAAGAAATTTGTTGAGGTTATATATCTTATATTGTAATATGTAGTTGTAAGATTAATTAAGATATTCCATTTTATTTTGACACAATTAATACTTTTTACAAAAAACAATCCGTCACCGTGCAACGCACGGGCCTGCGACTAGTATATACTAAAAGGAAAAACCACAAGTTATGATGTGGCATCCTCTAAGGCCAAGAAAGCTATTTATCTTTTTTCTAAGATTTTTGATTTTTTTAAATATTAGATATGTTAAAGACCTTTCTATCCCTATGCTTAAAACATTAAGTTCATTTAGATAGGGGTGTTTTGGTCATTTTAAAATGTATAACCTTCAAGTCCTTTCATATTCACTCTTGAAAATGAATTTTTTTTAATGTTGAATATGTAAAAGACATTTCCACCCCTCTATGGAACATGTATGTTTCATTAATAACTTGGGTACTTTTGTAAATTTGCATACCTAATATTAACTCATACTCTAAGTTTAACCTCCAACTTTTTACATTCATCTCATTATCTCTAATATTAAATTCAATTGCATAACTCCAAACTTTCCACCTCCTTAGACTATTCATCCCCTCTTATATTGAAACTATATAAGCCCAATCATTTCTCTTTCAAGTCTCAACAATCACAATGAGATGTTTTGTTGTCAATTTGTATGGATAAAGTTTGATGGTGAAATAGTCTTGAAAATTGATATTGGTTGAGATTTTATGTTTTATTAGGTTGTGTGCGTTCTATTGCATTTTTACTTAATATAGTGAATCATTCTTTTTATTGTAGGATAAAAAGTCTATTTTTTTCTTCTTAATTATACTTTTATCAACATTGATTTTTTTATCAAAGAATAATCATGTTGTTAATGTTGTTTGCTCAGGTTCACAAATATCAAGTTAGAAGAATGAAGTTTTCTTTCACTTAAGATCGCTAGAACTATAAAAGTTGGGGTGATTTAGATCATGTTGCAAGCATACATGTAAAAACCCTTAATGCATCATGAGTATGATGTATATAATTTGCTATGTAAGCTTTCATATTTTTGATTTTTTTAAGTCACTTCCATTTTTTCTCATCTATCTCTCTTTTCCCTCTCTCTATCTCTATCTTTCTTTCATTGGTATCGAAAAAGTTTCGGTTATATGTCTACTTTATGTCATTTTCTCTTGAAAATGTCCTAAATTTCTCCATTATCCACTTGATGAGTTCCATGATGTTCCTACTTTGAAGTTTTCATTTACAATATAAGAGGTACTTACGAAAACAAAAATGACATAAAATTTCTTCAAATGAATGAAGCAATAAGTATTGAAATAACAGTGATCATACCTCCTACTAATTAAAGCTATAAGGTTGCATCCAACATAATTGGTGTGTTTAACATTATTCTGATTGTATATATTCTCCAATAATATTCATTAAAAAACCACTCATCCGTTGAAAAAAATCCCACTCATCCATCTTCTCCTCCAAATTATTCAACTAGACTTTTCATCTTCATTCAATTTCATGTAAGTAACATAATTTTTAGAATGCGTTATCTTCTTTTAGTTGTTATGTAAGTATATAAAGAAAAACACATTTTATTTTCACCTCATTGTCGTTTGCGATTGTTATGCTTGAAGGTTTAATTTCAAGTCTCCTTATGGAAAAATATTATTTCAAGTTTGTCAAACTTCAAATAAATATGTTAAATTTACGAGTTGGTATCTTCTTTTAGATATTTTTTAAATAAAGAATATATATATATATATATAATATAAATATATATTAATTTCAAACAATTATTTGGAAACCTGTTCATCAAAATATTATTAATATAATCATCAAATTTCTTTATGCTTCTATTTTTTTACGTTTTTAACTGTTTAAACTTTCGTTATAGATATTTATCGTTCAAACAAGCTCATTCATGCAGACAACCAAATTCCTACTTAAGATCAACTTTTAGACTTTGCTAAGTTATAGAAAAAAGTTATCCTATTTTAGCAAAAAAAAATATTACTCAATTTATTTGTCTCTTTCAAAAAACTAATCTTTAACCATTAGTTATATATGTTATATTCCATTTTTTTGAGTTAGTGTGTTTTTTTAGTGTTAGAACACAATATTAGAATAAATTTACCAATTGATAAAAAAAATTGGTTTTTAAAATATTGGGATCAATATCAACATAAGGTAAGTACTAAATAGTTATATTCATATTCAATATGGTTAATTTGTAATTTTTTTTAATATTTATATTGTTAGTTTTAACTTTTGAAACTATGTATAGTTTTATATTTAGTTGTAATAACTATTATTGATTGTACTTCAACACATCGACTTATAATTCTTAATGTATTTGAGACTCGAGAGTTAGCTTCTATTGTTTATAAAAATGATTATTCGTTTGGTATTTTTTTATTGTCTTATACTAATTTATATTAATAATCCATTAACTTTACTTATGAATTTGTAAAATATTGTGAACTTAAAATCAGAAATCGCATTGAAGTTAAATGATATTAAATAATATTCACGAATTAGTATCTAAATACATTTATTAATATTTAAATACATTAACTAATTTGTAAAATATTATAAACTTAAAATGCATTTATTAATATAGGGGTTGTAACTTATAGATTTGTAGTAATAATGATTTAAAATACATTCCTAATACTAACTTATATTAATAATCATTTAATATCTCTTCTTATTATTTATGTACATGCTTACTATTTTTTATACCTAATAAATTTTGCTTACACATTTTTTTCATGAAATATATATATTGGACTAAAAACTACCTTTAGTACATAATGGATGTTGGTTGTGGATATTACATTTTGTAGACTATGGGACTTTTTGAATCGCAGGAAAGATCAAAATTTGATTAGTTTGGATATGGTTTTAGTTAACAAAAATGTATGTTCTTATATTACTTTATTAATATGATTATACTGATCACTAACTAAGTTAGAAACGGTGGTCATAATTACATGAAAACTCTAATTTTGTTTCAATTATTGTTTGGGGTATAAAGGTTGTTTTAACAACTTATATTTAGGTGTTTTAGTTAGTGCATTCCATGTCAACATTAGTGGTATGTCCCATTTGAAAAGTAGACATGTATTTGTGCGTTAGTTACGTTTTATTGAGAAATTATGTTTTATTTTAAATCTGCTCAATACTTCTATAAAAACATTATCGTTACCGTGCAACGCACGGGCCCATCACTAGTTCTTCTTAACATTAAATGGTTATAAATATAAAAACAAACCATATATAGAAAAGAAAATTGCGTTAAAATGGAACCAACTTTGGGTCAATTCCTATTTTGGGGAACTAACTTTCAAAGCTATCATTTTAGGATCTAAGATAAACTTTTCGTATATTTAAGGGTCTTAGTTACCTATTTAGGTAACCGCCTAACCGGTTACCTTTAGATGACATGTTATATAACCGAAAAACAAAAAACCTTACGTGGATATTAAAAAACTCCACATCATTCGTTATTTTTTACATCACTTCTAAAAGTATTCACCCCAATTCACCGTGAAAGCATGAAATTCTCCCTTGCCAGAGATCTCTACCTTGAGATAGATATATTCCCTTCTATGTGGAGCCCATATGGTGCACCTTAACCACCGTCAACGAACTCCACCATCTTCCGACAGCAGATACCACCTCCCCCAACCTGCAACATCGACTCCACCACCTCTAGCTTACGACGTCCTTCCCCTCCAACATCAAAGTTTCATTTGCTATCTTCATCCACCACCTTCGCTAGATCTGGATCTACATCATAACTCCTAGGGCTATAATCAAACCGAACGTTCATGAACCGTTCGTGATTCTGTTGGCGGGAAGTTCGTTTATGTTCGTTCGTTTAATAAATGAACAAACATGAACAAGATTTTACATTAGTTTAAATAACGAACGAACACGAACAACATCCCCGTTCGTTCAATTATGTTCGGGAACGTTCGATTATGTTCGTGAACCGTTCGTTCCTTTACGTTCGTGAACCGTTCGTTCATTTACGTTCGTGAACTGTTCGTTTATGTTCATTCATTTTTATTAGTATATATAATTATTAATAAATTATATATTATTTATTTATTAATTAATTAAATTATTTAACTTTGTTTTAAATAAAGTTAAAAAAATACTACACAACCTCTCTCCTCTCGAAAAAAACTTCTGGATGTTAATCAAGAATATGTAGGAATTTCTAGTTTGTTTATGTTTGTTTGTTAATGTTCGTTCATTTATGTTTGTTTGTGTTCGTTTACGTTCATGAACCGTTCATTTACGTTCGTTTAAGAGTTTAATGAACGAACACAAACGAACACAAACATCCTCATATGCTAAATGAACGAACACGAACAAGATTTTTCGTTCGGTTAAGCGTACGTGTTTGTTTAAACTTAAACAAACGAACATGAACAGACCCCGTTTGTGTTCGTTCGGTTCGTTTATAGACATAATATTAACTCCATTGAGTTTGGTTTTGAGTCCTGTTTGATTCAAGGTTTTGTTTTATTTAGGGTTTGTTGTAATTATGTTTTTGATTTGTGGTTTCTATTGGATTTTGTTTTGAATGAATATCTACTAAATTGTTTTTTAAATTTAATATTTGAGAAAACTAAGATTATATGTTACTGTCATTGATTATATGTTACTGTCATTGAAAGTTAATAACATCTTTTATAAAATTGGTATAAAATTGGGTGGTGAACTGGTGATTTGTGGTGGATGGTGTCTTGGGTGGAAATCGAAAAAGTCAAAGTTACGCTGCCACATCAATTCCATCTTTATGCCACATCATACTCAAAAAAATTAAACTTGTAATTTTCTCTAACTTTTAAAATATGACATGGAACCTTAGTTGGCGAATTACTTAATCCATGTCATTGTTAGAAGGTAATCAGGTAATCAAAACCCTTAAATATATGAAAAGTTTATTCTAGACCCTAAAATGATAGCTTTGAAAGTTCGTTCCTCAAAATAGGAATTAACCCAAAGTTGGTTCCATTTTAACGCAACTTTCCCTATATAGAAATATGTTCTTTGTTTAAAATGAGTGGGATAGCCCGTTCGTTTTAGCGGGTCTACTAATCTTAAACTTTTGGTTTAATAAAATCATACAAAAGGTTGTTATATAAGATTGATTACTTATGTAGTTAACGTCAAAACAAACTAAGAGTAGCACAAAGTCATACAACTAGTTAAACGTTCAACAACTTCTGTACATTCAAAAAAGTGATCACCTGATTTTTATTTACGGTTGTTGCGGTTACACTTGTATGAACTTCAAAAACACAAAAGAGTACGCCTGCAATACAAAATTGTTTTTTTATTATTTACGTGTATTCACTAGGTTTTCATGAACTTATAATTTAAAATGATTAGTTACCTCTTTCCCCTTTCATATGCCTTGTCCGCTTTCTCTTTTGATTTGTTTTTTCATTTGTAATGCTTCATTCTCATCTACATAAGGATTAGTTCTTTGTAAATTTAACATATGGAACATCTTTTGAATTATTTGGAATAATAAAACTTACCATTCATTTGGAGTAGAATCCTCTTTGTTGACCCAGTTGCTACTGGTGCTGACACTTGTAACAACTCCACTTTATCTAAGACGGATGGTGAGCTGACATGCAACCTGTGTTAGTTAGATGATGGCAGAAGTTAGATAGAAATATACTTAAATTTTATGGGAAAAGTATGAGTTCAGTTTTGTAACCTGATTGTTGTTCATGGGTTTGTAATGTGGAATCTGGTTGGTCAACATCATCAAGATTATCATCTAGTATGAATTCAACTAATCTTTCTTACACAAAGGGTTAAAGTGAAACTGGAAGATATGTTTTATCCCTTTGATTGCGTTAATGCAGTTGGGATTCTATGTGGGCCAAGACTTCCCAGTTCTTTGACTAATTTGTTACAGTTAACGTTTGTGATCATATCAACGCTTGGCGAGAAGAAAGTAAAAACAATAGTTGGTGAGTTGTCTGTGACATATCCTTTGAAATTGTACCTAAAATTTTAAACACAGAAACGGTTTCTATTGACCCTGAAAAAAGGATGATTTTATGGATATATAGGAAGTAAGTCATGTTTGTATGCCGTTAAGAGAGATTGTGAAGTAATGATATTACATTACCTACTGTTTGGTTCGGGTTGTGGACCATGGTCTCGACATTCAAATATGGAAGTACCATTTTTCACTTTCTTGTTGCAAATTGTACATGTGTAGTGGCACCATTCTGTAACAGTGCTGATTTCTACCACTTTCCCTTCACACATAAATCTGACATACTGCAATAAAATGTTAACTCCATTGTGTGACAGAGGTTCTTGTGTAGTCCTGTTAGTAATTATGTGCAGAGTTGACAAACCAAGTAATTACACATCCAATGTTACAAGACACTTGAGGGTCACACCTGTGAGGACCTATAAATCGAATAAGTTATATGAAACCCAGAAATGGAGAGTTAGGATTTATAATAGTCAATTATAAATCAGTTGGGTAATTTCAGTCAGAAATCCCAAGGATAGAGGGTTATTAATTAATTGAGTATATTGTATATTTATTTGATAAAATAAATATATAATAGTTAATTAATAGTATTATATATATTAGATAAATATATATAGGTAATTATCATAAGCAAATTCTTTTCCAGGAAAAAGGAAAAGAATGAGATAATTACAAAAAGGAAACTGAATCTTGTTCAAACTGTATTTTTCCTCCATATAAATAAGGCTTATGGGTTTAAGGAAAAATTAAGATTCTCAATCCAACCAATTCAATAATCAGTTTGCAGTTTCCTCTCTCTCTCTCTCTCCTCTCTCTCTCTCTCCTCCTCTCCTCTCTCTCTCTCTCTCTCTCTCCCACGGCGCCGCCTCTTTCTCTCTCGGATAACAGCTCGGTTTTTCCAGTTTTCGGGTTTTCAGTTCTGCTAGAGGTACAATTCGTAGGTCGTTTACGGGTGGATCAATTCTCAAGCAATCCAGGTAAATCACTTTAACTGATAGAATTAATTAAAATAAAACGATTAAGATCTATAAGCTAAACTAGGGTTTTTAGCTTAAACGCTTCCGCATAAGATCAAATCAGTGTGTTTTTGATCATATAGGTCTTTTACCAGTTTGGTTATCAGATCTATGGGATTTATCGAACCAGTGAGGTTTCGAGATCCACAATGATCCTCGTGTCAGTTTAACCCGAGGGATCCCACAAAAACCCAACAGTGGTATCAGAGCTTCTGGTCCAATCGTTTTATTTATTCTCGTTAGATCTGTATAAAATTAATTCTTGCGTATCGAGTTATAAAAATCTGATTTTATCATGTTGAATGGTTTATATATAAAAATTTGATTTTTAAGTTTGTTATCGTACGAAAAATCACCGAACCAGCAATCCAGCGGTAGCCGTAGCCGAACCGCCAGCATGGCGGTGATGGCGTTGGCTATCGGCCGGAACACCGGTCGAACCACCAGCGTGGTGGTGGCCGTACGACCTAAGCCACGGCTGTGGTCGATAACCGTCAACACCACCGGTTTAGTGGTGGCCGTGAACGGCCACGGAAGCCGCGAACAACAGCAAGGCCGAGGCCGAACCACCGGTTCGGTGGTGGTCAAGCGACGATGGCTGTGATCGAACCACCAACCGCACCCAAGCCACCAGATCGGTGGTGGCGGTGGTAGTCGCCTAGAAGCACCGTGGTGGTGATGGTGGTGATAACACCGCTGTCATCGCCGGCCGATAACCTGCATAGCGGTGGAACGACGGCAGGTAGCCGATCAAACCACCGCTCGACAATCAGACGACCGACCACCAATCGCAGCGGCGTCGATTGGTGGTAGCCGTAAGGCACCACTCGGCTTTCGCCGAGTTCCACCATCGTCCGATAATCAAACACCCATCGCACCACAGGTGGCGGTGGCGACGGCGGCGGCATAACGGTTGATCACCGACCGCACCGCGCATAGCGGTGGCGGCGGCTGTTGCTTAGTGGCCGAACGTAGTGTCTCATAGATCGAAAAACCACTACCACCAGTCGGTGGATGGCGGTATGAACGCCAGCCGCACCGCGCATAGCGGTGGCGGCGGCTAGTATTGTTTTCCGTTCGATCGTCGGCCGCACCATAGTGGTGGTTGCGGCAACGGCTGTTGTCGTGGCGACCGATAGCCATACCACCGTCTGTGGTGGCGGCGTCGTTTATGGTGGTCGAAGCCACACCACAGTCGTGGTGGTAGCCGATTCGGATGGTATCGGCGGCGGTGGTGGCTTTGCGCTACTATCGTCGTCGATAGGACCAGTGGTGGCAACGACGGAAGTCGTCGTCATCGCCGCAAATCGAATGCCAAACCACCTGTAGGTGATACGCGTGGGTGGTGGCGCAAACGATAGTAGCGGTTTCAATCACCACCAGATTGGTGGTGAACGGCAACCACCAGAAACCGCAGTCGCGGTGGTGGATGGTCGTTTTAAACCACAATCACAGCGGCCAAAGATAGTCGTTTGTTTCGAAAGACGGTAACGATTGGTGGTGATTGCTTGCGAAACACGAAACGATGCATGACGATTAGGGTTTCTTGATCCACGATCGTTTTTCGGACAAATTGTAAAAAACCCTAACGGGCCCGAAATTTACAGTTTGATAATAGGCCCGCAAGCCCAGTTTTTAACCTAGTTTATGGTCCAAATAGGTTTTATTGTTTTTTTTAGGCCTTTTTACCCAAATTAATTTATTCAAGTAATTTTGTCTAAATAATTTTTTTTAAATTAGTTATTTGACCCGATTAGTCAAATAGGCTTAGTGTCATGTTTTGATCAAATGATCGAACCATGACACAGTTTATAAACAATTATTTATTTAACCGACCAGTTTGATCGGTAAACCCGGTTTGATATAAATTTGGATAAAAGGCAAATATTTTAGCTAATCGGTCTTATTTATAAAAGTTTTTTTTTTATATATAGATAAAACTAATTTTAGACTAAAATATTAGTTTCGATTTATAAAACAGTTTGCTTTTATAAATCAGTTAAAACCAAGTTTTGCGATAATTGAGATAATTTTAACGGATCTAGGTTTATTTCTCGCTTTTATTATATTGCTTATTTATGCTTTATATATAATTGCATGATTGCTTGAATTTCATATATGCAACTCAGTTTGAGTATATATATATATATATATATATATGTATATGTCTATTATAGTGTTTGCCAACTTAGACCCTTGACATATTTACGGGGAGGCCTGCGTGCCATTTACAACCCCTTATGTAATAATGACCTTAGGATAGATAATTCTATTTTTCCCTTCCAGGAGTCCAGACGAAGATGACAAGGCCAGTGGGAGCTCACAAGTCTTAAAATCTTTAAGAATAGGTCATTATTGGTCCCTAGGAAACAAATGTTGGCAAAAACTATAATTGGCTATTATGTGATTAATTGTTATTTAATTGCATGGTTGAATGTTTATTTGTGATATCTTGCCTGTTAGTAGTTTTAAATAGAAAGGTTATTTTAAAACTAGGATATATCACAAATGAATATAGGTTTTTATATCTAAAAATTACCAGTTTTTCAGACTTATAAAAAACGGTAGATTTTGTTTTCAAACCTATAAATGATTGTTTCATATGAAAAGGCAAGTTGACGAAAACAGTCAGTTTTTAATCAACTAGTATGCTATTAAACAGTTAGTTTTAATTAGCAAGTAATTTTAAAACAGTTAGTTTAAAAATCAGTAGCCTTTATGACAATCAGTTTTTCAAAATTATAGTCTTTTCAAAAATCCTGGAAATAAAATTTTTCAAAACCTCGAAAATCATAGATCAGTAGTGCAACCCATCTAGGGGCACCTTCGGCGTAAGGTACACAGGCGTTGTAAGTGATCACACATTCAACGTCCGTGTTCAAACTGAAGCTGAAGAGGTTACATAACTCTGCGAATTATCTCCGGGTGGTACCGGCCAGAGAAAAGTGATCAGGTCCCCAAAATGGTAAGATCTATTTTGGTACTGTGAAGTTCACCGGGAGGTACCGGGCCAAAATGCACTAAGAGGAACCGAAACATGTACGGATGATTACCGTGGTTCCGAAAAGATCTAGGAGTCATATCAGTTAGATATGATTGGTAAAAGTCCTTACCTACCGAAATAAATACGGGTCTGGTGGAGCAAGAACATACCGCACATCAGGACGTATGAAATAAGGATCCTAGTCCAATAAATTGATCATTTAAGGGTTTATTGATATTTATTGGAATTTAGTCTATTTACAGTTGCTAAAAACCAAAAGTTTTAATGTGTGTAGATGGCAAGCACTGTTACCAGCACTAACAATCTTTCCCTCCGCTCTATCCTAGAAAAGGACAAGTTAACCGGCTCAAATTTCCTTGACTGGGAGCGCAATCTGATGATTGTGCTCAGACACGAAAGGAAATGGTATGTCCTTGAAGAGCCTCTTGGGGAGGCTCCTCCGGCAACTGCTCCGACTGCTGCCAGGAATGCCCACAAGAAGCATTCAGATGATCTACTGGATGTCGCCTGTCTCATGCTTGCAACTATGAGCCCAGATCTGCAAGCAGGGCTCATAAACACAAATGCTTATGACATGATCCGCCAGCTGAGGGACATGTTCCAGACACAGGCTCGTACAAAACGTTACGACGCCACAAAAGCATTTAATGAATGCAAGATGATTAAAGGAACATTAGTAAGTGACCATGTTATGAAAATGAAACGGCACTTAGATCATCTTGAAAGGCTTGGTCACCCAGTTCCGTTGCAGCTAGCAACAGATACCATACTCAACTCGCTGTCAGAAGACTACAGGCCCTTTGTAGTCAATTACAACATGAATAACATGGAGAAGTCAATAGCAGAATTACACTCCATGCTTAAGACAGCTGAATTGAATATGGGGAACAAGAACAAGACCAAGGATGTCTTGATGGTAAGAGACGGAGGGGTGAAAAAGAAAAGTGGGCATACTAGCACCAGCAAAGGGAAGGGACCAGTTCAGGCCGTCCAGAGTGCACCCAAGAAAGGCAAAGGCAAGGGCAAGAAGGTCAAGCCAAATAAAGCTAGGACCGAGAACCGCTGCTTCACATGCAATGAGGTCGGTCACTGGAGGCAGAATTGCCCAAAGCGTCATGAAGCAGGTATGTAAACCTCAGATATTTGTGATTGCTTTAGTTTGTCACTTCTTACTTGTTAGTTTACAAGTGTACTGATACCTAGAGCAAATGACTATTGCAGGTGGTCAGAAGTGATGTGCCCAAGAATTGCAAGGATCCAGATGAAAGTTCATTTTAGACATTTATTTTTCAAGACAATTTTATGAAACAGTTGTTTTATTTATGGTTACCTTTTTAAATACTTATAATTTATTGAATAATTTTAAAATTTTATGATTTATTGTCTTGAATAAATATCTGTTATGCATGAAGTTTTTTGGCAAAGTCAAGTTTTGACTTAATTAGATCCTAGATATTGCCTATTATAGTTACTTCAATAATTTTGGTTAAAATTGAAGTAATTTATATGAAAACTATCGAAAACACACGAAATTCTATGTGTTTTGGGAATAAAACATTTATGAATAATATTGTGATCAAGTTTGATTATTCAAATGTTTAAAGAGAATCTGGGATATTAACTTAGACAAGGTTAATAACAGTATTTATAAAACTAGGAAAATTCCAAGTTTTGGAATTAGGATTTAATAAAATCCAGTTAAGTTTTATAAATAGAACTCTCAAGTGTATTACTTAAAATAGAATTGACTGATCAAAGCTTTGACTAAGTCAATAGTTAATTTTGAGTAATAATCAGTTTTCATATAGGTTAGTGGGAGCCCAAATTTGTTCTCTATCTAGTCTGAGGTAAAGAATAAAAGATATAATTATTGATTCAATATATCTCGGAATTCATGATCCAGGTAGGATGAGAACTCATAAGATATAATTTACCTTGTAGTCAAAAGGATAAAAGTTTCAAGATCCTTGAAACAAAGGAAAAACATGATTGACTTTTAAATCAATAATTAAAGTGTTGGATTAAATATATAATTCCAGTGAATTTACCAGTAAAGTAAAATGGAATCTGATTTCAGGTAGAAATCATTCATCTACACAGCAACTAAGGAAAGTTGCAGTTTAGTTTTACATATTCAGGAACTGGTAGTTATTCCAGGTCTCCAAGTTCATGGAATATGATAGAAGTCTAATTATTGTTTTAAAAGTGTTTGCAAAACAATGATTAGCAGATACAAATAGACAATATCAATAAATACATACTTGTATTATTTGGTCATCACTTTGATTAAAATGGTAAACTTTGATCAAAGGATTTAAACTGAAGATAGGTGATACTTCATTTTAGATCAGTATTTAACAAACGTTAAATAGATATTATAAAAGTTATTAAGAAAAGTCATTAATTTTGTTATTATTACAGCGTGTAATATGGACTATACAAAATCAATTTCTTTATCACTTTTATATTTTGCATGTTTTATAATCCAGGAATGAAGCTAGTTTCCAGTTTTCATTCGAAACTTGTCCGTGACAACTTATCATTGTGGGAACATGATAAGGTGTTAAAGTCATTGTGAACTTTAGGTAGTTATGATCAGTTGCTTTATAACAGCTACAAGTGTTGTAGACTAAAAGTTGCACAGATATTTGATAGAGTAGCAAATATTGGACGTGATCCGCCGTTGAGATTACTTCTTGGAATCAGTCATAAGTAAATCTCACAGTGGTTGTCCCTATCACCTGAGGTATCTGATTTGATATCATGAGGACTACTGAATACTTAGTGCACTCAACCGCTACGCCGTAACAGGGTGGCTATAAAGAGTGTAACTAGATCCAGCGGAAGCCGTGGTATTAAAGGCATATATGCAAGATGGGATTTGCACCTCTTCTCTGAAGAGAGATATTTCTGGGCCCATCTTGACTGACTGAATATACTGATGAAGTGCATGGCCATGCCCAAACGAACTGATTAGTTCTTTGTCGTTTACCTATCAGTAAAAAGTCAGATAGTCAAGAAAACAGAATCTTGAGTATTTAGAGTTGACACCTTCCAAGCTCATACTCACAGATGAAATATCGTGATGCAAAGGGAAAAGCCAAGATATACCCAATCAATGAACAGAAGTTTCATAGATACTATTTCCTTACGAAATGTTTATATCACCAGTCTGGGTATAAGAGTTCTTGTAATCTGGTCAGCCTAAGTGCCTGTCTAGGGGCCTCCTTAGGTCCGTGTAATTAAAACAGTATTGCCAACTTGCACAAGTGGGAGTCTGTTAGTAATTATGTGCAGAGTTGACAAACCAAGTAATTACACATCCAATATTACAAGACACTTGAGGGTCACACCTGTGAGGACCTATAAATCGAATAAGTTATATGAAACCCAGAAATGGAGAGTTAAGATTTATAATAGTCAATTATAAATCAGTTAGGTAATTTCAGTCAGAAATCCCAAGGATAGAGGGTTATTAATTAATTGAGTATATTGTATATTTATTTGATAAAATAAATATATAATAGTTAATTAATAGTATTATATATATTAGATAAATATATAGGTAATTATCATAAGCAAATTTTTTTCCAGGAAAAAGGAAAAGAATGAGATAATTACAAAAAGGAAACTGAATCTTGTTCAAACTGTATTTTTCCTCCATATAAATAAGGCTTATGGGTTTAAGGAAAAATTAAGATTCTCAATCCAACCAATTCAATAATCAGTTTGCAGTTTCCTCTCTCTCTCTCTCTCTCTCCTCTCTCTCTCTCTCTCTCTCTCTCTCTCTCCCCCCCACCGGCGCCGCCTCTTTCTCTCTCGAATAACAGCTCGGTTTTTCCAGTTTTCGGGTTTTCAGTTCTGCTAGAGGAACAATTCGTAGGTCGTTTACGGGTGGATCAATTCTCAAGCAATCCAGGTAAATCACTTTAACTGATAGAATTAATTAAATTAAAACGATTAAGATCTATAAGCTAAACTAGGGTTTTTAGCTTAAACGCTTTCGCATAAGATCAAATCAGTGTGTTTTTGATCATATAGGTCTTTTACCAGTTTGGTTATCAGATCTATGGGATTTATCGAACCAGTGAGGTTTCGAGATCCACAATGATCCTCGTGTCAGTTTGACCCGAGGGATCCCACAAAAACCCAACAAGTCCGGGTTCTTATTGGAACCCAGGTGCTTGAACAAAAACCTAGGTTCTTTAATACTTTCCTTTTTGGTTATATAATAATTTACATAAATAAAAATTATGTTATAAATAAAAAAAAATGAAGTGAGATTTTTGTAAGAATCTCCATTGTAGAGTTTTAAAAAGGTTCTTCGTTTGTTGAGATGGCAATGATGTGACATGAAAAAAATATGGTAACTAAGGTTCTTGGAGGTTCCACCACTCTGGATGCTCTTAGATATAGCGGCACCCACCTTCAATGAATATAGCGGCACGAATTGAAAAACAATTGATGGTACGTTCAATCAATTATATAATTATATAATAGTACCAATTATATATAGCGGCACTTGCCTTATTTCAAAATTAATATAGCGGCACCTTCAGGGTGCGTTTGGTGCACTGGACAGGGTGGGACAGGACAGGACAGCCCTGTCCTGCGTTTGGCGCGCCCCAACCTTGGACTAAGTAGAACACACTAGCACAAGACATGAGACAAGTGTGTCCACCCCCTTACCCATGGAACTAAGTGGAACAAGGAACTTATTGACCAAAATACCCCTAAAATAAGAAACCTAATTAAATATCCCTTCTTTTTTCTTCAACCGCTTTCTCCCAAACTCCATCTCCTCTTCGATTTCACAAACTCATATCTACGTCCCTCTCCGGCGATGTCCGGTGACCTGCGGTTGTTACCTCCGGCGACCTCCGCCTCCTCTACGGCGATGTCCGGCGACCTGCGGTTGCTACCTCTGGCGACGTCCGACGTCCGACAACCTCCGCCTCCCTCTCCGGCGATGTCCGACGACCCGCAGCTGCTACCTCCGGCGACGTCCGACGTCTGGCGACCTCCGCCTCCCTCTCCGGCGAGGTCCGGCGACCTGCGGCTGCTACCTCCGGCGACGTCCGACGTCCGGCGACCTCCGCCTCCCTCTCCGACGATGTCCGGCGACCTCCAGCTGCTACCTTCGGCGACAACTTATAGACTTTATCAATAAAACAGTATTATCAGGTTTTAAATTCTTTGTTATTATGCATTTAAATTGATTATTTATTAATAAAACAGTAAACAGCTCATCAGGGGTAAATTGGTCATTTTAACATGTTCTGGCTTGTCCTGTCCTATGTTGTTCTAGCTTACTGTAACACCCGTATTTCGAAAATAATAGTAACCGATAATTTTAAAAATAAAACTACACTTTTTTTTTCCATTTCAAATAAATAAAAAAAATAACATTTACGCTTAAGGAAAACGCTAAATAAATAAAATTATTACAGTTATCCCACAACAAGTAATTAATTACAAATAATTATGTTCCAATAATTATATTAAGAAAAATATTCAATTCCCTTGTCGGAACCATCCTCGCGGCTAGCCTCAAAGCGGGACCTTGCCTTAGTCCACACCCGATCCCGAACCTGGAAAAAGGAGAAACAACTAAAGGGTAAGCTATAAGCTTAGTGAGCAAGCACTGTACGTACCTTATGTTACCATGCACGCACATACCATAACCGGTGCCATCACAATCACAACAACAATCATATACCAATTCGACATTTCCATTACAATAATTCCAACAAATAAACCCGACAATATATCCAACAATAATTCCAACATATAAACCCAACAATATATCCAACCATAATTCCAACAAATAAACCCAACAATATATGTAACAATAATCGACCCTCATGAGGTCATAAAGCTCCCGTCAGTTTGGACACGGGTCGGCCCCCACAACTCACCAAGGGCATGTGGTTCCCTTTCTCCCGTCAGTTTGGACACGGGTCGGCCCCCACAACTCACCAAGGGCATGTGGTTCCCTTTTTCTCGCCAGCTTAGGACGCGAGTCCGCCCCACAACTCATCAAGGGCATGTGGTTCCCTTTTTATAACATACCGTGCCCACACATACAAGTCATATAGCAAGCACATATATAAGTACTCACACACAAATTATGTATATATACATTCACAATAAAATAAAGCACGTACAGTGAAACTCACCTGATAAGTAGTTAGCAACACCAACACTTCTCAAGCCACACAAACATGTGATATGGTCACCTCGTATCCCCTAGTCAACAACACATGCACAACACATATCAAACATGGCCCTTAACGGGTCTCTAACTCACTCCCGACTCTCTATCGTGAAATAACCAAGCTACCCTCGACCAACTTCCACGAAACTTCATGTAACGTCTAATTATACTAGCCCTTAGGGGTCTATGAACAAAAGAACCCCAAATGAAACCCAAACGGAAAACTCAAAAGTCCGGACAGCGGTATCAGCGGGTTGGCCGCGGGTGGCTACCCACGGATGCCCGCAGACTGGTTTCCAGTCGCGGGTCATGACCACAGCTGAGGGTTTTCACCCCACAAATCCAACGTCATCCCATTTATGTCAAAACCAAGACCATAGGTCATCCCCATACATTTATACACAACTATACGACATCAAATTCGACTCATCACTTCCGAATAATGATCAATTGGCCATCATTCGCAATCCATAACCTTAACTCACAAACTCTACGTAACCAAACTCAATCCAACAATTAAAGGGGTTTTATAATCATACCTTATGAGTAATTATAACTCAGTACTTGATTCTCCATCGGTTGCCTTCGAGAATCGCACGCGCACAACACTTAAATCCTTAAAATACCGAAAACGACTTCCTGGAAAATCAGCCCACTTCTGCCATTTACTGCTCCTTACTGGAGCCTCCGATGCTCGATCCCTCCGGTCAGATCTAAGAACTATGAGTCTGAAGCCGCTGTCCAAATTTCACGACGATCCGACGGTTAACGAGTGAGAACGAGCCAATCTCCCACAGCCGCGCAATTCTGACGGGAATTCCGAAAATTTCCCTTTTCTCTCTTTTCTTGCTCTAGGACGGTTTTCATGATCAAATCAAGCCAAAATCATGTTTCTACATCATCCATGGTCAAAATCTAACGTTTATAGACACTTAATTTCATAGAATTCAAACCAATTGATGATCAATTGATCATCACTTCCACAAATCTAGCCCTAACTCATACCATAACTCGAAAAAAACATCAATTAAACTATAATCGAGTGTAGCATTCATACCTTAACGCAATAAACGAAACTATTCGTCCAATTGCTCGATTCCAAGACTCCAATTGAAGCCCTTGCCTCATCTCTCTTCAAAACCGTCGTCCTCCTTTCTCCCTTAATCGATCTCTGGAGTAAACTGAATAAAGAGACAGTATGAGGGTTTCATTTCTTTTAAATAGCTTACACTAAACCTCCTACTTCCAAAAACAACACTCTAGTCCCTGAACTCCTACAAAACAAGGTAAACAAGTTAAGTTGCTTACCAATCATTGTTAAGTCTCCAAATCTGAAAACGGGGTGTTACACTTACCAAACGCTGGACACCTGTCCTGTCCTGTTCTGTTCTGTCCTGTCCTGTCCTGTCCTGTCCCGTCTACATACCAAACGCACCCTCAATGAATATAGCGGCACACTTGTCTTTTATTGATCCACCCACAATAGCAGCACCCACTTTTGGTCGGAAAAGGTGGCCGGACAACCAATAATGATCGTCGGACAGGGGACCGATGGGTATTTAATAAATTTTTGGAAAAAGAATGAATAAGTGATGAATTGGAATTTCTTAAATAGATAAAATAATTAGAGTAAATTACACTCCCGGTCCCTGTGGTTTAACGATATTTTGGATTAGGTCCCGATTTTGCGAAAATTACACTGAACGTCCCTGTGGTATTCAATTACGCATCGATAAAGTCCCTCCCCTTAACGCCGTCTATGTGTGCGACGTTAACCAGTCCACGCGCCCAAAAACAGAGGGGTATTTTCGTCCTTTTGCTTTTCCTTCTCAATTACACACCTCTCTCTTCTTATACATCTCTAACGTCTCTCTTTATCTCTCTTTATCATCTCTCTCACCGTCTTTCTCTCTCGTCCTCTCTCTCTCTCTCTCTCTCTCTCTCTCCTCTCTCTCTTCAAGATCGATGATAAAATGCAGGTGCGGTTGCGATGCAATACTTCGAACGTCTTGGACATCATCAAACCCAGGTAGAAGGTTTTATTGTTGTTCAAGAAAGGTATTTGCCCTAATTGATCTTCATCTGTAATTTTTTACACTTCCAAGGATTTCCCCTAATTGATCATCATTTGTTATAGGGCAGAAACTGTGGTTTCATTGAATGGCTTGACCCAGCATTGTGTGAACGGGCAAAGATGATTATTCCAGGTTTGATACGGTCAAAGAACAAGCTTGAAGAAGAAAATCACAGATTGAAGTTGTTGTTGTGGTTAACTTGGCTGGCAATTGGAATATTTTTTTTGTTTTCCTTGAACAACAAAAGTTGAAATTGAAGCTGTAATTGTAACACTTCTAGTATTTGTAGAATTTGGTTAATGTAAGCTACTTTTGGTTAATGTAAGCTAGTTTTTGTTAATGTAAGCTACTTTTGGTTAATGTAACATGGTTTTGGTTAATGTAACATGGTTTTGGTATATATATGAGTTGATTTTCAATTGTTGTGGATTGACAACAGGTTGCAATTGTTTCCAATTGCAAAACAGATATTGTAATAGTAAACAATTGCAAAACAGGTTGCAATTGTAAACAATTGTTTCCAATTGCAAACATGTTTTGCAATTGTTTACAATTGCAAACATGTTAATTGCAAACAATTGCAAACCTGTTTTGCAACCTGTTTTGCAATTTGAAAAGCATATAACCTGTTTATCAATTTGAAATGCATTGCTAACCTGTTTTGCAATTTGAAATGCATTGCTAACCTATTTTCAGTTGGAAACAAAAGAAGTGAAAAGACCATCTAATAGATACTTGACTGCAACAGATCATAACATCCAAAGAGATCATCAATGTACATCCCAAAACATCATCCAAAAGTTATCATCAAGGTATATCCAAAAACATCTAAATGGTAAAACATACCATAGCATCCAACCATCATAACAAAAGAAAATCTAAAAGTGTTCATGGTAAAACATACCATAACATCCAAAACATCATAACAAAAAAAGCATCCAGAAGTTACTTGCTTCAACCATTCATTGGGCTTGTCCCTTACATGTCCTGGAGTTATGACCCTGTTTTTTGCACTTTACACAGGTCACTGTTTTGCCAACTCTCTTCAGCTTCTTTCCTGCTTCAGTCACCTCCCCTATTGCTTTCTTCCTTTTCTTCTTTGGCCTACCAACCTGTGTGTGATGGATGGGTGGAAGCAAAGTGATTGGGCTTGTATATTTCACCCACAGCTTAATTCCATTGATAGGTTCTAGCTTAAACTTATACATTTGCTTCCATGTATCCAACCAATAAGTCTGATGAACCCACTGTTCAGGAATGCCTACATCTTCTCCATGACTTGCCATATCCCATATTGTTGCCACAACATGTTTGCATGGGATTCCAGTAAGCTCCCATGTCCTGCAAGTACATGTTTTCTCCTTCACATCTACAATCACCTGATCTCCTGATGGACTACTGACTTGGTACCTGTGTTCACCATTCCAAATGACAGAATAATCCAAAGCATTCTTCTTGATTTTTTCAAACTCCTTTGCAACTGTTGGAGTAAGGGGGCCTTCTGCTTTATCAATTACCTGTTGAACATTTGCAATCCTCTTCATTATGTATTGCCTTATGTACTCCAAACATGTCATAATGGGCTTATCTCTTCCATCCACTAGCTGTTTGTTGAATACTTCACAAATGTTATTCAACAAAACATCCGTATGACTTCTTCCTGTAATTAGATCCATTTAAATATTAGCAACTACCATAACTTATACATAATACCATTCATATAGGTAATGTTTTGTAATTTACCTGTGAAATGAGACTTTGTCCAGTTATGAGGAGGTATTTGCTTCAACCAATCGTATAGGGAAGGATTCACCTTTTTCAATGCTTCCATTTCAACATCAAACTCCTGGACAGTAGGTGCTGCAGCACACTTCCACAACAAATCCTTGTACAACTTCCCTCTCCATTTCTTTTTCATATTTTCTTCAATATGCCTTATGCAAAACCTATGTTCTGCACAAGGGAATACCTTTGCAATTGCAGGTATTATGCCCTACAATCCATATACACATACATTTATATATTAAAAATCCAAAATTTACAAGTACATATGTAAACCAAAACGAATAAGGTCATTTAAAGAAGAGTTACCTTTTGCCTGTCAGATATAAAGGTGAAGTTTGAATTAGTTTCCAGATCTAGATCAGCTCCCAAACACTATAAAAACCAGGTCCATGATGAAGTTGTTTCTGCCTCAACAATGGCATGTGCAAGAGGGTAAGTACCATTGTTAGAATCAATTCCAACAGCCGTGAGAATCTGTCCAGGAAAGGGCTCCTTCATAAATGCTCCATCCAACCCCAAGAAATCCCTCAGTCCAGCCTTAAAACCTTGCTTCAATGCTCCAAAACAGACATACACCCTCTTAAATCTTCTTGTTTCACTCTCTGGGTTAGGTTCCACCTCAAACTCCAACTTGACAGTTGTGTTTAGATTTGTTCTTTGAACTTCTTGAAGGTAGTCCCTTAAACCCTTGTATTGCTCAGCAAAGTCCCCACGCAGTCTATTCATTGCTATGGCCTTTGCTCGATGAGATTTCATCCTTGAACAATGTTGTTCATATTTTTTTCTGCATATCCATCTGAACTGCTTTCACTGGGATTTCTGGATTGTGGATAAGGGTATCTGTTAGATGTTGGGACAAGAAAGTAGCTGTACAAGCCCTAACATTTCTGGTTTGAAAACATTTGTGGGTATCCACATATGTTTTAACCATCCAATTGGTGTCATTTTTACCCCTTGATACAAGCAGGACCCAAGGGCAAGAGGGCCCACCTTTTTTTGACTTTTTTGCTTTACTTGGCCCACCATTATCTTCTTTATTCAATGCTGGTATGCTACCAAAACATGCTGCCCGAATCCTCATTAAGTCATTCTTAATTACAAAAATCTGTCTTCTAGTCAAGATTGCATGGGTGTCTATCATTTGTTTGATACCATCCTTACTCCCAAATACCTTACCAACATAGAAGATAGGAGGCCCTTCACTTTCGGCTGCTTCCCTTTCCTTCTCCTTTCTAAGTTGTTTTAGTTTTCTCTTTCTTTCCATCTCTAAATCTGAATCATCTGTGTTGCTTGCAAAGTCTTCATGGTCCACTGTATAATCATCTGTATGACTGCTACCTTCTCTACAAACAGGTTTCATCCTACCAATCCATTCTGCTTCAGCATCTGTGTAAAAGTTGAAGGCACTGATGTCTATATCCACTTTGTCCACTTCATCTTCAATGTAATCACTATCAGCACTGTCATCACTGTCACACGCACCACCTCATCTACATCACCACCTCATCAACCTCACCACCCTCATCAACCTCTTTATGTTGATCTTGGTTCTCCAAATGATCATCAAGTCCTTCAAATGGATTAAAATTTCCCCCCATAAGTCCCTGACTTTGAAACTGATCAAACAAAGCATTATAATCCTCATCAGACAAATCATTACAAGCTTTTTCCTTCTCTTGAACATCTACTTGACAAGCTTTTCCTTTTTCTTGATTACCTACTTCACAACCTTTTTCCTTCTCTTGATTATCTACATCACAACCTTCAGCATGCCATTCAAGCAAAAGTTTCTTTTTGCAAGAGCTAGGAAACCCTACTTCCCTCTTTTTTCTAAGTCTACTTAACTCAGGTGAGGGGGTTTCTTCAATCTCTTCTATAACCACATTAGTACCGCTTGGGCTACACAAATAAGTACCCACCTTGCTTTTCCAGTGTTCAGTGTATATTTCCATTACACGACAAGCAGGAACATGTTTTATCATATTGCGCACATCCTGATCATTTCCTAAGGCTTTTAGACCAAAGTCTAATTCCTCACCAGGGATTCTAAAGTGATAATAAGTAGGTATTGGTTGTCTATAGCCAATTTCTTGCATCATCGCATCTAACTCATGTACAGAAAACACGTCTGTATCTACTAAATCGACATAATGAACCTTACCATCTTGATAAGACCTTCCAGGCGACTTAGTGAAAAACCCTCCATGATTAATCTTCAAGCTTATAAATGTTTCATACAAACCTGCAAAACAAAAAGCGCTATTAGGCATTACAATCATATGATACTAAAATATGGAAGATCAACTATCAAATGGATGCACATACCGTATACATCAATATACTCATTTGATTCATGGTTGGGTCGAACTTGCCACAATGTCTGCACCATGATTGTGCAAATAGCTACAAACTTGCAACGTATTGTGATGAAGAGGGTTTCAGATTGAAGAACAAAATAAGGGTTTCAGATTGATCATCGTTCAGAGGAATGAAGGTGAAAAGGGTTTAATTGTGATGAAATTGCAACTCTCCTGAATATGTATGAGTGTGACAGAGAGAGGGGTGTGTAATTGAGAGGGAAAAGCAAAAGGACGAAAATACCCCTCTGTTTTTGGGCGCGTGGACTGGTTAACGTCGCACACATAGACGGCGTTAAGGGGAGGGACTTTATCGATGCGTAATTGAATACCACAGGGACGTTCAGTGTAATTTTCGCAAAATCGGGACCTAATCCAAAATATCGTTAAACCACATGGACCGGGAGTGTAATTTACTCAAATAATTATTTTCTTCATAACGAATCCATCCAAGATAGAAGATAGCATTTCAGATATTTTAATATTTTCATTTATCCAATGCAATTATCATGGAAATTAGTTGACTATTTATTCTCAACACATTGACTTTTTATTTTGACTTCAACTCCACAACTCCAGCGGTAACTTGGTAAAACATAACAAAACCCCACAAACTCCCACCCAAAAAAATCTCAACCGTCCGATCCGAATACCTCCACACAATCCAACAGCAACCAACTCGCCACGTTTCATTCCCTGATTGGCTGCTTTTACTTTTACCGAATTTTTCTTTTTGAGTAATGCGAAAAACGGGTGAAGGAATAAGAAACAGCAGCGATCTCGGATCGAAAAAACACACAGTCACACACACACACACACACAAAAGATTTGGATAGAGACGGATTTGTTGTTTGACTGTTTGATTTGATCTCTTTGATTTTTTGTTTTTCTTCCAAATTTAGGTTTTTGTTGTTGTTCTTTCTTTGAAATCCGATCAATTCTGGTGGTTTATAGGGTTTTGAATTTTTTTTATATTTGAAAGAAAAATCATGGTGAATTCAATGGTGGAAAGAGCAACAAGCAGCATGCTTATTGGACCAGACTGGTCCATGAACACTGAGATCTGTGATATCTGCAATCATGATCCTGCGTATGTTTTATTTTTCACTTTTTTCTCTTTTGGTTTTTTAATCTTGTTTATTTGTATAAATTGTGTTTGGTGTTAAGAAGTGATCTTGTTTTCTGTATCTTTTCTTGTTAAAAGTTTGAGTAAGTTTTGAAGTATATGGATTACCTTGGACTAGAAGAATGGAATATTTAGGGTGTGTTTGGTTATAATTTGTTGAAACTTTGTGATTTGAGTGAAATTGAAGAAACTAGATTGAAGTAGAGTTGGGGATTTTAAGTTTGTTTTTCCTTTAGAGCAGCATTAGGCATAATTGTAAACTGTAGGAATTGGGTCAACTGAACTATAAGTTGGAATGAAATCTGAGGTATTTGGGTCTGATGATTTGAGTTGAAGTGTTCTACTTTTTTGCGTTCACAATTACATAATTTGGTGTCAAGTTTAAGAAATTGGTATAATGGAGTAGAGGTAGGCTCATGTTGGAGGCTCTGGGGGTTGCGTTAAACACTGCTGTAATTTGGGTGTCATTCTATTCGTTTATGCCTTTTTTAAGTTTTGGTATGAATTGCTATTGAACACACACAAGAATGGAAGCATATGTAATGTAACATACCATCATAGTGAATCTCTTTTGTGATCGGGATAAGGTAGATGCCTTCCAGCCTATCTATTGAAAAGTGATTAATATTGTACAATAGAGAGTTAAGCGGCTGTTTGGCAGTTGCTGAATGGTTTGGTGCTGGATGATTAAGTGGTCAGAATGATTAAGAGCTCTTATGATATAGTACAAAATGAAATATGGTTGTTTTGTAATTGTTGAAAATGAAATCTGGGCTCTGAATGGGTAAGGGACACACCCACGTTGCAAAATCATTCAGATGGTTTTGGAACCATTAAGAGGCAGATCTTTTTATTGCCAAACAGGATTAACCTCTTAGCGATTCAGTGACTGCCTCTTAATGGAACTGTTAAGAGGTAAACAAACAGCGCCTACTAAGTGTGTATATGCATGTGTGTGTACCGTTTTTTGATAGATCTTCTTGTCATTGTCTAGTGGAGTATGCTGAGGGGGTCAGAATTGCTATCTGTGTCTTACTTTGGTTTTGTATCACAGATTTCTTCTTTCTATAATGCTTGCTTGGAGTGTTATTTTACTGGCAATACTGCTGTTTTCTGTATGAGCTTCCCTTTTTCCTTTTATCGAGCGTAATGATTTGAATCGGGTTTGAGTGATTGTTTTCATGATCAACCTTGTTTTGCTTGATCATTCGATTGCCACAACGACCATATAGATATCCATGTTTATTGTACACATGACTTCTTTGAGAACTGTTTCGCAGGAACATGGTTGAATTTCCATTTTGTTGTTTTCAGATGAGATCCTAAGATTAATGAAAAAGGGGCTTGTCAATGATCGAGAAGGCTCTCAACCTTTGTACCCAGAGTGCCTTTTGCTTTCTATGTATCTCTGTAGGCTGCATGTAAATAGGAATGTAATTAATTGACTAAGGACTATCAGCTTAATTTGGCCAGCTCTTTGAAATAAAATGTATTCTGTTTCTTATGTGATAGCATGTTGGCAATTAACGATGAAGTGTGTATGTGTATTGTTATTTGTTAGCAGATATACAATCTACTCTCTTTTTGCTCGTCTGTACATTCATGCATTTGTTATTGGTATTGATGTGATTGTTCTCCAGACAAGCCAAGGATGTTGTTAAAGGCATTAAAAAGCGTCTTGGAAGCAAGAATCCAAAAGCTCAGCTTCTTGCATTAACAGTAAGCACACAGAAAACTACTCGTATCTTCGTTGATCTTTTATCAATCACCTTGCAGTTTGATCCAATCTCTATTAGTAGCTTTTTCCATAAGCACCATTGATTATGTGTATTCCATAACCGACATATGTCGTATATATTTATTAAGTTGTGTAACTAGATCAACAGAAGGGGATGACTAATGTTCAAACTTGTCAATTTACTCAGAAAGGTTTTGTGGATTGCCTTTGCTTTCTTTTCTCTCTGTCTTTCTGTTTTTTTTTTTTCATTTTATGTTTAAAATTGGTTTTACTGTTGTTTATAAGATATCCAAACTAAATAGTTAGTCTGTGAACTTGTTTCAGTAGAATTCAAATTTGGAACCTAAGATAGCTTCTAAGCTTCATTGTTTTATGTTAAAAGATTTGAGATGGTTGAAAGATGAATAGTAATCTATATTATCCTTTTTTCAGTTATGTGGGATGTAAATCTGTAATGTGTTAGAATTTCATTGGAACTCCACACCGTCCTTTTCACGTTGTACATTCTCTGAAGGAATAATGTACTACGTGTGTCCGTGGATTCACAAAATAATTGTCAACTTGTTTATTGTGTTTAAGCTATTGGAAACAATCATGAAGAACTGTGGCGATTTTGTCCATATGCACGTAGCTGAGAGAGATCTGCTTCATGAGATGGTGAAAATTGTAAAGAAAAAGGTTAGAGCTTACTTAAGCAAGTTGATATGATGACATCCTCGGTAAATCATTGCATGACATAACTTTCTATATTGCAGCCTGATTTTCATGTAAAAGAGAAGATCTTAATTCTCATAGATACTTGGCAAGAAGCTTTTGGAGGGTCAAGGGCAAGGTATCCACAATACTATGCAGCATACCATGAGTTATTGGTAAGTCATATAAGAAATTTTTAGTGGTTGATCTTTTATGATTGAGATTTAATGGATTCAAGATATTCTTTAGGGTAAATTACATATTTGGTACCTGTGGTTTACATTTTATTGCACTATTGCTCCCTATTTTGAAATAATTATGGAAAAGGTTCCCTGTGGTTTACACTATTGCACTGTTGGTTCTTATTTTGAAATAATTATGGAAAAGGTCCCTGTGGTTTACACTATATTGCACTATTGGTCCCTAACCTATTGGCAAAATAGGGACCAACAGTGCAATATAGTGTAAACCATAGGGACCAACAGTGCAATGTAGTGTAAACCACAGGGACCTTTTTCATAATTATTTCAAAATGGGACCAACAGTGTAATAAAATGTTAACCACAGGGACCAAAACTGTAATTTACCCTATTCTTTATGTATCTTGAACATGGAAGAGTTCAATATGGGATTCTAAGACCCAGATTTGATCACTTGTTTCAGCGTCTAGGGGCAGTTTTTCCACAGAAGTCCGACAGGTCAGCAGCCCCTGTCTTAACAAACCCACAAACGCAGGGTAGATCGGCATTTCCAAATAATCCAGAAAATGGAAACGAAGTGGCTGAGTCTTCTGCGGAGGCTGAGTTTCCACCCTTGAGGTATATCACGGAGTTGCATTTCGGTTTTTATTTGGTTGTTCATTTAAGATTCACTTGAATACCGAAGTTAGATGTGGCAATATTTTACCATGTTTACGTACACTTTTGTATCTCGAAGAAACTTCGGTGAAAGTCTATAGAGAAAAATGCTCAACCACTAGAAGACTAGAAGTTGCATGTAGGGCATCCTATAATGGAATATGCCATGTCTCATGAGAAGCACTTTACATGCAGTAGATACCAACTTGAAATTCCCTGATTTCCGAGATTTCCAACGAAAACTCGGCATGACCTATCTGTAATATTGTCATATGCATGTGAATTTATAGATATGCAATTCACATCTCACGATACCCTAAATCAAAATTGGCTATTAGCACCACGTACATTAAGTACTACTTACAAGCGTACACCAGATGTGTTGATTTAAAATCTATCGGGTACTAAATTGAACCAATCTTCAGTCTCAAATGACACGGTAGTCAAAAACCCAGAACAATCAATATGATATCATCTATCAATGGCTGTCTTCACTACCACCATCTATAATAATATACACATCGACAAAAATCGGTTACCAACTTCAAGCCTGGTGAGTTGAAGAGTTTATATGATTAAACATCCATTTAGTTCCAAATATTTAATCAAAATCAAACTAATTCATAGAAGTAGTTTGTATTGTTTTAAAACAAAGCATGATTAGTTAACAAACATCATACCATGTGGGGGAGACCCACAACACTGGAATTACTGAAGGAGCACTGCACAGCAGTCCACTTATTTGTTAGGCTAATTTCCACATATTCACCATGTGCACGTTGTGTCTTATAGACACTGTGCCTATTAGCCGAGCATCTAGCACCTATCCTTGCATAGAAGCAACTCATCAACTATAAAAGGAGCGACCTCAATACAAACGCAACAAAAGGGTTACCTCAGGTCTTGGTGAGAAACATGTTCATGTATATTCTTATATCAACAGTAGCACATTTAATGTGCTTTCCTAATTCCTACCATGAATCAATATCATACACTTTCATATATATATATATATAGAGGAAAGTTCAAATGTGAACCAATTTTTGGTTGTGAACGTGAGGACAGCCGAGAGCGTGACACGTGGCGTCTTTGAGTGTGGTCCCCCTCTTTAATTCAATGCCCTCCCATGAATCGCGCCTAGTCATCCGCCGTGGACTTGACGTGGCGCCTAGTCATCCGCCACGTGTCGCGCTCTCGGTTGTCCTCACGTTCACAACCAAAAAGTGGTTCACATTTGAACCCACCCCTATATATATATATCTTAATTGTTATATTTAAATAAGATATGGAGGGTAGCCTAGAGTTGTACCTAAGCATATGAAAAATATGTAGCGTCTTACATGACAAGAAAAATGCATAGGGGGGGATAGAATACTGCCTTTGCCACCTAGGTACCCGGCCTTGGCGAACATCTTGGTTGCCCTTGGTGCTGTTACAACTATTATAAACTGTAAGCTAAAAGTAGGGATGTAAATGAGTCGAGCCAAGCCGAGCTAGACACTTATCGAGTCGGGCTCGTTTAGGCTTTTTTAAGCTTGAGCTCTAGCTCGGATCCTTTAGAGCTCGTGATGTTAAGTTCGAGCTCGGCTCATTTAAGATTTATGTAGCTTGGGCTCGGCTCGTTTAAGCTAGGCTCGTTTAGGCTCGGGTATTGTTTTTGATATTTTTTATTAAAATGATATATATATATATATATATAAATATTAAACATATAAAATATATATTATATTATATTATATATTGAGCTCGTTTAGGCTCGCGAGCTTAAACGAGCCCACTCTTTGGAGCTTGACCTTGGCTTGTTTTATTAAATGATCTTTAATCTAGGCTCGAGCTCGTTAAGGTTTGGCTCATTTAGAGCTTTTAACTATCCGAGCTCGAGTAGCTCGGCTCATTTACATCCCTAGCTAAAAGCCTGAATCTTTCTTCAGCCTCATGGATACTCTGTGTCCGCCTAGAAAGCTTGTGCTTATTTTCTGTGCTTTTATAACCTTTTCCTGCAGTTTTTCTATGGACATCCACTTACAGAGAAGTAGAAATTTTGTCATGATAGTAATAAGGATTGTGATTCAAAGGTCTTACATTCTTACTAAGTCAGCAGTTATCCAAAACTCCAAATATTGACGCATATTTTATGGATATATCATCTCCGGCTTGTCACTTTTCTCATGGTTATCAAATAACTAGGCGTTTCTTCTATTGGATTTCTTCCATCGGTCTGTCATATTGCCAGTAGCTTCTTAAGTAATGGAACATTGTCTCAGATATTCATCCACCTGTCACCCAGGTTTTGGTGCTTACTTGTGCTGATGTTGGTATATACATCTCTGAAATGAGAAATTAACAATCATGCATCTCAGGTTGTAAAATGTTTGTTTGAAGCAATCATTATGTCTTCTTAAAATTAAAAACCGTCGGTGTTGTTATCGTCATAAGTTCATCTGCTTGGATGGTGTCCAACCATCTTATACGAGTTGGCCTACATTCACGTTGTGATATAATTTTGCTTATTCTGTGTCTAATCACATTTTTCCTTTTCAGCTTGACAGAACTCCAAAATGCACGTGGTATCATGGATGTCCTTGCTGAAATGCTTACTGCAATAGATCCAGAAAAGAAAGAGGTAAAGTTTTCATTTGTTTTTAGTTGGTATATATATATATATAGAGAGAGAGAGAGAGAGAGAGAGAGAGGAAAGTTCAAATGTGAACCACTTTTTCATTGTGAACATGAGGACGAATCTCAGCCACTCATCTGGTCAATAAGGCGGCTTTGACCGGTCCCCTCTCCCCCTTGATAATCTCTCACGTCCACCGTAACCGAAGATGTGTGGTTGAGATTCGTTCTCACGTTCACAACCAAAATTGAGTTCACATTTGAATCTGACCCTATATATATATATATATATATATATATAATATAGAGAGAGAGAGAGAGAGAGAGAGAGAGAGAGAGAGAGAGAGAGGTGGGTTCATACGATTCTTAGCCACACATTTTCGGTTATGGTGGATTCAATCACGGAGGATTGACGCGATTCATGGAGGGTGGAGATGATTAAAGGAGGGTGACCCGGTCAAAGCCGCCTTTATTGACCGGATGAGTGGTTGAGAATCGTCCTCGCGTTTTCTTAAAAAGTTATCGTTCTCATTTTAACCTCTTTCTATATATACATACATAGAGAAAGGTTCAAATGAGAAGTGCTAAAAAAATACGAAGTAGAGAAGTGATCTCCACCACTCATCCGGTCAATAAAGGTGGTTTTGACCGGTTACGGTGAACGTGATCACGGGGGATTGACGCGATTCATGGGAGGGTAGAGATTATTAAAGGAGTGGACCCGGTCAAAGCCGCCTTTCTTGACCAGATGAATGGTGGAGATCACTTCTCTACTTCTCATTTTTTTAGCACATCTCATTTGAACCTAATACTACATACATACATATATATATATAGGGGTGGGTTCAAATGTGAACCACTTTGTGGTTGTGAACGTGAGGACAACCGAGAGGCGAGAGCGTGACACGTGGCGGATGACTAGGCGCCACGTCAGATCCACGGCGGATGACTAGGCGCGATTCATGGGAGGGCATTGAATTAAAGAGGGGGACCACACTCAAAGTCGCCACGTGTCGCGCTCTCGGTTGTCCTCACGTTCACAACCAAAAAGTGGTTCACATTTGAACTTTCCTCTAAGAAAATGTGAGGAGCAATCTCAGCCACTAATCTCGCGGTTACGGTGGACGTGATCACGGAGGATTGACGCGATTTATGGGAGGGTATAGATTATTAAAGGGGGGGACCGGTCAATGCCGCTTTTGTTGACCGGATGAGTGGCTGAGATTGCTTCTCACGTTTTCTTAAATTGATGTGTTTCTCGTTTGAACCTCCCCCCTCCCCCCCCCTCTCTCTCTCTCTCTCTATATATATATATATATATATCCTAGTGGTTCATCTTACAAGTTAAATCTTGAAAAGCTACACGGGGTTTCTATTCAAAATATTTAGTAGGAATATATATTTAATCGTTCTTCTTACGAGTTAAATCGTGGAAAGCTACATAGATATCTTTTTCAAAATTTCCGGCCTTGTGATTAGTAACTTTATCCTGCCACATTGTGTCTCTGTTTGCTCCATTTTTACGATCTTTCCCCATATTTTGATTGGAGTCTCCCTTTGTGTATTGGGATCAGGGGCTTAGGCAAGAGGTTATTGTGGACTTGGTTGAACAGTGCCGTACGTACAAGCAAAGAGTGGTACACCTTGTGAACTCAACTTCGTAAGGCCTTGTATTACTTCTCTTACCACATTATGCATCAACATCTGCACCTAAGAACTTTCATTGCTGCCTTTATTTTATAACTTTTCATCATCATTTGTACAACAAAGCACTTTCTTCCAAATTTGATATGGAAGCAAACTACTGATCAAAATTCAAAATAATGTCTATATGTATGCGTAATGTTGGCCGAGTGTCTTCAGAACGTTGAACCTGAAAATTGACTTTATAGTTATAAAGTTTCAACCAGTCCAAAAAACAATATCACAGAAATTTGAAGGATATATATGTACATTACAAATTTAGGTGCATGCATAAATATCTGTAAAATAAGATGTGAAACTGATGCTGCACCAGTTTTCAGCCTCAAGCACCCTTTATGCATGTTGTAAATAAAACTTTAGGTAAATTACATATTTGATCCCTGCAGTTTACACTTTGTTGCACTATTGGTCCCTATTTTGAAATAATTATGCAAAAGGTCCCTGTGGTTTACACTATATTGCACTGTTAGTCCCTATTTTGCCAATAGGGTTAGGGACCAATAGTGCAGTATAATGTATACCACAGGGACCAACAGTGCAATATAGTATAAACCACAGGGACCTACAGTGCAATATATTATAAACCACAGGGACCAAATATGTAATTTACACTTTTTAACATGACACAACTGACTACTGTTGAAAACTAATGAAGATATTACTGCCCATTTACTCCCTATTAGCTAAATTTTCTATTGTGTTTTCAGAAAATTGGACATGATTGATGTTTTTGTGCATATGTGTGATTTGGATTGGATGGAATAACGATTGAATTGGGTCTTGGAGTGTTAATCCTCTCATTTTTTATTTGCATCTACTTCCTAATTTCCATATAACATCATATATCATTATCTAGATGTAAATTGGCAAATCCTGAGCATTGTGCACCTGCAATTTGATTTTGCATGTTTACATTATAGTTAATCCTTTTTCTGCTGAGCCATATTTCATATCACTTGTTGTATGTAACAGGGATGAATCACTTTTATGTCAAGGCTTAGCTCTGAATGATGACCTGCAGCGGGTCCTAACCAAACACGAAGCACTTGTTTCGGGCACTTCTCTTCCATCCGACAAACCAAAGACCGAAACTACTAGTCAAGCATTGGTACCTGTTGATACTCTGCTTATTGATACCGAAGACACCAAACAACCTGGGTAATCTTACTTAATTCCTCTTCTTCCGACTTAAAGTAATGTTTACCATATACTACATCATGGAAAAGTTGCCTCATTGTGTTCACAAATAACTGTTTCATTTTCCTAGGTGTAGCAATGGCATTTTGTTGGTCAAGTATATTTAGGGCTTGTTTGTTAGCAGCTTAATGAGCTTAATGAGACTCACAGCTTATTCTTTTAGTTATACATGACTATTTAGTAGTGGCTTAATGGTATAGGAAGTGGCTTATTCAGTAAGCTTTTAAGGGGAAGCTTTATGCAGAAAGCAATTTTCTTTTCCAAATGTGACTCTCATATAAAAACATGTTTCTTTTATTTATTAAAAAACTCTCCCCAACAAAAACCTTCCGGATCTATACAGACCGATTAATCCACACAGACGACTTTATCCATACAACACTCGTTAGCAGCTTAATTGGCTTAACAGGACTCACAACTTATTCGGTTAACTATACATGACTCTTTAGTAGTGGCTTAATGACATAGAATGTGGCTTAGTGAATAAGCTTTTAGTAGAGCGTTTTGCAGAAAGCCAGGGTTTTTTCACACTCGCCCATCCCAACTAAAAACACATACCTTCCATCTATGAAAAAACTCACAAACAAAAATCTTTTAAATCTATACAGATAGACTAATCCACACAGACAACTCTATCCATATAACACTTAATGGAAAACCAACCAAACAGCCCTTTAACCTCTTTTTATTGTGTGCAGGTCTACCTCTGTTGCTGCTGCTGCTGGTGCTGAGGCAGATTTGCTCGCCATTACAGTTACATCCAACGGACCACCGGCAACACCAGCAACGGTCAATGCCAAGTTTGACCTGTTAAGTGGAGACGACTTTAGCTCACCGACTCCTGAAAATTCCCTAGCTATCGTACCAACCGGTGACCCCGCTTCTAGTGGTGCCCCTCCTGCATCTCAGAACAATGCGTTAGCTCTTGTGGACATGCTTTCGCAAAATAACGTGCCAAATGGTTCGGCTGCTGGACAAACGTATTCTTCACCTCAATTTCAACAGTCGCAAAACTTTCCGTCTCACCAGAACTCACTTTACGCGAATGCAAGTATTCCCAACGCTATGCCCCCCCAATATGACAACAACCAAGGAGGATCTACTTCTTCATGGAATGGGCATGTGCAACAACAACAGCCGTTGCAAGATCCGCCGCCTTTACCTGCTTACGGTAAGAAACATTTTGTTATAATATTCATCTTTCCCAGTTTCCTAAAACTACGTATTTTTGTCGTAGATGTTTGCGATCAATACAAACCAATCTAGGCTAGTGTATCCCACCTAGAGGTGGGGGTCTAAGAGCATTTTTCAACAACTTCAAAATGGAGAAAATTAAGATTTTGGACAATTTTTTGGCGCCTACAAAGTCTCCTAAAATGGAGAAAGTAGGAGAGAGTGCAAAAATCTCCAAATTTGGAGAACTCTCCAAAAATGATTACTGTGGGAGAGATGTTTTATTTATTTATTATATTTCACCAATAAGAGTTTTTGAAATGAAATGTTTAGGAGAGAAAAATAATATTTTATTAGATATATCATATATGTAATATTTTAATAGTATAAGTAATGATGTTATCTCCAAAATAAAGAAAATGTGTTGGAGTTGAATGCATTTTTTTATAGAGATTTTGGACTGGTTCTCCATTTTGAAAATTTGTTGGAGATGCTATAAGAAAGGTAAGATGTATGCAAATCTGGCCTCTACCTTGTGGCTGTTTGCGATGGAGACAAATTGGGTTTATCACTTTGAAAGATGTAGTTAAGAAGGGAAATAGTGGAAAATTTTGAAGAACATTAATCTAGAAGCTGAGGGGCCGTTTACCCAAAAACTTACCCATTAAGCTCTTAGCGGTAAAATTCAACACGACTAGTGCTTACGGCTTACCTTATCCACTATGATTTTAGCTCATTTAAACGGCATCGTGTGCAATAATTCACCCGCTTACTAATCAGGTAAGTCTTTGCCCTCACTTACCGGGTAAGACTCTTGATCATTATTTCTCTCTTACCACATGAGATTCTCAGTCTTTGCCATATTCACCAATTAAGGCAATATAACTTGGTAAGCGCTTACCCGTGTAAGTGTTCAGTAAACGACCCTTGAGTTAGTTTAATATTTGGTAGAGGGTCATGGATGATGATACTATCCAAGTTGCATGTGATTTGCATGTTGATGAACATCATGTTTCTGTTGGATTTTGCTTGCATCATAACTATATATATACCTACAGGGGAGGTTACTCAAAGGATGGAAAACTGAGAAACACCCTCGTAGCCCTCCATCTGGACGTATGTACTTGTGCATAGCAATAAATTAAGTTATTTTTTGGTTTTTATGCAACATGATGCACCTGTTCATCATACTCATGTGTGCATATTACAAATTTACTTCTATGCACAAGTGCATAGGTCCAGATGGAGGGCTACGAGGGTGTTTCTTAATTTTCCGTTTTTTTGAGGTTTTCTCTTGAACCTAACTTTATATCTACTTTTGTTGGATATATATGTACAGGTGCTCCAAGCAGTGAAGGACTACCACCACCACCCTGGGAAGCTCAGTCTACGGACGATAACCAATCAGGAGGCCCTCAATACTCTCAACCTCATATGTTGCAAACTAATGATCAAGGAATGGGCATGTACATGCAGCCGCCAATCACAGGCGGCGGCGGCGGCCATCTGCCGCCATTGAACAACCACCAGCCTCAGGCTGTGTATCCCCAACAACAATTTCAAGGACAACAGATGATGGGCATGATCCCAAATCAGCAAATTCAAATGCAACCTGCTCAAATGTATTCTCCCCAAATGCAAATGGCTCAACAATACGGCTATGGCTATGGTGTCAGTGGCTATGGATACGGGCAGCAGCAAAACGGTCAGTTTCTTGATCAGAGAATGGCGGGGTTGAGTGTGGGAAATGATACAGTGTACACAGGTCCGTCCATGGCTAATGCGTCTTACGTGCACGTGCCATCCGGGAAGCCAATGAAGGCGGAAGATAAGCTTTTTGGGGATTTGGTTGATTTTGCGAAAGTTAAGCCCAAAACGACTCCGGGTAGAGCTGGGAGTATGTGATCTCCTTATATACTTGCTTTCTTTTTATGAAAATGGTTTTGGTTTTTATAGTCTAATTTTCGAGCTTTGTATTTGTTATTTTCCTCTGCATTTTATGTACATTGCATGTTTGAGGAAAACTGAGAACATTTCTTTTGAATAAGATTTTTCATGCTCTTGTTGTGTTCTTTTTAACTGGATTTCATTTTAGTCTAACTAAAATTGCAATGTTCCAAGTTTGGAAAAAGGAAAAAAACCCAGTTCAACTCTGGTTTTAAGAGTTTGGTTCATGTAAATGGATGACTGGATGATGACACTTTACTTGATTTAATTACAATTCTCAAAAATGGAAGATGAAACATGAAAAACAAAAAACTTGTGTGTTTCTTTAAAGAGTAAATTACTTATATGGTCCATGTAGTTTATACTATTATATTATACTGTTGGTCTCTATTTTGATATAAGAGTGAATTGCAATTTTGGTCCTTGTGGTTTAACAATATCAGCATGTTTGGTCCCTATAAAATTTTTATTGAAGAAAAACCATTGTGGTATGTGTTTTTGTGTGATTTTGGTCCTTGAAGACTAACACTGTTAAGTGTGTCTGTTAAATCCTTCCCATGTGCCTTGCACATGAGGGCATATTGGTCTTTTCACTGAAAAACAAACTACAAGGACCAAAATTGGAATTTTCTCTTTTGATTGATTAAACTACATAATGTAGTTCCACAAGTACCAAAGATGTAACTTACTCTATTATACCCCCACTTTCACCTTTTGATCCAGAAGAGCACCTGCCACCATCATTTCCGGCGAACACTACCGGCCACCATCATCTCCGACAAACACTACCGGCCACAATCATCTCCGGCAAACACTACCCTACAACATCTCCGTCTGGAACCCATACCCTTAATTCGAAAATTTGCTTAAACTCTGTGAGATAACCTCTTTACCGGCGAATTTCCGGTGACTAATTTTGTTTCAAACAGTCTCGGTCAGGTGAGTTTATCCAACAACCATCTCACCAACGCTCTACTCACCACCTCCGGTACCTACTTTTTACAACAACAAATAGTTGGCTACCTAGAGATATGGTGGACCCTCTTTCTCTCTCTCATCTCCGAAACCAACTTTATCCAGATCCACCTTCGTCCCGACGCCAATCACCATCTTCGACGAAATGATCCCCTAACATTTTTCGGTCGAATAAGCCAAGAAGGTCCCCTGCTCTGCCCACCTCCACGACGAGTTATTTTGATTTATGGGTTCTGTTTGTAGTCCTATTCCAGATTTGCAGATCCGAGCCTCTCCTTTTTCTACCATTTATGTTGGTCCTAGATTAGATTGAATTGATCTAAAACAATTACTGTTTGATGAATTTTACAGCGAAAGTATCCAAGAACAAACTGTAAAAGATATCTTAAGCAAATAAAGGAGAATCAAACTTCAAGCCAGTAAGGATAAAAAACAATGTAGATCAGTTGCTAACAGATTTTCGATTCCATTGAAAATAACATTAAATTACAAGCAAAACAGATGAACTTACAAAAGATTTCAACGGAACAGTGTATTCCAATTGATACGTGTAGAACAAGTTGTAAGCATTATACAAAAAGTACAGCTAACGGCTATTTATACTACACTATTGAAAACCTAACAAACTCTCTAAGATCTTAACACGTGGCCCAATCTTGGACGTTGAAGAAGAGTCGGTTGAGGTTGTCACGTGATCTGCACATGGTAGTAATAATCGTTTCTCAGAAGATATCATTCGCAGAGACAAAAGTACTCAAAACCTCTGAGGGGTATCACAGAAGCTCTGACGAGATTTGTATAGAAACTTTTGAAGACGCTTCAGAACTTCTGACGAGAGTCACAGAAGTTCTGTTGAACTTGATGAATACTTGATCTTCTGCGAGAGACTTCACAAAACTTCGGCCAAAAGTTCTTCTGAGGAGACTTGTCTTTTATCATTACTTTTACATTCTGAAATAGAAGCTAACAATCCCCCCCTAAGTAATGAAAAAAGAGAAGTGCTCTGTAGTGTGAGAAATAAACTTTCTTTGGATGAAAAGAAGTGAGAAGATCTCAACTTCTGAGGGTTACAGTACTTGAAGCAAAAAATACAAACAAGATAAACTCTAACTTATTACAAATTGAAATTTTATCTACTCTTCTGCTTGACTCTGGAGTTTGGGAAGTCATCTATTCTGACCTTCCTCAAAGCTATGTACATGTTGAATACGTGAGTCCTGAGATCAGAAGTAGCTTCTATCTGTTTGAAAATCTGAACTGCGAGAGCCTTTGGGACTTTTCTTCTTTTTACTTCTTTGTCTAGGAGCTGAAAGACGAACATCAAGGATTTATGAATGTATTTGTGACATTCCAGAGGATTGAAAAATCTCTTGACTCCGTCTTTGTCTTCATACACATACCCGAATTCTGGTTCCTCAACAAGAGTGTTTGGCTCGACGTCCTTGATCCAGAGAGGTCTATTGTTGGTAAAGGAGATATACAACTTGTTATGTCCCAACCAATAGCATGTGTCAAAGTCCTTCTGGCTGAAGAAGTAGACTTGGGCTCGCATCACCTCCCATAAACGGCTATGTGTGTTTGCATACTTGTTTCCTAACTCCATGCGTTTGCTCAATAAGGAGAGCAGGAAAGGAAGATCGTATACGTTGAGCAGATGAAAATCAACATCAGTGAAGGTATAGACCATTCCATCCTTTCTTAAGACAGAGAACTGAGTGTATCAGACGTCTCCATTGCAGAGAGATCTGAAGGAAAGAGTCTTCAAGCAAGAAATTGGAACTTCTGAAAATACGTCAGAAGACTCTTGAGTCTGCTTTGCGACTGGCTTTTGAAGTTGGTAGCCTAGGGACAATTGGATCGAATGGAGGTTCGATGTCCCTTGTGGAATATTTCCACTTGTAAGATTCTTCTATGGTAGTGATGGGTCAATCACGAGGTAAGGGAAGTCTCTCCGGCTGATTTTCTGCCACATCCTCTTCAACGAATTGCTCTGGGATGGCAGGGTCTTCTTCTAATATCTTTTCTGAGGTACGCTATGTGATAATTGGCTTGATGTTTCCCAATAAAGTGTCAAAGGTGCCAGAAGATTCCTCGGCCACTTTAGAAGATTCACCAACTGGTGGTGATATGTCGGTTCTACCAGCACTCGAGAGCCTCTGAGCTAAGGCTGCAGTTGCTCGAAAAAGCTTAGAAGCCAACTTCAGCTGTTCCTCCTCTGTGAGTACATCTGCAATCACCTCTTTGCCTTTTCCCTTTGATTGCCCAGAAGGCTCTGCAGCTAAAGACTTTGAAACTTCTGTGATCTTCACCCCTGCAGATGCCTTGGCTTCTGGTAACTTAGCTTCCTTGATCTCCCCCTCAGGATGATCGGGGTCCTGGTCATCCTGATTAGACTTGGAGGGCTTGGATCAGTGGCGGATGATAGCTTAGGCAGTGGGGGGCAAGGTCCCCCTGATTTTTTTCTACCAAGTGATGGTGTATGCATATAATAATTTTATACAACTGGTTTTTTATATGGACCCCTCCACTACTAAACCTTGTCTATCAATAAAAAACCCAATTTAAATATTCCATAATAATATGATATATAGTGGTAACCATTGAAAGCCCATATTTAATATGCCATATATAGTGATAACTATTTAAAGCCCAAATAAGCCCAAATCAGTAAATAGAGTAAACTAAAATAAGAATTCTTTATACTTAAAAGAAAAGGAAAATCCTAAAAAAAAACCCTACAAGTCGTTGACCCCATCCCTATCGAAATTGTTTTTTCTTTAACAATGAAACTCTAGTACTCAAACCCTCATCTCTCCCAGCATCGTATCCTACAAACTCATGCCTCTTATTTCTCACCCTTATTTCACATACATAATTCGATAATTCTATAACTTTTAACGGTTATCGGCTATATACCAGAAGTCGGAACTTCGTTGCCTGTTGGTACGTCTAAGTTCTAACCCTTATTTTTATTATATTTTTTGAGTTCTTTTTGAGTTTGATTATATTTTAACTCTGATTAGTGTTTTTTTCTTCGTGATTTATTACATTTATGTTTATTTTATTGAAACATATTAGAGTTTCGTATATTATATGTACATTTATATGAACGATTAGGCTTGGCCCCTCAGCTTATAATTAAAGCCCGTGTTCCGCCACTGGCTTGGAGGCTTCTGCAGAACAAGCTAGGTTGACCTTCTTCAATTGTGTAACGTCCCGACTCTATTTCTTTTCACCTTTTCGTGTTTATCGTGCTTTCTTTCTTTTCGGTGAAATTTAGGAAGAATTAGTTGTAGGGCTTTGGAGTTAAGTGGGTAATCTTTTGTGGATCTAATTAGTGGACTTGGCCCATTAGACAATTAAAAGGGGAGGGGTTTAGTTTCCAACATTATTCTTTGTGTGGCTAAAAATATAAAAAAGAGAGAAAAGAGAGAGGGATTTGGAGATCGAGAGAGGAAGAGATCGACGGGAATTGAAGGAGAGTAGCCGGAGTGTTCGTTTTCCGGTGGTGTTGTCGCTTCACCGGAGGTAATCCCTAGTTAATTGTGTTTTCTTGTTAGCTTAGCATAGATGAATTGTAGAAGCATACTTGTTGCGTAAGCGTGGGTTTTGGGGTTTCGTGTTGGTTCGTGAAATCCGAAACGGGGGGGGGGGGGGGTGGGGGGGGGGGCTGTCATCGTGCGGCGGTTGCAGAGGTCCGGCCACGGTGTTGTCGTGGTTGGGCCGTGCGGCTGCTGAGTTGGCCGGTGCTGCTGCGGTTCAGCCCTAAGGCTGCTGTGGTTCAGCCTTGGTTCAGCCATGGTTCAGCCGTGCTGCATCCATGGTTCAGCCATTGTTCAGCCTAGCTGCTGCTGTGGTTTAGCCTTGGTTCAGCCGTGGTTCAGCCATGGTTCAGCCTAGCGGCTGCTGTGGTTCAGCCATGGTTCGCCTAGCGGCTGCTGTGGTTCAGATATGGTTCAGCCTAGCTGCTGTCCAGAACAGTCACGGCTGTCGGTCGCCGGCAGCCGCGGATTGAGGCGGTCGGTGGTTGTTCTGATGGGTTCCTTGCTTACAATTTTCGGGAAACCATGTGTAGCTTCGATGTGTAGGATTTAGGGACGGGAGTAGAACTTAAAAGTGATTGTTGTGTAACATTACAGGGTACCGTGTGGATTGTTTATTTCCGGAACTTTTGCATAATTCACGCACTCTTTTGTGATTTCGAGGTGAGTGGATTTATATGCTTTTGTGTTGTGATATGTACGTACATGTGTGCGATGTGATGAGATGTACCGGGTTGCGGGATGACCCGATGAGTGGGCAATCACTAAGGCCGGATTGCGGGATGATCCGAAGAGCGGGCAACCGCTAAGTTGTATTATATGAATGTGGTATATGTGTGTATTCTATTATAATTGTATATAATTTCTGCTCACTAAACGGTTGTGCTTACCTTTTGAATGCTTATTTTTTTTAGGTTCGGGTTCGAGTATGGTACGAGGTGATGCTCCGACTTGACGGGCCGGTTGACGACATTCCGATCATTTTTGATAGACATTCCAACCTTGGGTTTACATTGCTATTATTTCAGACATTTAAATTCTATCTAACATTTTTAGACACCGATTGGTTTGTAACTTAGTATTTTTCTTAGAACGAATAAAGGCTTGATTGTTTTTTTTTTAAATTTCCGGTCTCGTAAAAAGGGGTGTTATAACTTTGTATCAGAGCCTCGGTTTAAGAGAATCAACATGCACACTTGCGAGTGTGTGTGTGGTTGGACTTAAACTAGGCGATTTTTGGGAAAAAAAGAGAGGAAGAAAATGATTAAGATCGGAATGGTCAGCGGAACCGTCAAGACGGAGGTGAACAATAGTTGTACTTTTATTTCTTTATTGATTTATTTAGAGTGAGCATGATGTTGTTATGATGAATTCCGTTGGGGTTTGTGCTGATGTTGATAATTGCGTGTACCTGCTTAGTCAATAGGTTAAGGTCTAATTAGAACGGTATCAAACCCAAACGTAAACACCTTGGTATGTTGAGAATGGGTTATCGGGCATGTTCTCGTTGGATTGTTGCCCGTGATCTTTACCTGACTATCATGTATGGATGGTTATAGTAATACGGCGCCAAATAATAGTATTACTATAACCGCCGTGTGGATTTGGATTTGATTAAGTTCTGTATATTTTAATTTATTGATGACAGTTAGGGATGGACATGTTGTGTTAAGAGCTTACGACTGCATGAGGTTAATTGATATGTGTACTACCAATGTGTATGAATGTGTGAACTAGTCTATGAGATAGCATGCGCGATAAGACTAGCGGTAGGTACTTGCCTGAGCACTAGTAGAATAAGGATGTGTTTAGGCTACTTGGTTTGTAAACTGATTTGTCTTGTGATAGATGTGTTCTAAATTGTATCTTAAACGTTTAGAATGGTGCAAACTAGAAATCAAACCGGTGATAGCGGATCCGATGAGTCAGAAATGAGGGACATGATAGCTGCACAGATTAACGAGACCCTGCAGCAAATCCTGCCAGGGTTAATTGATCAGATGAAAAATGAGTTGACCCAGACTTTGGATCAGGGTATTGACGCGGCGCTTACGGCCCGTAGCTCGGGGACTGGGAGCACTGGGCAGTCACAGAGCCGAGGGGTCACCTTCAAGGACTTCATGGCGTGTCAGCCGCCATTCTTCGAGGGGCAAAAGGACCCCGTTGCTTGTTATCGCTGGTACTCGGCGGTTGAGGGGGGTTTCCGCACATGCGGATGCCCCGCGGGATCGAAGGTTCTTTTCGCGGTGAACCTACTTCGGAATGCAGGGAAGGATTGGTGGGAGCTAGTTCTCAAGAGGTTTTCGGAGGCGCAACTCAACGCATTGACTTGGAAGGAGTTTAGGGTCATGTTCGACGAGGAGTTTGCTCTTCGTATTGAGAAGGAGCGGATCGCAGCTGAGTTTCTGAAATTAACTCAGACGACGGAGTCGGTGAATGAGATCACCGCGCAATTTCTGGAGAAACTTTTGTTCGTTCCGGGTTATGTGAATGACGAGTCACTGAAGATGGCTCGTTATGTGGGAATTTTGAAAACAGAGATCAAAGGAGTTGTAGCTACGGGAAGGTGCAAGACCTTCAGTGAGATGGTAGAGGTGGCGAGAGCCCAGGAGCTATTCCTGGAAGAGCGGCAACAAGGGAAGCGGAAGGCAGAGGATCAGTCGGTGCCAGCTAAGAAGTTTAAGGGGGCGAGGAGTGATACTAGGAGCGGGTCCTTGTTAGTAATTATGTGCAGAAGTTGACAAACCAAAGATTACACATCCAATGTTATAAGACACTCGAGGGTCACACTAGTGAGGACCTGTAAAACGAACAAGTATAATAACTCCAATTAAGAGAGGTTAGATTTATAATAGTCAATTATAAATCTATTGGGTGTTTTCTTTAAGAAACTCCAAAGTTAAAAGTTTCTATTATTAATTAAAAGGGATTATATACTTATTAGTTAAATAAATATATAACTGGTTTAATTAATTGATTTATATATTTGTTAGTTAAATAAATATATAATAATAATTATCTTGACAAATTAATATATATATTAGTTAAATATATGGAATATTAATTTGGAATAATCTTTCTTGGTGGAGAAGAAAGAATTATATGGATAATTATTATAGAAAAAGGAAACTGAATATGATACAGATACTGTTTATTCAAATATAAATATTTAGTTATGCTTAATCCTTTTTCATTCATTCAATTATTCACACAATCCATAGAAACCAAAAATCCTCTCTTTCTCTCTCCCCTCTTGGCCGATTTCAACCACAAGCCAAAACCAGTTCGGGTTTCATTCGGGAGTTCGTTCGGGAGTTCGGAGTTCTGACCGGCTAGAAGGTCCGTTCGTAAGGTTCATCACAGGTGGATCTAACTCGAGCAATTCAGGTAAATTTACTAACTCCAAATTATGTGTAGTTTAGATAAACGATAAACGATTGTGTGCTTTTCGGGGTTTTACACGTTTATGCTTCCGCTGATCAAACCAGGTTGGTTTGATAAATTCAGTTAAACCGTTTGTTTTTCTGAATTGTGACTCGTACCAGTTTGGTCCGAGGTCTCTCAAAAACCCAACAGTGGTATCAGAGCCACAGGTTTTAATTGTTTATCTAGTTTTATTTATTTAGATCCGTTTTTTAAATTATTTTTGTTGTATAAAAATTGGATTTTTATCGGTTGGTATAAAAATTCGATTTTTATCAGGTTGTATAAAAATTGGATTTTTATCAGTTGGTATAAAAATTCGATTTTTATCAGTTCGTATAAAAAATTCGATTTTTATCAGTTTGTATAAAAATTCGATTTTTTATCGGTTTATATAAGGATTAGATTTTATCAGTTTAGATAAAAATCCGATCTTTATCAGATTCGTATAAAGTTTTATCTTTATTAGATTTGTATAAAGTTTTTATCTTTATCAGATTCGTGTAAAAATTGATTTTATAAAAACTTGTTTAGAATAAAATTTTTTATCGGTTCACCGGATTTTTATCACCACCGAAAACCACAACCGAACCACCAATGGGCCGATGGCCGAACCATGGCTTGATCGGCATGTGGCCATGGCTCGATCACCACTAGGCCGTGGCTTGAATCGCCACCAGGCCGTGGCTCGATCAGCCATCAGGCCGTGGCTTGATCCGCCACCATGCCGTGGCTTGATCAGCCACTGAGCCATGGCACGATAGCCACTGAGCCATGGCACGACAGCCACCAGGCTAAGGCTTGACTCGGCACCGCACCGTGGCTCGATCGCCACCAGACCGTGGCTCGATCGCCAGCGCGCCAAGGCCAAACCACCAGCTCGGTGGTTGGCCGAGTGTCGTGAGACCACCAGTGGCCGCTGTCGTGGTGGTGGTCGACGGCGGTGGTTGTTCCCGGCAACCGCCGGCCGCCTTGGGCAAACCCTAGGTGGCGGCGGCGGCGGTTTGTTTGTTTTAATCGCCGGCAACGGCGGCGGCTGTTTGCCGTCGTCGCCGTCAACCACCCAGCACGGAGGTGGTGGCGGTATGATGATCCGCGGCGATGGTGATGGCGAATCGCTATTGCCGTCGCCGGTGCGGGTGTAACCGCGGCTGCTGTCCCCGACGGATGTAATAACCGGAATACTAAAGTTAGCGATGTAGTTATTTCCTCGTTAAAGTGACCTATTTGGTTGAGTGCAAGAGTCTAGGGGTAGTTTGTGCCACTTTGTGAAAGATATTAAAGGATTGGATTATTCCATTTTGGGAATGGGCTTAGCCCAAAGCCCATGCCATAAATAGCCTTAAACCCTAAAATTAAACTATTTGTGGAAATTGTTAGTGTGTGAAGTGTGTGTTTTGGAAGAAAGGGAAACTAGTATCATCATCAAGCTTTCGTAGGGGATTTTCGCTTCGTAAGGTAAGATCTCGATGCCCGAATAGTGTAAGATCACTGTTAAATGATGTATATTTGCTTTGGGATTAGTTTGGGTACAATTGGATCGAGTTAGAATCGATTTTTATCGATTTTAGGTTGAAATTCCGGAACTGCCGACGTTTTCCAAATCGGAATTTATGTCTTCCGAATCGGAATTCATATTTTCCGAATTGGAAATCACGTTTTCCGAATCGGAAATTATATTTTCCGAATCGGGAAATCGGTGGTGTTTTCTGAGGTGTTTTGTTTCGTTATGCCTTTCCCGGATTGGAAACCTATGTTTTCCGAATCGGGAAATTGGCTACTTAAGCCGTCATTTTGACCTCGTTACCTTTAAAGTTCGGAAAATGTGAGTCGGGGTTTTCCGATTCGGAAATGGCCATTTTCCGAATCGGAAAATGGTGGGTTTCCCGAATCGGATTTTGTAAGCCGGATAATGTGCTTTTCAGAGTCGAGTTTTGGAAGGTTTTGTCATTAGGGTGTCATAGTAGTGGGTTTTATTGAGCGCAGTTATTAATGCCTTAGAACATTTACAGGCACGTTAGACGAGGCCCCCGGGAGGAAAGTAAGAATTACTCAGGTGAGTTCCCTTGCCTGATATGAATGGATTGCTTTACTGTTTTTAAAATATATCCATTCGGTTTACGAAATATTTTGATGATGATGTTATACTGATTTCGTGATAATGAGATAACCGGCGAATTACATTTAAATGCATGCTTAAATGATAATGTTTGAAATGACTGTGGAGGTAGATGTGTTGCAGTATGGACATTGGGTACCTTGGAACTGTATGTTCCTTGGGAGCGTTTTACCATTTGGTCTGATCCGCCATTTGGGGGTACCTCGGGACACCGTCCCTTGGGAAGTAATTTGATTGCCTGTGTGCAAGGTGGAGTTTTCCTTGTCCGCAACACTTCTGTTCTTGTTTGATCTGTGAATTTTGGCCAGCGGGCCGGAACTGTGTTTAACTGTTTTTGAGGGAATTCACTAGACCTTTCGGTCTAACCCTCGTTTTCAAACTCTAAAATCTTTTCAGGGAAAGATCGAGTAGCTAGAGGCAAGGAGAAGGTAAACGCTTAGAGTAGCGTAGCCGATCAGAGCTTTAGTATTTATCCTAATAGAATCTCAGCTGTGGAGAGATGTTCCGCATGCACTATTAAACCCTTTTACTTTTGAGTTCAGAATTCTGAGTTTTGCGTATTAGATCACTGGGAATTATTATTGTTATACTTGTTATGTTATTTGGGTTTTGGGGTGTTACAGATGACGGTGGCGGTAGTCCGATTGATGAATCGGATGCGGCCTTATGGCCGGTGACGAAGGCGGCAGAAGCGTGGTGGTGATCAACGACAGTAGTGACGGTGGTGGCACAATGTTACTACTGTCACGTGGTGGTTACGATAGGTTCCGACGAATCCAATTCGATCTTTTTCGAGCCCAGTGTTTTGATAACGGGCCCAAACCATGTAATTTTTGGGCCACGTTCTTGGCCCAATAAGATCAATTGGGTATTTAGGCTTTTTACCCAAAAAACCTAATTTTATCTTTTAATTAAAGGAAATTTTGTTGTTCCTAGTAAAAATAAAACCAACATATTTGACCCGTTTTGGTCAAATTGGTCCGATGCCCTTTTCGACTGTCTGATCGAATCAAGACACGGATCACGGACAAATGCTTGATGTTCCGACAAGTCCGTTCGGAACACTTGGTTTAATTTTGTTAAAAGCGGATATTTTTGGTAAAATTGATTATGGCTTATAGAATTGATTTATAGTTTATAAATCTGGAAATTTTATGAAAATCAATTCGAATTTAAAAATATCAGTTTCGATTTATAAAACAGTTTGATTTTATAAATCAGTTAAAATCATGGTTTGTGATAAAATAACTTTAACGGATCTAGGATTTATTTATATGCTTTATTTTATATATTGTTCTATAAAATTGCGTGGTTGAATATTTTATATATCTGCTTAGTATATATTAAAGTAATTATAGAGATTGCCAATTTAGACCCTTGATCTATTTAGGGAGGCCTGCATGCCACTTACAACCCCGGTAATATGTAAAATGACCCTTAGGATAGATTTTCTTCCTAAAGTTCCGTCAGAGATGCCGAGGCCAGTGGGAGCTACGCGGGGAGATTGGAGCTAGAGGGGAGATCGGAGCACAATAGTTTTAGGTCATTTTTGGTCCTTTAGGAATTAATTGGCAAATCTATAATTGCTTGTCAGTTTATTAAACTGCGTGGTTGTGATTGTTCTGTTTACTCATGATTATTGATATTACATGTCTAGGTCTTATCAAACGTTTTAAATCATGCTTTTATTTATAAAACTAGTTATATCACGTTGGTTTTAAAATTACCAATTTTATAAATATTTTAGATGGTAAAATTTATTTATTTTTAAAACCATATAAGATTATTTTCTTATAAAACGTATGCTTTTAAAACAGTTAGTTTTATTAGCAAGTGAGTTTTAGAACAGTTAGTTTTAAATAAGAGTGTATGTTTTAAACAATAAGTTTTAAAACATCGGTTGATTCTTAAAACAGTTAGTTTTAGAACAACAATTGTCTTTTTAAACAATCAGTTTTAAATAGCAATTTTTAAAATACTGGAAATTTAGAGTTTTTAGAAAACCTAATTATAAAACCCAGAAAATCATAGATCAGTAGTGCAACCCACTTGGGGACACCTCTGACGTAAGGTACGCGTGCGTTGGAAGTGATCAAACCTTGAGTGCCCGCGTTCAAACCCCAAGTTGGAGAAGGTGAAAAGACTCTGCGATAATCGAGTGGTACCGGCCAGAGTACATCCTGTCCCGAGTGGTGAGATCTGTTTTGGTTCTATTAAGTTCACCGGGTGGTACCGGGCCAAAAAGCACTTAGAGGGACTAAAACATGTACGGTTTTATCAGATGTCCCGAAAAGATCTAGGAGTCATGTCAGTTAGATATGATTGGTAAAAGTCCTTACCTACCGAAATAGTACGGGCCTGGTGGGGCGTGAGCAAACCGCACATCAGGACGTATGAAATAAGGATCCTAGCCCGATATTTAATCATTTAAGGGTTATTGATATCTATTGGGAACTGTTTATTCAAAAGTACTAAAACCAAGTTTTAATGTGTAGATGGCAAACACAGTTACCAACACTAACAACCTTTCTCTTCGCTCCATCCTAGAAAAGGACAAACTCATCGGCTCAAACTTTCTCGACTGGGAGCGCAATCTGCAGATTGTGCTCAGACACGAGAGAAAGTGGTATGTCCTGGAAGAGCCCCTGGGTGAGGCCCCACCAGCAAATGCCAGTGCGGCAACTTTAGCCTTGGTTCAGCCGTGGTTCAGCCATGGTTCAGCGTAGCAGCTGCTGTGGTTCAGATCTGGTTCAGCCTAGCTGCTGTCCGGAACAGTCACGGCTGTCGGTCGCCGGCAGCCGCAGATTGAGGCGGTCGATGGTTGTTCCGATGGGTTCCTTGCTTACAATTTTCGGGAAACCATGTGTAGCTTTGATGTGTAGGATTTAGGGATGGGAGTAGACCTTAAAAGTGATTGTTGTGTAACATTACAGGTTACCGTGTGGATTGTTTATTTCTGGAACTTTTGCATAATTCGCGCACTCTTTTGTGATTTCGAGGTGAGTGGATTTATATGCTTTTGTGTTGTGACTTGTGATATGTACGTATATGTGTGCGATGTGATGAGATGTACCGGGTTGCGGGATGACCCGATGAGTGGGCAACCACTAAGGCCGGATTGTGGGATGATCCGAAGAGCGGGCAACCGCTAAGTTGTATTATATGAATGTGGTATATGTGTGTATTGCAATATAATTGTATATAATTTCTGCTCACTAAGCGGTTGTGCTTACCCCTCGAATGCTTATTTTTTTTAGGTTTGGGTTCAAGTATGGTACGAGGTGATGCTCCGACTTGACGGGCCGGTTGACGACATTCCGATCATTTTTGATAGACATTCCAACCTTGGGTTTACATTGCTATTATTTTAGGCATTTAAATTCTATCTAACATTTTTAGACACCGATTGGTTTGTAACTTAGTATTTTTCTTAGAACGAATAAAGGCTCGATTGTTTTTTTTTTTTTAAATTTCAGGTCTCGTAAAAAGGGGTGTTATAAATTGAACCGTGAGATTCTTTGATAGCTTGTGGAAAGGAGCAAACTTCTCATGGAGAGCGTCATCAACAACCCTCTGTGATAAGGTAACAATATCAGTCTGAAGAGACTTCGTGTGTTCTGTAAGCTTATCCATTGTGTTTCGCTGAAGTTGCATGTTTAGCTTGTTGTCGTACAGGAACTGAGCAGAAGTACGGCGAACTTCGTCTCCAAGAGCTACCACCATGTTGCTCAGATCGCCGCGAGCGGCCAATGACTTTGGGTGCCCTTCATAAGGGGAAACGCCAATAATGATTGCCTTCTCGACGAGCTCACGAATTTCGGACTTGAAAGAGTTATAGTTGATGTACCCAGAAGCCGCAAGATCACTGGCATACTCCCTCCCAATCTCTGCGAGTTCTGACTTGAGCATGGATAGAAAGGAGGAGTCAACTTGAACCGAGTTGATGGCTTCAAAAACATCCTCCTTTTATGGTAGAGCAGAGATGGAGTTCTGAAGAGAGTCGATAGCAGAGGTGACTTTTGTCAGAGACTTTGTATGAGCCTTCAGAGCCTCTGTGTGATTGTTCAGGACTTCCTGGATGTTGGATTCAGCAGGAGCTTCTGTAGATTTACTGTTTGAGCTTTTCAACTCATCCAGTTTGAGAAGGACTGATGTGGCAAAGGCTTGAAAGTCCTCCTTTGACACGTAGTCCCTCGGGAGCTCTGAGGCACCAACACATGTGGCCTCAGTACCCTTGGACTGGAAAGGCCCCTTAGAGGTTGTAGTAATGTTGGCCATTCGGGGACTTCTGTAGGATCCTCGGACTTCCTTTGCAGGAGAGCCTACCTCCATTCTGTTGGTTTCAATCATAGAGGGACCTGAGCCCTTCTTTGGTGAGTTACCAAGTGTGCTTCTTTGGTGTTCTAGACCAAAGAAGGCATGTGCTCTCTCTGCCCCCTCTGGAAGGGCAATTGGTTGTTCACTCTGTGAGGGAGGGCCAACACATGCGCCCTCGTGAGGTGTGGTCAGACTTGTGAGCAAAGGGGTCTTTTTGCTTAAACCATCATCCTGTTGGGAGAATGATGGAGTATGGGGGGTTCTCGGTTAAAAGATGCATCAGAGGTAGAAAGAAGTCCCTCTGTGCGGTCAGGCTGGTTAAGGTTCGGCATGTGCGTGCCTGTTTCAATGGCTTGCTCAGCTAGAACATGAGTGCCATACTTGTGGGTTGCACTAGGAGTTGGGCTAGGGGGTGTACACTCGGCATCTTTTTCAGCCAACTCTTTCTCTACATCTAAAGATCTATCATTTTGATCCTCCTTATTTCTCCCTTCCTCTACACCGGTACCAAAATCTCCCAATAAGTTGGGCTTCATTATCAGAGATAACTATCTCTGCGCCCACTTCCATGTCATTTTCATTGTAGTTGCAGGCCTCTGTGTCAACGAAGAGGTCTTTAGGAAGGTCTTCCAGAGGAGCAGAAGCTTGAGGTGGAGTAGATGGCCTGGCTTGGGCTTTCTTTAATTTTGTCTTTCTTTTCAACTGAACCTCTGGAGATGGTTCATCAACAGGTACCACCTCTGTGGCTTGAGCTTCTAGAGTAGGTACAGGGGATTTTGTGGCCTTTCTCTTGGACGTTTTGGCCTTCTTAACCACAGGGATTTCAGGGACTTCTGCTGTTTGGTCTCTAGACCATTTCTTTTGGGACTTGGATGGTTCCTTTGTAGTGACCGTTCTAGGCTTCTTTGCCTTCTTTTTCTTTAGCTTCTCAGTCTTCTGTGGGGGATCTGATTCTACTTCTAGGGGCAATCTAGTCTCACTCATCTCTCTGTCCCTCTCCCTTTCTCCCTCATCTCACTGGGATGTTTTCCTATGCTTACTCTCCTTAGGTTTTCCTATTCGTAATGGGGTTGCAGGGACCGGCTTTGGCCTCCTGTGACTACGTCTATATTCATCCCTATGTTCTTTTTGGAGTAGCATTATCATGGCATGAGACATTGGATGTTCTTTCCTGTACCCCTTCTTCTGTGTAGTGGGCTTGAAGGAGTTGAACGGAAACAATTTAGCCATCGGAGTTGATTTGTCAGAGGGATTCCAGGGAAGCTTTTCTTTCAGAATATCATGGAACACAAGTCCAAAGAATCGTTGTAAGACCAAATTTGGTGGATTACCATCACCCTTTTTAGATTTAGAGGTTGGGAGTTTTGCAGAGTTTTGGGTGGCAACTTTCTTTCTTTTGGTTAGAAGGTTTATCTAGTAGGTCTGAATTTGATTTTGACTTTATTTGGTCAAGATTGTTCTTTATTTGGCCATCTAGGATGTTTGATGTTTTTGTCCAAAATTATACAGATCTAGAATTTCTTAGTTGTTGTTACACTTTTCCTCTCCATCTTGATTCATATGATTTATGTTATTTACAAATGGCCTTGTGAAAATTTTTAAATTTTTTTGTGGTACCGCGGCCACCACCACCAACGAAACCTAGATCTGGAATTTCAACGGCGATGGCGACTGAGGGGTATCGCCGGAGATGGTGGTCCTTGTTGTTAAGAAAAATGTGTTAGTAATTATGTGCAAAGTTGACAAACCAAGTAATTACACATCCAATGTTACAAGACACTTGAGGGCCACACCTGTGAGGACCTATAAATCGAATAAAGTTTAATGAAACCCATAAATGAAAAGTTAAGATTTATAATAGACAACTATAAATCAGTTGGGTAATTTCAGTCAGAAATTCCAAAGTTGGAGGGTTATTAATTAATTAAGTAGATTATATATTTATTAGACAAATAAATATATAATAAGATAATTTAATTAATTATAAGTAATTATCTAGAATAATTCTTTTCTTGAAAGAAAAGAAAAAGATAATTACAAAGAGGAAACTGAAGCTGAAGGAAACTGTATTTTCCTCCATATAAATAAACCTTATGGGTTTAAGGAAAATCAATCATTCAATCAATCCTATAATCAGTTTCCAGATAATTTTCTCAACCCTCTCTCTCTCTCTCTCTCTTGTATTTGGCGCCGGCCCCTCCTCCACAACAACCAGTTCGGTTTTAGTTCGGGTTTCTCGTTCTGCTAGAGAAACATTCGTTGGTCGTTCATAGGTGGATTAATACTCGAGCAATCCAGGTATTTTAGACTGCTTTTATTATTCTTAAACTAATAAAACGATAGATTGTGGTTTCCGGGTTTCAAACCATAAAACGCTTCCGCAAAACTCTCAGTGTTTCTTCGGATCAGATTTGGTTCGGGGATCACAGTGAAACCCAACAGTGGTATCAGAGCCACGTTTTTCGTTTTATTTGTTTAGTTTATTGTAGATCCGTTAAAATTAGAAAGCTTTTCGTAAAAAATCTAATTTCTTATAAAGTTTCTATATCATATTTGTCAAAACCCTAACTGACGATCGGCTGTGGAACGGTGGCAGCTAGCCAACCGGACCGCCAGGCCGATCGCCGGCAAGACCTAGCCACGAATGACAAAACGTCGGGCCGCACCATAGCTTGTGGTGGCGGCATCGGCCGCTGATCGTGAAACCACCAGGCCACACCACCAGCTAGGTGGTGGTGGCCGAACCCCTACAATGCCAAGCAACCACCGCGGCCGCACCACCAGATTGGTGGTGGCCGCGCCATTCGCATAAAACCACAGCCGACAGCCACCAGTTCGGTGGCAGTCAACGATGGCAGAAGGTGGTCGCTCGGCAGACCCGTGGCCAGACCACGTCGACGCTAAAGCCAAACCACCAACGTGGTGGTGGCGGCGAGTATACGATCACCAAATCAAAAGCCAACCACAGTCGCGATGGTGGTGGCGCCGGACGGCTTTCACTGCTGTCTTTGGACAACGGAGATGATGGCGGTGTTGGTGGTAATCGCAAGTGGAGGTGGTCAATGGCCGCCTGTGGGTGGCGTTGGCCGCCGCCGCCAAACCAACCGCTGCTGGCTGCCTCACGGCCACGCCTAGCGCTGGTGGTAGTCGGCGAAGTAGTCGGCGAATCCAAACCACAACCACCAGAAACCACCGCCGTGGTGGTAGCGGCAGTCGGCCGTTAATGAGAATCGCCGGCCGCACCACAGTTTGTGGTTGCGGCGGCGGCTGGTGGAAATCGTACGCGGCGGTGATGGCATAGACCATCGCCGGCTGCCGTAGTGGCCACGCCAAGGCGATGGTCACGGCGACAAGTCAATGGCAACAAATGGTAACGGCGGTGATCCGGATACCTAACCGCACCCGATGGTTGACGGCGTTATAGACCACCAGAGTGGTGGTGGCGGCGTTTTGCGACAGCCGCATTAACCACGCTAACCGCCGATCATGGCGGTGGTTTGTTATCGTCGGATATAGAAATCGCCAACCACAGCCGTGGTGGTGGCGTTAACCTACATCGCCGGAAAACCACACCACCAAATCGAATGGTGGCGGGCGGTTCTCGATCGCATGACGGTGGTGATGGTGGCGTTGTATTCGCTACCGTCGTCGCCGAATGATAGCGATGAGAATAGTAGTGGTGGCCATGGGTGGAGCACCGAGCCAAGGCCGCATCGCCAGTCGGCGGTGGCCACACCGCAATCACCAAAAACCACTCGAGCGGTGGTGGATGGCGGTGTTCTTGGCTGTTTTGTTCGCCGGCCACAACGGCGGTGGTGGATAAATCTAGGGTTTTCGATAAAGGCCTGGTAATGATAAGCTTACGCCGCGAGCGGTGGCCAGAGCCACAGTCGTCGCGCCGCGAGCAGTGCTCAGATCGCGCCGTGAACGAAGGTCACCAAAGCTCTTGCGCCACGAGCAATGGTCGTAACCAGGATTGTCGCACCATGAGAGGTGCTGATCCAGCATCACAAAGGGTACGGGCCAATCTAACCAAGCCAAGGGTCTTGACTTACGATATTTTTTTCGAAAAATCGTTAGGCCCAAATAATTACCAGTTTGGTAATGGGCTTAAAGGCTCAAATTTTGGGCCAAGTTTTCTAGAAATTTTTATTATCCAAATTTTTAAACCCGTACGATCAAATGGTTTTTGTAAGAAACCAAATTATTTTTAAAAAGGGAAAAATCCGTTATAAACTAATTTATTTGTCTTAAATCTTATGTTTTGATTATAGGATTGAGATTTATAAAACGGCTTGTTTTTTTACAAATCAGTTGAGATCGTTTTTCGAAAAATGAAACAAGACATTTTTTTAAGGCTGTCGTTTATAAAATAGTTTGTTTTTATAAACCAGATTGAAAATAAGATTTTACGAAAAGAGAGACGGGATAATTGTTTAACGGATCTAGGATTGTTCTTCCAATTTGTCGCTTTATATATATGAATGCTTGGTTGATTAAGTATATGCCTATTATAGGATTTGCCAACTTAGACCCTTTTTGGAATTAATTATGGGGAGGCCTGCGTGCCGTTTACAACCCCTTTGTAATAATGGCCATAGGATAATAGTCCTTTATTTTACCAACGAAGAAGGCGAGGCCAGTTGGAGCTATGCAAGAAAACACTTTTCATTTTCCCGGAGTTCTAGCAAGAATGTCAGAGCCAGTGGGAGCTACGCAAGGTGTTAGAGTTTTTTCCAGGAAATAGGTCATTATTGGTCCTTAGGAACAAAAGTTGGCAAACCTATAATTAGTTACTTTTAAACTGTGTAGTTATAATTTTTAACTGCATGGTTGCTTATTTGTAAGATATTGCATGATAAGTAGTTTTAAAATTGTAGTTTTGGAACTAGATTATATCACAAAAGGAAATAGGTTTTATTTTTGAAAAATCACCAGTTTTTCTTAAATTTTTTAAACGGTAGATTTTATTTGAAACCAGTAAAATTGTAAATAGATTGTTTAAAGGCAAGTTGACAAAACAGTCAGTTTTATCAACTAGAATGCCATCAAAACAGATAGTTTTGATTAAACAAAATGCTTTTAATAAACAGTTAGTTTTAAACAGCAAGAACCTTTTAAAACAGTTAGTTTTAGAACAAGCGTATGTTTGAAACAGTTAGTTTAAAACATCAGTTTAAACAATCAGTTTTTCAAAATTACAATTTTTCCTTAAAATGGACTATAAAAGAAAAACCCCGAAAAATCATAGATCAGTAGTGCAACCCATCTAGGGACACCTCCGGCGTAAGGTACGTGGGCATTTTGAGTGAACACACCTTGAATGTCCACGTTCAAACCGAAACTGGAGGGGTTACATAACTCTGCGAATTATCTCCGGGTGGTACCGGCCAGAGTAAAGTGATCAGGTTCCCAAAATGGTGAGATTTATTTTGGTACTGTTAAGTTCACCGGGAGGTACCGGGCCAAAATGCACTAAGAGGGACCGAAACATGTACGGATAGTTACCGTGGTTCCGAAAAGATCTAGGAGTCATATCAGTTAGATATGATTGGTAAAAGTCCTTACCTACCAAAATAAATACGGGCCTGGTGGAGCAAGAACACACCGCACATCAGGACGTATGAAATAAGGATCCTAGTCCAATAAATAGATCATTTAAGGGTTTATTGATATTTGTTGGAAATTAATCTATTTACAGTTGCTAAAAACCAAAAGTTTTAAATGTGTAGATGGCAAGCCCTGTTACCAGCACAAACAATCTTTCCCTCCGCTCTATCCTTGAAAAGGACAAGCTAACCGGTCCTAATTTCCTCGACTGGGAGCGCAATCTGATGATTGTGCTCAGACACGAAAGGAAATGGTATGTCCTTGAAGAGCCTCTTGGGGAGGCTCCTCCAGCAAATGCTCCGGCTGCTGCTAGAAATGCACACAAGAAGCATTCAGATGATCTGCTAGATGTCGCCTGTCTCATGCTTGCAACTATGAGCCCAGATCTACAAGCAGGGCTCATAAACACAAATGCTTATGACATGATCCGCCAGTTGAGGGACATGTTCCAGACACAGGCTCGTACAGAACGTTACGATGCCACAAAAGCATTTAATGAATGCAAGATGATTAAAGGGACATCAGTAAGTGACCACGTCATGAAAATGAAAGGCACTTGGATCATCTGGAGAGGCTTGGTCACCCAGTTCCGTTGCAGTTAGCAACGGATACTATACTCAATTCACCGTCAGATGACTACAAGCCTTTTGTAGTCAATTACAACATGAATAACATGGAGAAGTCAATAGCAGAATTACACTCCATGCTTAAGACAGCTGAATTGAATATGGGGACCAAGAACAAAATCAAGGACGTCCTGATGGTAAAAGATGGAGGGGTGAAAAAGAAACATGGGCATACAAGCACCGGCAAAGGGAAAGGACCAGTTAAGGCCGTCCAGAGTGCACCCAAGAAAGGCAAAGACAAGGGCAAGGGCAAAAAGGTCAAGCCAAATAAAGCTAGGACCGAAAATCGCTGCTTCACATGCAATGAGGTCGGTCACTGGAGGCAAAACTGCCCAAAGCGTCATGAAGCAGGTATGTAAACCTCAGATATTTATGATTGCTTTAATTTGTCACTTTTTACTTGTTAGTTTACAAGTATACTGATACCTAGAGCAAATGACTATTGCAAGTGGTCAGAAGTGAGATGCCCAGGAGTTGCAAGGATCAAGATAAAAGTTCATTTTAGATATTTTCTTTCAAGGCATTCTTTATTATTTATTTTTGGTTTATGGCTACATTTTTATAAATTTATTGAATGGTTTTAAATTTTTGTCTTGAATAAATATCTGTTATGCATGAAGTTTTAAAAGGTCAAGTTTTGACTTGATAAGATCCTAAATATTGCCTGTTATGGTTACTTCAATAGTTTTAATTAAATTGAAGTAATTTATATGGAAACTGTCAAAAACACACAAAATACTTTAGGAATGTGTTTTTGGGAAAAAGACATTTATGAGTAAAAGGATTATGAAATGTTTTTGTGATCAAGTTTAAATATTCAGATGTTTAAAAGAGAATCTAGGATATTAACTCAGGCAGCGTTAATAACAGTATTTATAAAACTAAGAAAATTCCAAGTTTTGGAATTAGGATTTAACAAAGTCCAGTTAAAGTCTTATAAATAGAATTCTCAAAGTTCATTACTTAAAATAGAATTGACTAATGAAAGCTTTAACTAAGTCAATAGTAAATTTTGAGTAATAGTTGGTTTTCATATAGGCTAGTGGGAGCCCAGTATATTCTCTATCTAGTTTAAGATAAAGAATGAAAGATATCTTTATTGATTCGATATATCTCAGAATTCATAATCTAGGTAGGATAAGAGTTCATGAGATACCTTACAGTCAAAAAGATAAAAAGTATTTGAAACAAGTGTCTCAAATGACTGTAAATCAATAATTAGAATGTTGGAATAAAGGTAGAATTCTAGTAAATTTGCCAGCATAGTAAATGGAATCTGATTTCAGGTAGAAATTATTCATCTACATAGCAACTAAGGAAAGTTGCAGTTTAATTTTGCATATTCAGGGAGAAACTAGGAGTTATTCCAGGTCTCCAAGTTCAGGGAATATGATAAAATAAAAGACTAATTTTGTTTAAGTGCTTGTAAAACAATAATTAGCATAATCAAGTGAATTGTATCGGTAAATACAAACTTGTATTATTTGGTTATCACTTTGATTAAAATGGTAAACTTTAATCAAAGGGTTTAAACTGAAGAAAGGTGATACTTCATTTTAGATCAGTATTTAACAAACGTTAAATAGATATTATAAAAGTTATTAAGAAAAGTCATTGATTTTGTTATTATTACAGCGTGTAGTATGGACTATACAAAATTAATTTCTTTATCACTTTTATATTTTGCATGTTTTATAATCCAGGAGTGAAACTAGTTTTTCAGTTTTTCATTCAAAATTTGTCCATGACAACTTATCGTGGTGGGAACCCGATAAGGTGTTAAAGTCATTATGAACTTTTGGGTAGTTATGATCAGTTGTTGAATAACAGCTACAAGTGTTGTAGACTAAAAGTTGCACAGATATTTGATAGAGTAGCAAATATCGGACGTGATCCGCAGTTGAGATTACTTCTTGGAAATTGTCATAAGTAAATCTCACAGTGGTTGTCCCTATCACCTGAGGTATCTGGTTTAATGTCATGAGGACCACTGAATACTTAGTACACTCAACCGCTACGCCGTAACAGGGTGGCTATAAAGGGTGTAACTAGATTCAGCGGAAGCCGTGGTGTTAAAGGCAGATATGCAAGATGGGATTTGCACCTCTTATCTGAAGAGAGATATTTCTGGGCCCTTCTTGACTGACTGAATACACTGATGAAGTGCATGGCCATGCCCAAACGAACTGATTAGTTCTTTGTCGTTTACCTATCAGTAGAGGTCGGATAGTCAAGAAACATAATCTAGAGTATTTAGAGTTGACTTATTCCAAGCTCATACTCATAGATGAAATATCGTGTTGCAAAGGGAAAAACCAAGATATACCCAATTTATGAACAGTATTTTCATAGATGTTATTTCCTTAAGGAAATGTTCTATCACCAGTCTGGGTATAAGAGTTCTTGTAACCTGGTCAGCCTAAGTGCCTGTCTAGGGGCCTCCTTAGGTCCGTGTAATCAAGGCGATATTGCCAACTTGCACAAGTGGGAGTCTGTTAGTAATTATGTGCAAAGTTGACAAACCAAGTAATTACACATCCAATGTTACAAGACACTTGAGGGTCACACCTGTGAGGACCTATAAATCAAATAAAGTTAAATGAAACCCAGAAATGAAGAGTTAAGATTTATAATAGACAATTATAAATCAGTTGGGTAATTTCAGTCAGAAATTCCAAAGTTGGAGGGTTATCAATTAATTAAGTAGATTATATATTTATTAGACAAATAAATATATAATAAGATAATTTAATTAATTATAAGTAATTATCTAGAATAATTCTTTTCTTGAAAGAAAAGAAAAAGATAATTACAAAGAGGAAACTGAAGCTGAAGGAAACTGTATTTTCCTCCATATAAATAAACCTTATGGGTTTAAGGAAAATCAATCATTCAATCAATCCTATAATCAGTTTCCAAATAATTTTCTCAACCCTCTCTCTCTCTCTCTCTCTCTTGTATTTGGCGCCGGCCCCTCCTCCACAACAACCAGTTCGGTTTTAGTTCGGGTTTCTCGTTCTGCTAGAGAAACATTCGTTGGTCGTTCATAGGTGGATTAATACTCGAGCAATCCAGGTATTTTAGACTGATTTTATTATTCTTAAACTAATAAAACGATAGATTGTGGTTTCCGGGTTTCAAACCATAAAACGCTTCCGCAAAACTCTCAGTGTTTCTTCGGATCAGATTTGGTTCGGGGATCACAGTGAAACCCAACAAAATGAAGTGCCGAAGATGGAGGTGTTGCAGGCGTAGTGGATTATGGCGGTGTTGCAGGCATCGCCGTAGATGGCGGTATCTTTATATTTCAATCGGCAACCACCCTCAACCACCACCACCTCCGGTCACCATCGCCTCCGGCAACCAGAACCACCTCCGCTCACCACCGAGAACAACTACCACCACACCACCAGCAACCACCGTCGCCGCCGCCATCGGCAACCACCACCATCACCACCGTCATCGGCAACCACCACCACCACCTCCGACCACTAACGCTCAACATTATAAAATGGTATTTTGCTAATATTAAAAAAATATAAAAGAGTATTTTGGTCATTTGTCATCATTTCATTTTGATAACGTTTGATACGCAGACAGGATTGGACAGGACTGGATAGAACTGGACAGGACAAGAGAGTAGGACATGACCCCATGGGACAAGATTGGACTGAACAAAACAAATGTCTGTTTTGTGTTGGTATGCCTAGGACTGGACTGGATAGAACTAGACAAATTCTCTCAAAAAATTATTTGATGATTTTATATATCACATAATAATTATAATTAACACAAATAAAGCAAACTATATAGTATATATAAAAGTTACACAATTTTCATTAACATAAACACACACACACACACACACACACACACACACACACACACACACACACACACACACACCTATATATGATTTTTATGGAACTGATGTTGATGGTTATGGTAGAGGTGGAGGTAGTGGCCAACGGTAATACTGGTGTTGACGATGGTGGTGGTGGTTGGTGGTTGTGGAGAACGTGAAGATGGTGGATAGTGGTGGTGGTGGTGGTGGAGATGACCACGGTGTTGGTGATGGTGGAGGTGACCAACGGTGGTGGTGGAGGTGGCGATGGACAAATGTAGAAGTGGGTAGACGATGGTGGTAGGTAATCAATGGTAGTTGTAGAGGTGGTGGAGGAGGTTGTTGTAGTGGAAGAGGAGGTGGAGGTGGCCAATAGTGGCTACCGGTGGTGGTAAACACTAAAACAAATACCATATTGAAGTTATATATAACAAACGAGTGTTAATTAGTAATATATTAGTTTCTGCCTCATTTCTGTCCCATGTAGTTCCACCTATTTTGGTGGAACAAAAAAATGTCCTTTTTGTCCGATGCTGTCCCACTTTGTCCCGGTTCCTGTCCCTGTCCCAGTCCCATGTCGCACGAAACATGGGACAGTGAATTCCTGTTCTGTCTCATGCTGCACCAAACGTGGGACGGAGAGTTTTTTCTCGTCCTGTCCTGTCCTGTCCCACGCACCAAACGCAGCCTTCATGTTCAAAGCTAGATTTTGTTAACCAAACAAACAGATTCCAATTCCTTAACATATTCCATTCCATTTATTGTCAACCAAACAACTAGTCAATCCTGATAACATTTCATTTCAATTTCTTCCACATTCCAATTCCTTTCACTCTGTATCTTTATATTTCAATTTGCAAACCAAACGTCCCCTAAGTTTTCATGCAATATTGAATTTCTTCTCACATAACTACTTTAATTCTTAATTAAGGCGATTGTATGTATTTCTAAATATAGTAGTAGGAAAGCATATTTTATGACGATGTAAAATGTCTCCTTTTATATTTGGGATTACTTCTTCAAAATGTATCTAACTATCCTCAATATACTATTGTATGTATCCACCTAAAATAATTCCTTTTGTATGTATCAAACTTTATTTTTTAGTCTATTGTGTGTATTTTTGAGTCTATTATGTGTATCCAACTATCCCCCAATATACTATTGTGTGTATCAAAAATACACATAATAAACTCAAAAATAAAGTTTTGTAACGCCCCAAAATCCTTAAGTTATTATTTTATATTGATTGGGTTATTATTATTGTGTTATTAATATTGGTTAATTAGAGTTTTAAGAAGTTGGATTTTAACTAGAAATTTAGCTTGTGGGCTTAGGATTAGGAGTGGGCTTGGCCTAGGAGAAGGGTACGGCCCGGGTTTATAAATACCTCAAACCTCCTAACTTCTCCTCACAATTCTACTTTCTAACTTGGAGAGGAAGAAAGAGAGAGAGAAACCGAGAGAGAATGAAGAAGAAATCAAACCCTAGTTCTCTTCCACTTGATTCAATTCGAAGCAATCATCACACTCGTTGGAGTCACCGGAGGCCTTAGATTCGTTGTTGAGTTCCGTCGATCAAGTAAGGTATAATCATAGTCCCTTTCGTTAGTGTTGGTTTTTTTTGTTCATTATGTTTAGGGTTGTGTGGGATGATGAAACGATCACCGAATCGTTGGGTTGTGTTAGGATTTGTGTTACCAACGTTAGTATATGTTTTGGGGAACGTTTTACTTGTTGAATTCTCGTCAGAAAGTCGAATAATGAGTTTGGGATTGATTTTCGGAATTGCTGTCAGGATTGCGCAGCCGTGGGAAATCGGCTCGTTCTCCCTCGTTAACCGTCGGATCGTTGTGAAATTGTGACAGCGGCTTCACGACTCATTGTTCTTCAATCTGACCGGAGGGATCGAGCATCGGAGGCTCCAGTAAGGAGCAGAAACTGGTCGAAGTTGGCTGATTTTCCAGGAAAGCGAATTCGGTAATTTGGGGATTTAAGCGGTGTGTGTAAGCGATTCTCGAAGGCAAACGACAAAGAATCAAGTGTGGTTTGTTAATAGATCTCAAGGTATGAATTCTAAACCCCCCTTTAATCGTTGGATGGTGTAGTCATCATGTTTTGGATCAAGTATGAGAGTTAGGGTTAAGTTTTTTTTGGGGGGGGGGGGTAATTGCATGAACACCGATTTGGTGTGTAATTGATTAATGTTTTGGTGTAATTAATGTCTTGTGATTGTGTATAATAGTTATGGGATGTTGTATGAACTTGATTTCTATGGTTCTGGTCGAAATTGGAGTTGTAGGTAAAAAGCCTCATTGGTAGTCGCAACCCGCGACTTCCGTTTTGAGTTCGTTTTAAACCGTTTGGTCGAGGTAGTTTATGGGACTTCTTAGGGACTTGTTTAGGCTTCTTTTAGGACTGATTAAAGGCCCTAATTTTCAGCTATAATCATTACGGATATAGGTTTAGGTTAGAGGGATCGGGCTAGTTTCGTGCGTTGGTTATCGCTGCGATCCAGGTGAGTTATACTGTGCTTGTTTTATATTGTTTCGTGTGTATGTATGCATGATTGTGTGTGAAGGGAACCACATGCTCTTGATGAGTTGTGGGGGTAGATCCGTGTCCTAAGCAAGCGGAAATTTATATTCTCATAAGAATGGTGTATTATTTGGTTGAGTCACTTTTATAATTGTGAGTGGGTTATTCGTGCATTGTGTTATAATGTATATGTATATATATATATATATGTATGTCGATGTGCTCGATGGGCCGGGTCGTGGGACGATCCGAAGAGTGGGTAACCATTGAGGCCGGGTCGTGGGACGATACGAAGAGTGGGTAACCACTAGGGCCGGGTCGTGGGACGATCCGAAGAGTGGGTAACCACTAAGGCCGGATTGCGGGGCGATCCGAAGAGCGGGAAACCGTTAAGATGTGGATATGATGTGATTGGTATGTGTGATTGTGATGGCACCGATTGTGGTGTGTGCCCGCGTGGCAGTATGAAATAGGCATAGTGCTAGCTCACTAAGCGTTTTCGCTTACCCTTTCGTGTTTACCTTTTTTTCAGGTTCTGGTTTAGAAGTGGATAAGGGCAAGGCCCCAGCTTGATTTTCCTGTGGATGACGGTTCTAGCGACACCTTGGCATTTAATTGTGGGTTTTTATTTTATAAATAATGGGATTTTTAGTTACTTGTTTTTAATTGACATTTATTGAGCCGGTTGGTCATGAAAATGTTTTTACTTCGTAATAAATTTATTTATTAAATTCTTTTTTTGTTTTGGATAAGGTTCACCTGGGTTTACCCAGACTACATCCTTGGCAATTTTTACCGAGAGCTAAAGCATGCTCCCCTGGGATTAATACTCAGTGGCCCCTGGTTGCTCACCCCCGGATTCGAACTTGGGTGGGTTTTTCCCCAACACCAAGCCTTAACCGGTAGGCTGCCCCATTGGGGTTTTTATTAAATTCTTTTTATTTAAAATTTTTAAAATCCCGTTTTTTTTTTGAAAATTGGATGTTACAAGTTTGATATATACAAAAGGAATTTTTTTAGGTTGATACACATAATAGTATTGTAACATCCCGTTTCCTTTTTATTATTATTAATATTATTATTATTACTATTATTATTATTATTATTAATGTTATTATTATGATTATTAGGGTTAGGGTTAGGAGTTTTCTTGTGGGTTAAGGAAGAGGGAGGGAAAGCCCGTTATCCTATCGTTTTAAAAACCCTAGTGTGTACCCTAGCCTCCACGGTATCGGTTGTAGTTTATGATAGAGAAAGCAAGAGAGAGGGAGATCGGCGTGAGAGAGAGAGAGAAGGCCGAGATCTTCGAGAGGGTCGTCGGAGCTAGTTCGCGTCGTAAGGTAATCTAGTATCGTTTTCGCATTAAGGGTTTATTGATCCGAGTCGACAGCGGGTACGGCGGCCGCCGGTCTTGGCCGGCGGTGATTTGCCGATCGTGTGGAAAACCTCCACGCCGGCGGTGGCCGGTGGTGGTCGTGGCTGCGGTTCTGCAGCGGTGGCCGCGAGACGAGCGCCGAGTCGCCGCTGTTACGGTGGCGGTTGTTATCCGGTGGTGGTGGTGGTAACACCGTCGCCACCCTTGCCTGTTCGTTTGGCCGGCGATGGCGGTGAGAAGCTTCGCCGCCCGCTGCGGCGCTGTTTGATCCCGGCCGGCGGTGGTAGTGGTAAACCACGGCCGCCGCCGCTGCTGTGGTTGGAGGGTGTGTTGATCACCGGTGGTGGCGATAAACCACCGTCGTGGTGGTGGCGGGAATCCAAGGCAGCCGCTGCTGCCTCCTTGTGGTTTTGATCGACGTGGTGGTGGTTGGAAACCACGGTTGCTGCCGCCGTTTGATCGGCCGGTGGCTGTGGTGGTTCGCCTCGCCGCGGACCGCAAGCGGTTGGCCGGCCGGCGGTGGTTGTGGGCAATCCATGGCCGCCGTCGTCGCCGTGTGTATTTGTTGTGGGTCGGCGATGGCACCCCCCCCCTGGCGGCTGTCGGGTGTTGGTGCGGCGGATTTAGTCGCCGGCGGTGGTGGTGGTGGTGGTTAACCACCGCTGCCGCTGCCTTGTGTTTTGGGTAGTCGCCGGCGAAGGTGGCGGTCCCATGCGGCCGTCACCGTTGCCTTGATTAAGTGGGGTTTGCATGGAGCGGCCACGCGCCGCGAGGGCAAGGTTCGCGTCGCGAGGGTGGTTATTCCGGTCGGTTTTACCGTATTGGTGTATAGTGGGTGTCGATAGGGATTAATTTCTTTGTTTGGTCAAGGTATTGATAGGGTGTGTATATATCGATATTTCAGAGTTGCGGGAGCGGTTCGAGTCATTATTCTGTCGTGATCTGTACGAATCAGGTGAGTGGGTTTTACATGCGGTGAATTGTGATTTTATGTATATATATATGTGTGTGCTGTTGGTTGTTACATGCTGATGGTTTGGGTCGCGTGAGGACCCGAAGGGCGGGAAACCGCGGAAACCGGATTGCGGGATGGTCCGGTAACGGGAAACCGTTAAGCTGATTATGTGGATGATGTGTATGTGCATTTAATTATGATTTATCGGATGTAACTTTACTCACTAAGCGGTTGAGCTTACCCCTCGTGTTTAAATGTTTTAGGTACGAGTTCCGGTGTTGATAAGGGCAAAGCTCCGGCTTGAGGGTTCCCGGCTGATGGCGTTCCGATCCAATCATTTAATATTATTGTTGACTTTATTGTGGGATATTTATATGGTTGACTTGACATTTTGCGAATGACTATTTAGTTTTAATAAATGCAAGGGTTTTATTTTAAATTTTTATTTTGAAAATTTAAATTGGGATTGGGTGTTACAACTTGGTATCAGAGCCTAGGTTTAAGAGAATCAGCACACGCACTCGTGGGTGTGTGTGTGTGGTTGGACTTAAACCAGGCAGTTGAGAATAATCGGATAAGGTCGGAACGGCCAGCGGAACCGTCAAGACGGAGGTAAGCTTTAGTACCTTTAAACAATTGTGCACATAGTAGTTTTATTTCGTGACGCATGCATATTTATATGTGGAATTTCATGCATGTGATAATGAGCTGTATACGTGATTTTATGTGACCGTCTAGTTAGTAAGTTGAAGTCTAAATAGGATGGTATCAAAACCAAACGTGAACACCTTGGTACGTCGGGGATGGGTCGTCGGGGATGGGTCGTCGGGCATGTTCTTGTCTGATTGTTGCTCGGCGGTCTTGATCCGGCTACCATGCATGGTTGGTTATAGTAATACGGCGCCAATAATAGTGTTACTATAAGCACCTGTGTAAGGTTGGATTTGATTAAGTTCTGGGGATTTTAACTGACTGGCAACGGCTAGGGATTCAGCATGCTACGCGGTTAACTGTTATTATTACGTTGTTTATACTTGAATCTGTTGTGTTAGCATGCGCGGTAGAGACTAGCCTTAGGGTTGGCATGATCACTATTATTAGGGTTAAGTGTGAGCACTTAGTAGTGCATAGAGATGTTCGTTTAGGCGGTGACTAAATATTTTAAACCTTCAGAATGGTGCTAACCCGAAGCCAGACTGATGATGAGCCCGGGCAGTCCGACCACATTGCTGCCCAGATCGCTGAGGCCCTGCAGCAGACGCTGCCGGGGCTATTTAACCAAATGAGGGATGAGCTGATTCAGACTGTGGATCAGCGTATCGATGCGGCCCTCACGGCCCGTAGCTTAGGTACTGGGAGCACGAGTCAGTCCCAACCTCGTGGGATCACCTTCAAGGATTTTATGGCGTGCCAACCGCCATTGTTCGACGGGAAGAAGGACCCCGTGGCTTGCTACCGCTGGTACTCGGCGGTCGAGGGAGCATTTCGCACTTGTGGGTGCCCCGATGGTTCGAAGGTTCTTTTCGCTGTGAACCTTCTTCGTGGAGCTGCAAAGGATTGGTGGGACCTGACTCTCAAGAAGTACACGGAGGCACAGATCACTGCGCTGACCTGGGAGGAATTCCGGGCCTTGTCCGACGAGGAGTTCGCACCTCGCATCGAAAAGGAGCGGATAGCTTCCGAGTTCTTAAAACTGACTCAGACGACGGAGTCGGTGAATGAGATCACTGCGCAGTTTCTGGAGAAGCTGCTGTTTGTACCGGGATACGCGAACGACGAGTCGCTGAAGATGGTTCGTTACTTGGGAGTGCTGAAGCCAGAGATCAAGAAGGCGGTGGCCACGGGGAGGTGTAAGACCTTCGGTGACATGCAGGAGGTAGCACGGGCTCAGGAGCTGGTCTTGGAGGAATTGCAACAAGGGAAGAGAAAAGCAGAGGATCAGTCAGCACCAGCAAAGAAGTTTAAGGGGGCAAGGGCTGATACCAGGAGCGGGACCCTGAGTTGCTCGAAGTGCGGGCGTTACCATCGGGGAGAGTGCAGGCCGCGAGAGTTATCATTACAAATGTGGCAAGACGGGCCACCTCAGCAAGGACTGCAAGGAGACTGCTAGACTCTGCTTCCACTGCTACCAGTCGGGGCATATCAAGCCCGATTGCCCTCAGCTGAAGAAGACGCCAGCCCTGGCTCCTGCACCAGCGACGCTTATGATCACTGACGGTACTACCAAGGGGAAGAGCGGAGCTACTACTCGTGGACGAGCCTTTCAGATGACTGCAGAGGAAGCGCAGACGGCGCCTGATGTGATCACAGGTTTTTCCTTGTTACTTTATTATGCGATCATTGTTGGTAGCTTACCTGATTTGTTAGTAAGATTAGTGTATCTGTCGTCAATTGTGTACCTTAGGCATATTTCCTGTCAACTCGAAACCGGCTTTAGTGCTTTTCGACACGGGGGCCACGTGGTCCTATGTGTCGCGTAGGTTCTGTAAGGACTTCCAGATCGAGCTCGGTAATCTGGATAGTCCTCAGGCAATCGACGTAGCTGCGGAGGAAGTGCAGGTGGTCGAGCATGTGTACCGGGGGTGCAGTATTGATATCTTCGGAGTTCGTTTCAGCATCAATCTCATCCCCATTCCCATGAACGGAGTGGACGTGGTTGTTGGGATTGATTGGATGTTTCCAATCGGGCGACGACTGACGTAGCAGGGCAGCTGGTACGCATCCAGAATCCAAGTGGGGGAGAACTGGTGGTGTACGGCAAGGGGAGAAGGGTATCTACATCCTTCTGTTCTGTCGCGAAAGCCCAGAAGTACATCCAGCGGGGGTGTACGGGTTTCTTGGTCTATGCTATGGCGGATCAGGCAAAGGAGAAGAAGCTGTCGGTAGCAGAGGTGCCTGTGGTCAGCGAGTTTCCAGACGTATTTCCAGAGGATCTGCCTGGTCTTCCACCTGACAGGCAGATCGAGTTCGGCATTGACTTGGTACCAGGAGCGGCTCCGATTGCGCGAGCTCCTTACCGTCTGGCTCCGCCGGAGCTCCAGGAGTTATCGGTTCAGTTGCAGGAGCTCTCGGGGAAGGGGTTCATCCGCCCGAGCAGCTCACCGTGGGGAGCACCGATTTTGTTTGTAAAGAAGAAGGACGGGAGCCACCGTATGTGCATTGATTACCGGGGGCTCAATAAGGTGACCATCAAGAATAGGTATCCCCTACCTAGGATTGATGACCTGTTTGATCAACTTCAGGGGGCTTCGTGGTTTTCTAAGATCGATCTTCGGTCAGGGTATCACCAGCTGAAGGTGAAGGAAGCGGACGTTCACAAGACCGATTTCCGAACCCGTTACGGCCACTTCGAGTTTCTGGTGATGCCGTTTGGGCTTACCAATGCTCCAGCGGCTTTCATGGACCTTATGAATCGGGTTTGCCGGCCGATGCTTGATCGGTCCGTGATCGTTTTCATCGAGACATCTTGATCTACTCGAAGACGAAGGAGGAGCACGTGGTGCATCTGCGGGAGGTGCTTGAGGTTTGAGGAGGGAGTGTCTCTACGCCAAATTTCAAAATGCGCTTTCTGGTTAGAGGAGGTTCAGTTCTTGGGCCACATTATTAACCGGGAGGGCATCAAGGTGGACCGGTGAAAATCGAAGCGTCATGGATTGGGAAGTCCCGAAGGCACCACCGAGGTCCGGAGTTTCCTGGGTTTGGCCGGCTACTACCGACGGTTCATCCAGGATTTCTCTAAGATTGCGGTACCGTTGACGCGGTTGACGAAGAAGAACGAGCCGTACGTTTGGGGTTCCGAGCAGCAGATGGCTTTCGACACGCTGAGGCAGAAGCTGTGCGAGGCTCCGGTTCTGACCTTACCGGAGGGGGTGGAAGACATGACGGTGTATACGACGCTTCTCGGTTGGGTTTGGGTTGTGTTCTGATGCAGAGGGGTCGGGTGATAGCCTACGCTTCGAGCAGCTGAAGCCTCACGAGGCTAATTACCCCACGCACGACCTCGAGCTTGCGGCGGTTGTTTTTGCTCTCAAGTTGTGGAGGCACTACCTGTATGGGGTGAAGTGCACCATTTTCTCGGACCACCGGAGCTTGAGGTACTTTTTGGAGCAGCCAAATCTGAACATGCGACAGCGGAGGTGGCTTGACGTAGTCAAGGACTACGATTGCGAGATTCTCTACCATCCGGGCAAGGCCAACGTGGTTGCTGACGCTTTGAGCAGGAAAACGGACACGCACCGCTTCGTATTTCGCATCTGAAGATGGCGGTGACTACCTCCTTTTTGGACTTAGTTCTACGGGCCCAAGAGGAGGCGAGTCGGGAGGAGAACCAGAACGGAGAGCGGATTCGGGGGCAGATGGCCTGCTTTGGTCAGAGATGGTCGAGGGTTGCTGACTAGATACGGGCGCGTCAGACCTTGCTTGAGGAAGCCCATAAGTCTAGACTCTCAATTCATCCGGGGGCTACGAAGATGTATCGGGATCTACGAGGGTTATTGGTGGCCAGGGATGAAGAGAGACGTGGCTCGGTACGTGGAGTCGTGTTTGACCTGTCTAAAGGTCAAGGCTGAGCATCAGAAGCCTCACGGCAAGATGCAGCCTCTTGAGATTCCCGAGTGGAAGTGGGAAAACCTCACTATGGATCTGATTACCAAACTCCCGAAAACCCCTCGGAAGTTTGACGTGATTTGGGTCATAGTAGATCGGTTGACCAAGAGCGCTATCTTCCTTCCTATTCGGGAAAAGTTCGACCGCGGAGCAGCTAGCGAAGATTTACGTGGATGAGGTGGTATCGAGGCACGGAGTGCCAGTGTCGATTATCTCGATCGGGACGTGCGTTTCACTTCTCGGTTTTGGGAGAGGTTTCACTCGGAGTTAGGTACCAGGTTGCATTTTAGCACCGCGTACCACCCTCAGACAGACGGTCAGAGTGAGCGGACGATTCAGACCTTGGAGGACATGCTGGAGCTTGCGTTTCGGATTTCGGTGGCAGTTGGGATACGTACCTGCCTCTGGCAGAGTTCTCGTATAACAACAGCTACCATTCGAGCATTGGGATGCCGCCGTTTGAAATGCTCTACGGGAGGAGATGCCGTACTCCTATCTGTTGGGGTGAGGTCGGACAGCGTGTTCTTGGTAGCACTGAGGTGGTTCAGAGGACCACGGAGGATATTCAGAGGATCCGGGAGCGATGCGGACGGCTCAGAGTCGACAGAAGAGCTATGCCGATCGTCGTAGGTCGGATTTGGAGTTCCAGGTGGGAGACCGAGTTCTACTCAAGGTTTCTCCTTGGAAGGGCGTGATTCGGTTCCGAAAGAGGGGCAAGCTGGGGCCTCGTTACATCGGACCGTTCACCGTTCTCGCGCGTGTTGGGAAGGTGGCTTATCGTTTGGAGCTGTCTGCGGTACTAGGCCAGATCCACAGCACTTTTCACGTTTCGCACTTGCGTAAGTGCCTCGCCGACGAGACGGCGCACATTCCTTTAGACGATATTCAGGTGGATGAGAGCCTGAACTACGTCGAGAGGCCGGTAGCGGTGATAGACCGGAAGGTGAAGAGGTTGCGAAGCAAGGAGATCGGAATCGTGAAGGTGCAGTGGCAGCATCGGAAGGGTTCCGAGTGGACCTGGGAGCCGGAGGCAGAGATGCGGGAGCACTACCCGGAGCTGTTTTCAGATTAATTTCGGGGACGAAATCCTTGTAAGTGGGGGAGAGTTGTAACATCCCGTTTCCTTTTTATTATTATTAGTATTATTATTATTACTATTATTATTATTATTATTAATGTTATTATTATGATTATTAGGGTTAGGGTTAGGAGTTTTCTTGTGGGTTAAGGAAGAGGGAGGGAAAGCCCGTTATCCTATCGTTTTAAAAACCCTAGTGTGTACCCTAGCCTCCACGGTATCGGTTGTAGTTTACGATAGAGAAAGCAAGAGAGAGGGAGATCGGCGTGAGAGAGAGAGAAGGCCGAGATCTTCGAGAGGGTCGTCGGAGCTAGTTCGCGTCGTAAGGTAATCTAGTATCGTTTTCGCATTAAGGGTTTATTGATCCGAGTCGACAGCGGGTACGGCGGCCGCCGGTCTTGGCCGGTGGTGATTTGCCGATCGTGTGGAAAACCTCCACGCCGGCGGTGGCCGGTGGTGGTCGTGGCTGCGGTTCTGCAGCGGTGGCCGCGAGACGAGCGCCGAGTCGCCGCTGTTACGGTGGCGGTTGTTATCCGGTGGTGGTGGTGGTAACACCGTCGCCACCCTTGCCTGTTCGTTTGGCCGGCGATGGCGGTGAGAAGCTTCGCCGCCCGCTGCGGCGCTGTTTGATCCCGGCCGGCGGTGGTAGTGGTAAACCACGGCCGCCGCCGCTGCTGTGGTTGGAGGGTGTGTTGATCACCGGTGGTGGCGATAAACCACCGTCGTGGTGGTGGCGGGAATCCAAGGCAGCCGCTGCTGCCTCCTTGTGGTTTTGATCGACGTGGTGGTGGTTGGAAACCACGGTTGCTGCCGCCGTTTGATCGGCCGGTGGCTGTGGTGGTTCGCCTCGCCGCGGACCGCAAGCGGTTGGCCGGCCGGCGGTGGTTGTGGGCAATCCATGGCCGCCGTCGTCGCCGTGTGTATTTGTTGTGGGTCGGCGATGGCACCCCCCCCCTGGCGGCTGTCGGGTGTTGGTGCGGCGGATTTAGTCGCCGGCGGTGGTGGTGGTGGTGGTTAACCACCGCTGCCGCTGCCTTGTGTTTTGGGTAGTCGCCGGCGAAGGTGGCGGTCCCATGCGGCCGTCACCGTTGCCTTGATTAAGTGGGGTTTGCATGGAGCGGCCACGCGCCGCGAGGGCAAGGTTCGCGTCGCGAGGGTGGTTATTCCGGTCGGTTTTACCGTATTGGTGTATAGTGGGTGTCGATAGGGATTAATTTCTTTGTTTGGTCAAGGTATTGATAGGGTGTGTATATATCGATATTTCAGAGTTGCGGGAGCGGTTCGAGTCATTATTCTGTCGTGATCTGTACGAATCAGGTGAGTGGGTTTTACATGCGGTGAATTGTGATTTTATGTATATATATATGTGTGTGCTGTTGGTTGTTACATGCTGATGGTTTGGGTCGCGTGAGGACCCGAAGGGCGGGAAACCGCGGAAACCGGATTGCGGGATGGTCCGGTAACGGGAAACCGTTAAGCTGATTATGTGGATGATGTGTATGTGCATTTAATTATGATTTATCGGATGTAACTTTACTCACTAAGCGGTTGAGCTTACCCCTCGTGTTTAAATGTTTTAGGTACGAGTTCCGGTGTTGATAAGGGCAAAGCTCCGGCTTGAGGGTTCCCGGCTGATGGCGTTCCGATCCAATCATTTAATATTATTGTTGACTTTATTGTGGGATATTTATAGGTTGACTTGACATTTTGCGAATGACTATTTAGTTTTAATAAATGCAAGGGTTTTATTTTAAATTTTTATTTTGAAAATTTAAATTGGGATTGGGTGTTACAACTTGGTATCAGAGCCTAGGTTTAAGAGAATCAGCACACGCACTCGTGGGTGTGTGTGTGGTTGGACTTAAACCAGGCAGTTGAGAATAATCGGATAAGGTCGGAACGGCCAGCGGAACCGTCAAGACGGAGGTAAGCTTTAGTACCTTTAAACAATTGTGCACATAGTAGTTTTATTTCGTGACGCATGCATATTTATATGTGGAATTTCATGCATGTGATAATGAGCTGTATACGTGATTTTATGTGACCGTCTAGTTAGTAAGTTGAAGTCTAAATAGGATGGTATCAAAACCAAACGTGAACACCTTGGTACGTCGGGGATGGGTCGTCGGGGATGGGTCGTCGGGCATGTTCTTGTCTGATTGTTGCTCGGCATGTGATAATGAGCTGTATACGTGATTTGCGAATGACTATTTAGTTTTAATAAATGCAAGGGTTTTATTTTAAATTTTTATTTTGAAAATTTAAATTGGGATTGGGTGTTACAAGTATATTGAGAATAGTTGGATACATTTTAAAGAAGTAATCCCTTTATACTTTAGTAGAATATTCCGGTGTTACATAATACATTCTATAGGACCCTTGAATTTGCTTATATAATAAAACTTGCTACGTATGACACGTATTTAGGTGGTAACATTAGTATTGTGACATTGAATTTCATCATATAAAGTCACATCCTAGGATACTCATATGTCTTTCTAAATGTAATAGTAATAAAATATTTTACCATCACATCACGTGTCCAACTTTATACTTCCTAGTATCAGAGAAAATATTTTAAAAGGCTTTTGAATTTGTTTAAAAATATATATTTAAGTCACTAAAATTTCTTTTATAAACTTGTTATACTTTTAGACACTTTATATTCTAATAATATCGTAAGTCTTATTGATTATTGAATAGCTTTTTATGATGTTAAAAGGCATCCTACTAGATGCTTCTTCTTGTATTGAAAATTAGTAAAAAGACATTTAAACATGTCGTATTTTATATAATTTGGAAAATCATAATAAAATACGTCTTATATAATTTGACATTTTGGCTTGTTTTTAATGAAGTTGAATGCATGCTCAATTTTACAAAGAGAGGCATCGAAAGGGAATATAACATTTAATCTATAGACAAAATAAAGAATATCATCATAGTTTATGATTAAAAAGTTGAAAAACAAAAAGATGATCAATATTTTTAATTCGGAAATTGCAATAAAGAGCTTAAGCATAAATTTGTATTTCTTAAATGTTGTTGTTAACTGCATTTGTTTTTCTTAGAACTTAATTAACAAAAATTGAATTTTTTTTTTTATCAATTTCTACCAAAATGGTAATGTAAAATAATATGAAAACTGATTACATTTTATTCTGTATATTGATAAAGTAGTTTTGAAATATTCATTGACGTCTAACGATATTGTATAACATCTCTCAAAATAAATATTTTAAATATTACTTTAAATCCACGACTATTTAGAAAACAAAACAAAAGTGACCAAACTTCAAATATAGAAATGGATTTTCTAAAACAAGCCATGCTGTCGAAAATGAAGGGGAAAGAAAACAAAATAAAAGAAATAGACAGAAATGAGAAGAGAAAGGAATGAAAAGTAGTTTTTTTTTATTTGTGTTTTTGAAATAGAAAGAAAAGAAAAGAAATATTTCTTTTTCGTGCTCTTAAACACAAGAAAAAAAAAATGTTATTTTTACATGTATACATCTAAAAAATATATATTTTTTATAAGTTTTGTAATTTTAATAATTTTTATAATTGCTTAAAAAAATTCTGTTTCTTTCTTTTCCTTCCACGTTTGGTGGGAGAAAAGTTTTAGAACTAAACTTAATAAAAAGTTTCTTTTCATTTCTTTTTTTCTATCCTAAATTAGTTTTGAGAAAGATAAGTATTTTTTACTTTCCTTTATTTTTCCTTCCTTTCCTTCTTTTTTCCTCATAAAATAAGTTTCGAAAACATAGCATAATAATTTAAACGAATACAATTTTTAATGAAAAGAACGACACCTTAGAACCATTAAACTTTTAAATTAAGAACCCTACCATAGAATAATAAATAATTAAGTTAAACAATCTTTGTTTCTTTGGGTCTTCCATATATACTTCACAAGCATCCATTTAATTTCTTGAATTCTAAGCTAAGTACCTTGAAATCCAATCCATCAAATAAATACCCTTCACTCTTGTTCAAACTCATCCATGGCTAACCCTACACCACACATCTTCCTCTTATTTCTCTCTTTATGGACCACCACCACCACCACCGCTATCCCACCACCACCTCCGATCCATTGCACTGCCGGAACCACCGCCAATTGCACCCTCCCAAACTCATACGGCATATGGGGCGATCGAAAAGATTGTTTCGCCCCAACCGTCGTCTACCCAACGACCCAACACCAACTCCTCTCAATAGTAGCCAATGCCACCAAAAACAAACTTAAACTCAAACCCGTCTCCAAATTCTCACACACCATCCCCAAGTTCGCCTGCCCGGCCACAGGAAGCTCCTCAGTCCTCGTGAGCACTGAGAACTACAACGGCAACATCGAGGTCGACGTTGCCGGGCTCACGGTGACTGCGGATTCCGGGGTCGGGCTTCGAGATTTGATAGATAGGGTGGAGGAGGAGGGTTTGAGCCTAGTGGTTGGGCCTTATTGGGAAGGGGTTAGTGTGGGTGGGATGATAAGTAGTGGTGCCCATGGGAGTTCTTGGTGGGGAAAAGGAGGAAGTGTTCATGATCATGTGGTGAAGATTGAAATGGTGGTTTCTGCTAAAGAAAGTGAAGGGTTTGCTAAAATTGTTAGCTTGGATTCAAGTAATTATGAACTTTTTAATGCGGCTAAAGTTTCATTGGGCACTTTGGGTATCATCTCCAAGGTATGCATGCCACTCGTACTTTATGTTTGGCAATAAAAACCATAATGTTTCATTTAGCTTTTAAAAAATTTGAAAAAAATGAGAATTTTATACTTTCTAAATTTTATGTAAAATAAAAAAAATGATTTTAGCAGTTTTTTTCAAAATTTGATAAATGTTCTCTAAAATTTTTCATAAAAAACTAAAAATGAAAACTCAACTCCATTTTCTGAAAACGTTTTTTTTAGGAAATGAAAATAGTTTTCACAAACAAACGCACCCTTTAAGTTGTGTTGAAATTTAATGAAGTTTGATTTAGTTCATAATTAGTATAATGGATATTTTATGTTTCAATCGTTGTAGCAACGTTTTAGGTATATTTGGTTGTGGAAAACTGTTTTCGTTTTTTAGAAATTTTTTTCAGAAAATGAAGTTGAGTTTTTATTTTCAGTTTTTTATGAAAATTAATTTAAAAGACGCGTTTGGTTGGAACTTGAAATGATGGAGTTTTTTTTTTTTTTTTTAGAAAATTAGAAGCGATTTTAGAAAATTTTGGAAAACTAGTAAAAATCAATTTTTTTTATTTACATACAAGTTAGAAAATAAAGAACTTTTATTTTCTTGGAGAACTTTTTAAAAACTGAATAGACTTAATGCATTTTCTATTTTTTTTTTCATTTTACTTAGAAAACTTTATTGAAAAACTGAAAGTTTTTCCTCAACGAAAGGTAAGGCACCCTTAGATTTTCTTATTTTGCATAATCCTTTTTAAACAATAACATGTTAATCTTGTAACTTTGTTAATGAAAATATGTGTTTAAAAAAAATATATATTAACGAAACGATTATAATGACATGGACAATAAAGTTATATCCACGTCATGAGTTTTACAAAAATAACTGAATACCAGTCAAATGAGTAAAAATATAGGAAGTTAAAACTTTGCTACAGTAATTATAAAAACTTATTTGTTAAACTAATACGAAGAAACTAAATTTCGTAATTTTTTGGATAGATTTTGTCCTTTGCAATAACTTAGTGAACATTCACATATTCCTCTATTTGTTTTTGTTCAATGTATGTAAAAGAATGGTCAAATAAATTGCGAACCCATGAACATAAAGAAAACTACGACAAATATCTCTAAAAGTTATGATTATTTAAATTGGATATCATTTAAATATATCTGCATATATGTTGTGCAATTCATAGTTTTTTAATTAAACGTACAAATGATATTCAAAATACTAAATTAAATTAGTATTTAAATTCAACGAAAATTTGTTTAAAACTAAACTAATGAAACAGGGATGCATCAATCTAACCTACAAATTAAGGTGACATTAAGTTTGAAGAAAGTGTTCAAGAGAAGCATGATTCTTTAACTTCTCATTTTGACTTTGGTCTTGATGAAATTAAGGTGACATTAAGTTTGGAGAAAGCGTTCAAGAGAAGTATAACCTACAACTTCACAGATGACGTTGGTTTGGAGGATGTATTCATTCGACATGCAAAAGCTCACGAGTTTGGAGACATAACATGGTATCCCTCCAAACACACAGCCATTTACAGATACGATGATCGAGTTCCGTTAACTACCAAAGGCGATGGCACCAATGACTTCCTTGGTTTCCAATCTAATCTCATTGCCGTCTCTAAAACCACACGAGCCACTGGTGCGTTTAATTTCTTTGCCTTCTTTCAATATACAGTCACTCGATCACGCAAACACATATTTTGATCTAATAACTTGAAATTGAAGTCACAAATTAATATCTATCATCCTTTATCCTTTTAAAGTTACATTGAAATACAAAAAATGGTGGTTTAGTTCCTATCTAGTGTAACGAATAAATTTTGATGGATAAATTTAAAAAAAAAATCTTTTCATAATTAGTCCTCATTTTACCTATTAAAACTGGTTTTCAGTCTATATGAGTCTAAAAGATGCAATTAAAAATCTTGAGTTTGGAAAATATAAAAATAAACTATGATTTGACCTCGTAGGTGATGATCAGTTTAACAATATTATTGACAACTTGATGACATTTACGCCATCATAGTTACAAGGTCAATGGGTTACTTGTCAAAATTAATATAAAATAATGATAATAATTAAAAGGTTTATTACATGAAAAACAAAAACTATTCATTACACTAATTAAATAATTACTAAATAGAACATTGCTAAATTTGATGCAATTGATATTAATGAAAGATATATTTGTTGGTCTATGATCAGAGAAATCATTGGAAAAGGCAAAAAATTTGAAGGGTAAATGTGCAATGGCAAGTACTTTCATAGGCTATAAGAAACTAATAGCAAATGGGTTGAAAAACAACATAATCTTCACCGGATATCCAGTTATCGGTCGTCAAGGCAAAATGCAAACTTCTGGTTCATGCTTGTACTCGTCATCTAGCGATGTTTTGAACAGTTGTGCATGGGATCCACGCATTGATGGGTTATTCTTCTATGAAACCACTGCTATTTTCCCAGTAGACAAGTTCAGGGACTTCATCCACGATGTTAAAATGTTGAGGGACCTAAATCCAGAAAACTTTTGTGATGTCGACATTTACAATGGGTTTCTAATACGGTTCATCAAGGCATCAAGTGCGTATTTAGGTCAAGCTGTGGATTCGGTGGTGGTCGACTTTAACTACTATCGTGCCGACTCAGCGATGACCCCAAGGCTAAACCAAGATGTGATGGAGGAAGTGGAGCAAATGGCGTTTTTAAAGTATGAGGCAAGGCCACATTGGGCTAAAAATAGAAAAGTTGCATTTTCTAAGGTGTTAAACAAGTACAAAAATTTCAATAAGTTCTTGGCAGCTAAAAAGATGATGGATCCACAAAATATATTCACAAGTGAATGGTCGGATGAGTTGTTATTTGGGAGGCAAGTGGAGGATTTTGATGGATGTGCATTGGAAGGGGAGTGTGTATGCTCAGAGCATAGACATTGTAGTCCAACGAATGGCTATTTTTGTCAGTTTGGTCGTGTTTACAAAGAAGCACATGTTTGTAGATACTCACAATCATCCATGAGTTGACTTTTCTAATATACGTACATATATTTATATTTTGTTGTGTAACTCCATTACATGTCATAATACATATATATATATATATATATGATAACTACATTTTTTGCGGTATACCATTTTTTGCGTTGTTCTTGCACCATTTTTCATGTAGTTTTGCCCAGTATCCAAAAAAGGGTGTTTCTGACAGTTTATTTCAAGTTTATAGATAAATAGAAGAAATCTAATATTTGGCTTAAATTATAGATTTTATGTTTTATTGGATAAATAATTCGAAAACGAATACAATGTTTCTTTATGAAACAAAATCAAAGCTAAAACGAAGAAGTCATAGCAAAAATAGTTGCCACTGAGAGTTTCCAAGTGAGTTTGATGGCCATCGTGAGTTTTCTAGTTGGTTTTAGAATACGTGAGACTTTCACCATGAGTTAACTCTCGATTAAAGTCACGGCGATGGCTGGAAACGATTTTTCTTGCCTCTTTTCAGCTAGGGTTTGACACGTTCAACTCTTTATTCTCACAAGTGACTACAAGGGGTGACTTTGGGCAACACTGGATGACTATCTACCCAACATGGAGATGATGTACGTGGAAGAATAGAGTGTGAGATTGACGGAGATCAAGCCGTACTAACTTGCATTTAATGCAACGAGTATAAATATCTGAGAAGACTCCTCTTCTTAGATACTTAGATTTCTATTTATGGGGTTGATCCTCAAATCCCTCACTTTATGGAGAATGGACCTTTTGTCCTTACTACCATAGTTCAAGCAGTACCTACCACTGCCACCACTGTAGGGCCGCTCTTGAGATTTTGGATGCCCATGGCGAAGGACAAAAAATATGACCCTTTGTAATTGCGTGATCATCAATGAAGAGATTTCTCACATAGTAACTACAAGTTCTTGGTGTTCTTGACATAAACTTAATTGATTAGATTGTTGCTTACTTCATCTAATTGATTATTCGTTTATCTTTCACTCATTCGTTCATACTCCTTATTTCACTTTCGCTGCTTTACAATCTGCTAGAGTATTGTTTGATTGATAATCTGTATCACAAATTTAGATTTGGGATCCAACAATTGGTATCAAAGCAGAATTGAATTTCACATTAAATTGATCCAGTTTTGTGATATCGATTTTGTGAAAAGAACATCCATCTTTGATCTCTATTTCATTTTCTTCATCTCTTTTTGTTTATCCATGGCTACCACTGCAAAACAACTCCTTCATGAGTACTTGTTGGTCCCAATGAGGTGACCTTCAAGTAAGGATAGTGTTTGGGATTATAGAAGGGGGGGGGGGGGTTTGAATATAATCACACGAAATTTCACTTTTAAATTCTTTGTTATATTAACAATATGAATTTACAGATTGTTGCGGAAATAGAAAAGACAATAAGTCTAAACTAAACAATCTAAGCTTTCTTTCACTATGCACTAAAGTGAGAAGATAAGAAAAGAAAGAAGATAGAGGAAAATAAGAAAGAAAGGATTAGGGTATTTTTAGGATGAAGAAGAAGTATGGAGAACATCTCTTCAAGTCCTATTTATACCCAATGCATTAAATGCATGCAGACTCACTTTTGTGTACGTGTCACAATGTAAGTGGTCCTTTGTACTATTTACTATAAACAAATACTCTTTGCATGGTGTGCAAAAGAGGAAGTGTTTAAACAGTTGCCTTGAGGTCTGATAAGTACGGATGGAACAGTAAAGAGACTGTCCTTATGTACTTTTGTGTCAGTAAAGGCGGATAATCCTTTTGTGCATTAGACTAAGACATTACACTAATCCTTCAGGATCAGGATACTGATCAGTGAGTAGAGTCCTGAAACTGATGTTGTTCAGGGTCACTTGTATCCTGATGAATCTTTAGGATGTCATACGATATTGAGCATCTTGCTATCACTGAGTTCCGTCTTCAGATCACGAGCATGCTGTTCCTGTCATCAGCTAATTCTTCGACGTCGCTGATGGTTCTTTGAGTATGATCTTGATGTCTTCAGGAGGTCTTCACTTCAGTGGACAGGATCAGTAGACTGCAGAACAGACTCGTTCATCTCCTGATCCTGATCCTGATTACTATAAAAATAAGTTACAGCATAAGTAACATGGAATATCACTGAACAGACTCAGTGATAATTCCTCAAGCTATAACATAAGTAAAAACCTATTCACTAAGTAAAGATTCAGGATCATTATCATTTCATCAGGTCTTAGGAGAGCTGGATCAACAATCTCCCCCTAAATGATAATGATAAGACAATGGAGAAGTTGTCTAAGTCTAGAAAGAAAAAAAATTTCTAAGTCTAGATGAAACAGTAGGAAATAGAACTCATAAAGGTACATGTCCCATTTACTGTTTTGAGGGATCTTTTTCAGTACTATGATGGAGTAAAGTACAATGCACTGAATTGCATTTTCATTAATCTTAATAAGGTTACAAGAGTAAGGAAAATACACGAGTACATAAATGAAGTACTGAAAGAAACATTACAAAAATTCTAACTATCAGAGTCTTCACTAACTTCTTCAGTCTTGACTTTAATGGGAACAGGAGTTTCACTGAAGGCAATTCTGTGATCGAGGATAGCTCTGACAGTGCGAATGATTTCTTTATTATCTTGGTTTTTCTTATCCTTTTGAGCGATGAAGAGAACTGATACCAAGTGTTCATATGGTGCTTTGTGTAGCTCGCTGAAACGCTGAAAGCGAAGGATTTTGGAGTTGTCGCTTACACAAATACCATGAACAGGTTCTCTGATAACTTGTCCTTCAGAGAGAGAGAGAGACTCCTGTAGGGAAGCAAAGATCAAGCATCGAGAGGTCCAGTGGCTTGATAACAGTCCTGGGCATGCAAGGAGTGGGTCTCCTTGTCGAAGTGCCTGCTGATCTTTGAACAGGATGCTGAGGTAGTGCTGAAGAAGGTTGGAGTAAGTCATCAGGAATTTCAGTTGTTCTTCTGATGCGTGCTATAAGTCCATTTATGACTTCTTCTACTTCAGCCCTGTAGTTTCTATTGGCTTTTGGAAGTAGGCTTCTGATTTCGTTCCACTCTGACAAGTTGTATCGGTCTAACTTGTCAAGAGTGTGTTGCACATCCTTAACTCCTGAGCATTTGACGGTGATCCAGGTTTTTGCTCTCTTGCCGCGCGTTCGGCTAAGATGGATTCCTGAGATCGCAGCACCATGTTTCCTGAGGTGTAGACGATCTCGGCACCAGTCAAGCTCTGAGTTAACTTCTTCAGTCTGTTCCTCTGCATTTCTGTTGAAGACCTTCAGCGCGGCCTTCTGTGCTAGTAGAGGATCAGCACTTATTTCGTCGTCTTCTTCTACAAAGTCAGACGCGAGCCGTCTTGCGGCTTGGGCAGAAAGGAATGCTTCCTTTTGCTTTTTATTATGCTCCTCCTGAGCCTGTAGAGCGAGGTCGTACTCCTCCTGCGATAGATAGGCGAACTCGGAGTCCCAAGAGGTACGAAGAGGAATTTTTACTCTTGTACTCTCGAGTCGCTCTATCACGGCGTCTAAACGCCCATCCCTGTTCATAGTAGCAGAAGTGTCAGGGTAATTTTCTCCTTCAGATCTAGGAGAATTAGAGGGAGGAGATCTAGGGGAAGAAGCAGGGGTAGAGAAGTCATCAGAGATGAATTCATCATCTGATGATAGGCATATAGTTTCAGGAGGGGCTCGGATTTCAGGGGTTCTGGAGGAAGATGCTTCAGAGTTAAAGCGGGTTGGGTTTGAAGGAATGGATTCATGGTTTAGGGGAGTTACTCTGAATGTCATTCTGCTCAGTTCGGCTCGTGTCCGTTCTGATGGACTATTCTCCATAAGGCGAACAATCTCACCAGTGACAGAACCAAAGTTAACATCCTGAAATTCAGAGTCGGTTTGGTTTTTAGGTTCAGGGGTTGGTTCAGGAGTAGGTTGAGGTGTTGGTTCAGGGGTTGGTTGTTTGGGTGGTTGGTAGATAACCAGTTGTAGGTTATTTGTGGGTGAGTCTTCAGAGGAGGTGTCGAGGGTGATGGTTTCAGGGGTAGGTTTAGATTTAAGAAGAGTGGAGATGGGTTGGTTATCAGAAGATGAGGGAGAGGATGGAGGAATGGACATACCAGGTGCACTGGGGTTCTCCCCCTGAGAATGTGCAGGCCCTGGAGTGGGCGTTGATGCAGGAACCTTCTCGACTACGAAGTCGTCGTCCTCATCATCATCATCATCATCATCTTCATCATCATCCTCGTTCGTTCCCCTTCTTTAGTTGTTCTCCAATTAGTGGAGGGGGAATAGACGGAATGGTCTCGCTGCAGAGGAGGCTGTCTCTCCCCCTCAACAGGTGCCTGAGCCAGGGCGGCTGTTGAAACACACCTCTGAAGGAGAGAGACCATATCAGTTTGGAGTTTGCGAGTGATGAAGGACGAGGTGATCAGGGACTGTAGAATGTCCCTGTCAGCACTCGTAAACGCTGGCGGTGGCGTAGGAGCAGTGGTGATGGCGTTGACAGCGTTGGTGAGCCCAGTCACCTGCTCCTAGAGAGCGCGAAGCCCGACCTCTTGGGCATCCAACCTCTAAACCACTGTTGCTTGGAAAGTGGTGAGAGAGTTGGTGCTGTTGGTGATGGTGGTGGAGAGAGCATGCAGAGCAGTGGCCTTCAGGTCATCAATAGATGCCTGAAGGGAGTTGGAGGAGGTAGCCACTTGGGAAACCTTGTCATGGATAGTGTCCAGACAAGGAATCGTCAGTGTGACGGCCGTTGGTGGCGGAGTGGCGGCAGCAGCAGCAGCAGTGGCAGAGGCGGCGGCGGATTCAGCGGCAGTTGCTGCGGCCTTTGCTGAGGCAAGCTCCAGCTCCAAGGCCTGGAGACGAGCCTGGTGTGCATCCTCCTGCTATTGGAGTGCTGCGCGGGCCTCCTGTAGCTGTCGTTCAGCGGACTGACGACGAAGTTCAGCTGCACTCAGCTGTCGTTCGGAGTCCGTGAAGACGAAATCATTGAAGGGATCATCCTGGTGTAGTTGAGGATGTCTTTCAGCTGCTGCTCCTAAAGAACCTGTAACAGAAGTAGCTAAATGAGCACTAGAAGACTCAATAGCTTTCTCAGAAGAAAGAATAGCAATATTGTGCTTAGTAATATTACCTGAGGTTAGGAGGGCATCAGAGCGATTACCCTCTACATTCTCTGAGTGTTCTAGTAGAACAACCTCAGGTTCTTGTGGTTGAGGAGCAGGAGTATCTGCAGGTAAAGAATTTTTAGATAAAGGGGAAGGTTTATTAAAGATCTGAGGCAGGGTAAGATAGTATTTCTTACCAGCAGGAGCCTTCTTTTTCTTTTGCACCTTAGACTTGGCGCGTTTAGGCTGGGGAGGAGGAGAGGAGCCAGAAGGAGGTGGGCACTTCAGGAGCGCAGATGAAGTAGGTGCAGCTGGGGAAGTCAGTATTGGGTTAGCTACTGACATAGCATGCAGAGAAAGAGAAGAAGATGGTTTGGATGAGAGGGAAGAAATCATACCTTGGACAGGAGGAGAGGTGGGATGCTCTTCTACTTCTGGTTGTGGTTCAGGAACAACCAGAACAGTAGAGAGAGGAACGTCGTCAGGTTTTGGAGAAACCTGGTCCAGGAACTTTACGCCTAAGGCGTAGTTGTTGAAGTTGCCTTCTGTTGGGTAGGCAGAACCCATGTGTAGTGCCAGGACGGCGGAGAAGAACCTTGTGTAGGGGACGTTGACCACCCGGGTCCTGTGCTTGATCTTCTTGATCATGTCATCCCAGATGCAGCGAACATAGTCAAACTTGCGATTCTTGATCGCAGAGTAGACCATGTTTTGGATGACCATGGGGAATTGTTCTGTGCTCCCCGTCTTCCCTGTCAGACAGAGATCGAACGTGTTCCATATATAATAGAACGTAGCGTTCAGCCCCGTCTTGTGGACAGTAGCAGCAGTCTTGACTAGAGGGAAGCCTTCTTTCACAGGCCAATGGTAGCCTATGGCGTCCAGAAGTCGATAACTTCGTCAGTAGTGGGAGGAGGAGGAAATTTCTCCTTCTTGGGAAATTGGAGGACTTTCCGCAGGGTCCCGATGCCAAATGAAATGATGTCGTCCTTAATCTGGAACTTGATCACTTCATGCATTTTGCCCTTAGAGTTCCTCTCCTGGGCAGTGGTAGCAGTGGACCAGAGTTGGAGAAGAAGAGGTTTGTTGGGCGCTGGGTTGAGAGTGAAAGCCGTCTTCAGGGGACTGTTGAGAAGAAAGTCCCTGGCTGGCTTCAGGTAGTCCTTGTTGGCCGGTATGTCGAACTGGCCAATGAGATTGTTTGGCTTGAATTGTAGGTCATGCTGAGGGATGACCACCGGTAGGCTTCCAGAGGCGGTGAGTAGAGTGGTGGCCTCAGAGGAGAGCTGAGCGTCAAGAGATGTAGAAGTAGTAGCAGCCATCCTGTAAAAAACAAAAAATAACATATGTGGATGATTAAGAATCCAAAATATGCATTTTTCTTCACTTTTCAATGAACACAGAATATGTTCATAAAAGTGGTGAAATCCTTTATACTTGGAATGGATTAGATACCAAAATACACAAAAGGAATGTGTTTTGGTATTAAAGAGAACTTCTATTTTGATGAAGATATATCAAAATAGGAGTTTATGATTGTTCTTAAAAGAAATAAGAAAAATCATTTAAACAGTTTTAACAAAAATCTTAGAAGATTTTGGGAAAACTAAGATCAAACGAAGTGATCTTAGGGTTTTTGGAAAAACGTTTATCAAAATAAGTTGTTTTTAGAGAAGAATGTCAACTTAGATTGAGGAAAGAACAAAGAGTAAATACACTTACGATGATTCTTGAATAAGAATGTGGTGAGTGTGTGTTCTTGGTGTTCTTGAGAATGCAGATTAGAGAGTAAGAGCTTTCCTTGCTTTGAGTTCTTTGAGAGAGAATTGTAAGCGTAAAGAGAAAACTGGAGTACGAGTGAGGTTTTTATACCTCGTGGTAGGAGAGAGAAAATGGATGAAAGAGAAAAGAGCGGCTAATTTCAAACGTAATGATGAAAAAAGAAGTTCTACGCGCGTTCACGCGCCTGACACACGTCGTGGGGAACAGCAAACGTCCCATTACGTGTCAGTGCAGAAGAAAAGTTTGTTTTATTTGAAAAGCTAAAAACCACCTTTTCAGGGGATAATTCCATTTTGATGAAAGAAGTGTTTTCTTGGAATTAGAGTACTGTTTTGGGAAAATCCTCTTATCACATTAAATGCGATAAGGTTTCAGGAGCAGAGGTACTTACCTGAGAATCATCAGTATTCGGATTTTGAACAAAGATTTTGTAAGTACTGAATAGAGTTATCTTCTGATGAGAGTTTTGTTCAGGAGTTGTTAAGGAAAGAGTCCTGAGAAAAGTTATTCTATAGGATTTAACAACTGTTTGTCCTGATAAACTTCAATCATCAGGATTTAACATCCCAAGTTCACTGATGAGCATATTAAAACGCGTTACATCCAGTGGTTTGGTAAAGAGGTCAGCGAGCTGATATTCAGTAGGGACAAAATGGAGTTCAATATCACCATTCATCACATGATCCCTGATGAAGTGATATCTCACTTCAATGTGCTTTGTCTTGGAGTGTAAGACAGGATTGTTAGCGATGGCTATCGCTGAAGTGTTGTCACAATAGATAGGAATTTTTGAAAGTTGTATGTCATAGTCCTGAAGTTGATTTCTCAGCCACAGGACTTGAGCACAACATATTCCTGCTGCAACGTATTCAGCTTCAGCAGTTGATGTGGACACAGAGTTCTGTTTCTTGCTAGTCCAACTCACCAACTTGCCACCAAGTAGGTGACACCCACCAGTGGTGCTTTTCCTGTCGATCTTACATCCTGCAAAGTCACTATCAGAATAAGCTGTTAGATCGAACCCTGAGTCCTTGGAGTACCAAAGACCCAAATTAGGAGTTCCCTTCAGATATCTGAAGATCCGCTTTATAGCGGTCAGATGGGATTCTTTGGGTTCAGCCTGATAACGAGCACATAAATATGTAGAATACATGATATCAGGACGACTAGCTGTGAGATACAGCAGAGAGCCGATCATTCCTCTGTAGAGGGTCACATCAACAGGTTTCCCTTTGGAATCCTTGTCAAGTGATAGTGGAGGAGCCATTGGAGTCTTCATCGGTGTACATGATGTGAGATCGAATTTCTTCAACATATCAAGTACATATTTACCTTGATTGATAAAGATTCTGTTGATCCAGCTCTCCTAAGACCTGATGAAATGATAATGATCCTGAATCTTTACTTAGTGAATAGGTTTTACTTCTGTTCTAGCTTGAGGAATTATCACTGAGTATGTTCAGTGTTATTCCATGTTACTTATGCTGTAACTTATTTTTATAGTAATCAGGATCAGGATCAGGAGACGAACGAGTCTGTTCTGCAGTCTACTGATCCTGTCCACTGAAGTGAAGACCTACTGAAGACATCAAGATCATACTCAAAGAACCATCAGCGACGTCGAAGAATTAGCTGATGACAGGAACAGCATGCTCGTGATCTGAAGACGGAACTCAGTGATAGCAGGCTGCTCAATTTCGTATGACATCCTGAAGATTCATCAGGATACAAGTGACCCTGAACAACATCAGTTTCAGGATTCTACTCACTGATCAGTATCCTGATCCTGAAGGATTAGTGTAATGTCTTAGTCTAATGCACAAAAGGATTATCCCCCTTTACTGACACAAAAGTACATAAGGACAGTCTCTTTACTGTTCCCTCCGTACTTATCAGACCTCAAGGCAACTGTTTACACACTTCCTCTTTTGCACACCATGCAAAGAGTATTTGTTTATAGTATATAGTACAAAGGACCACTTACATTGTGACACGTACACAAAAGTGAGTCTGCATGCATTTATTGCATTGGGTATAAATAGGACTTGAAGAGATGTTCTCCATACTTCTTCTTCATCCTAAAAATACCCTAATCCTTTCTTTCTTTATTCCCTCTATCTTCTTTTCTTTATCTTCTCACTTAAGTGCATAGTGAAAGAAAGCTTAGATTGTTTAGTTTAGACTTAGTGTCTTCTCTATTTCCGCAACAATCTGTAAATTCATATTGTTAATACAACAAGAATTTAAAAGTGAAAATTTGTGTGATTATATTCAACCCCCCCTTCTATAATCCCAAACACTATCCTTGCTTGAAGGTCACCTTATTGGGACCAACAAGTGGTATCAGAGCAGATACAAGCTCTCATTTTCTTCTCTTAGAAAAATCTTGTGATCCTCTCTCCTAAATCCATGGCTCTTCAAGCTAAGGATAACTACTTTGATACCGGCTCTGCTGGAAAGCCTCCTAGGTTTAACAAAGACAACTTCTCTCTTTGGAAAACCAGGATGGAACTTTTCCTTTCTGGTTCTGATCCCCAGATTCCATACTTTCTGGAAAATGGACCACATGTGCCTACACAAACCGTCCACCCCATTCCTGCTGCAGGTGGCCAACCAGCTATACCTGAAAGGGAACTGGTAAAGCCTGTGACTGACTGGAATGACGAAGACAGACGCCTGGTCAATATTGACACTAAGGCTAGGTCTCTCATTGCCATGTCACTCCCTGACGATGTATTCCATTCTGTCTGTCACCTTCGATCTGCTAAAGAAATATGGGACACCCTCGGTGTTCAATATGAAGGTACTGTTGTTCTCATGGAATCAAGAAAGATTTTCTTGGTTCGTCAGTATGAAAGCTTCATTCATCAGAAGGATGAAACTCTCTCCCAGCTACATCAGAGATTCAACTGTCTTCTGATTGATCTGAAGACTATCGGTACTACCTATTCTAACTCCGAGGTGGTTACCAAGTTCATGGAAGCTCTTCCTGAACATTGGGAAATATACACCTCCTGCTTAACTATGTCAAAAGACATAAAGACACTCACACTAAGTGAGTTGTACGGTATTCTTCTTAACCGTGAACAACAGAAGAAACTGAAAAAGAATCTCATAAGAGATTCTAAAGATACCAAAAGTAACTCTGTTGCATTGGTCTCTGATTCAGTTCCTACTGTTGCTACTCCTTCTTCAGTAACTATTACTGAATTAGAATCCTCTGACTCTGACATGTCAGAAGATCCTGAATTCAATGAATCTCTTGCTTTATTAACTAGATCTTTTAAGAAGTTTGCCAAAAAGGGAAACTTCCACAAAAAGAAACATCTTACTATTACTGACAAGCCTAAATCAGAACCTGTTGATAAGGCTACTGCTATCTGCTACAACTGTCAGGGCAAAGGACACTTTGCTAATGATTGCAGGTACCGAAAAAGTCAGTTTGCTCCCTCCTCTGCCAAATCTTCTTCTAAGAATCCCAAGTACCAGAGCCTGAAGGACAAATACAAAAAGATGAAAATTCAGCGCAAGGGTAAAGGTCTTATCGCAGAAGACTGCGATTGGGATGATGTCTCCTCTGATGACTCATCTGATGAGGAAGATACTCAAGTGGCACTGATGGCCATTATTGAGGAACCTACCTTAGCTCTCATGGCTAAGATAGAAGAGGTCCCTGAAGAGGTTCCTACTCAGGCTCCTGAAGCTTCTTCTTCCACAACTCCTGAAGCTTCTACCTCTGCGACTGATTCTCCCAGTCAGGATAAGGGCATCTGGTACCTGGACAGTGGATGCTCTCGACATATGACTGGTTCTAAATCTGTCCTGGGTGGTGGTCCTTCAGTCTCAGGATCAAAATCTTTTTCCCAAAATCCTGTTCCCAGACTGAAGATTGACCTGAAGCAAAAGACTCAGGAGAAGAAACCAATTCCTCCTCTGTCCAATGCTAAAGGCATACTTGGTACTGGTCCTGCTCACTTGAAGTTCAAAGACTTCCTGGACCACACTAAACGCTTTCAATATCGCAAATGTTATCACTGTGGATTAAATGACCATATTGCGAGTAAGTGCCCTGATGCTACCAAAGCTGAAAAATCAGCTAAGGTAAAGAAAAATCCTAAGACTGATAATTCAGTCAAAGGAAAGAAGGTTGTCAAGACTGTCTCTTCAGTCAAGACTCCAGCCTCAAGAACTGATAAATCAGTTAAGGCTGCCACTGACTCCACCAGTCCTACTGATACTTCTGGATCCATAGTTCTATGGGTACCAAGAAAAACTTAAACTCTAAATTTTACAGGATAAGGGCATCTGGTACCTGGACAGTGGATGCTCTCGACATATGACTGGTTCTAAATTTGTCCTCTCTAACTACCGCGAAGAAAGAGGTCCTGCAGTGACCTTTGGTGGAAACGGTAAAGGCCAAACCCGAGGTTATGGCACACTGACCAACGGAGTAACTACGTTCAAAAGAGTTGCTTATGTTGATTAATATCACGCAAAGCATCATCTATTTCTTTTGGTTCATTTTCAGAGATGAAGTTAACGTAAAGACAGATGTTACCAGATTGGCGTCGAGTCTTAATGCCAGAGGAGGGATTACCAAGAACTTGATCAATGGGATGATCCTTGGTCCATCGAAGAGCAGGTGGCTGATACACCTGTCCTGAAGTGGAAGCTTCATTTACTGATGGATCAGGGAGAAGATTAGTAGGCGTAGGCTCACTAACAGTGGTTTGAGAAAAGTCTTCACTGTTAGTGGGTTGATCAGGTTCAGTTGGTGTGATTTGGGTAATTGGAGTGGCATTTATCAGAGGTGGAATGTGTATATCAGTGGGTGGTATTGGAGGATCTTCTTCAAAACCATCAGGAAGGTTTTGAGGAGATGGATCAACAATAGGAGGTTCAGGAACTTGAAAGAAAGAGTCAGCCCACTGATTTATTTTCAGAGTTTTCATGAGGGTGAGGAAAAGTAGGACCCGATTCATCAAACTTGACATGAATCGTTTCCTCTATGGCTTGTCTTCGTTTGTTGAACACACGGTAGGTTTTAGAGATAGAGGAGTATCCAAGAAAGATTCCATCATCAGACTTGGAATCGAACTTTCCAAGGTTATCTTTGTTGTTCAGGATGTAGCAGACACAACCAAAGATATGGAGATGTTCGATAGAGGGTTTCCTGTTACGAAAGAGTTCGTAAGGAGTTCTTCTGAAGCGCTTTACTATCAGAGATCTGTTCTGAGTATAGCAAGCTGTGTTAACAGCTTCTGCCCAGAATTGAGTAGCAAGGTTGGCTTCACTCAACATTGATCATGCAGCTTCAATCAGGGTTCTGTTTCGTCTTTCAGCAACGCCATTTTGCTGAGGAGTTCTCACAGATGAGAAGTTCTGAGAAATACCTTTCTGATCGAAGAAGGTTTCTAGGGTACTGTTTTTGAATTCAGTTCCGTGGTCACTCCTGATTGATCGAACAGTAAGGTTGTTGAGTCTTTCCATCTTTCTGACGAACAGAATGATTTCTTCAGGAGCATCACTCTTGGATCGAAGAAAGAACACCCAAGTATATCTGGAATATTCATCAACGATTACCAGAGTATATTTCTTTCCAGCAATGGATTGGACGTTGACTGATCCAAAGAGATCCATGTGGAGAAGTTGTAGAGGAGAGCTGATGGAGGAAATCTGCTTGGACTTGAAGCTAGCCCTGGTCTGTTTTCCTTTCTCACATGCTGAACAAAGAGATACCTTTGTATAGCGAAAGTCAGGAAGACCAATGACAAGATTGTTGATGCAGAGTTGATTCAGCGTCTTGAAGTTGAGATGAGAAAGACGCTTGTGCCAAAGCCAATTTGTATCAGAGGAAGCACGAGATACAAAGCAACTCTTCAACATAAGCAACTCTTTTGAACGTAGTTACTCCGTTGGTCAGTGTGCCATAACCTCGGGTTTGGCCTTTACCGTTTCCACCAAAGGTCACTGCAGGACCTCTTTCTTCGCGGTAGTTAGAGAGGACAGATTTAGAACCAGTCATATGTCGAGAGCATCCACTGTCCAGATACCAGATGCCCTTATCCTGTAAAATTTAGAGTTTAAGTTTTTCTTGGTACCCATAGAACTATGGATCCAGAAGTATCAGTAGGTCTGGTGGAGTTAGTGGCAACCTTTACTGAATTACCAGTACTCGAGGCTGGAGTCTTGACTGCAGAGACAGTCTTGACAACCTTCTTTCCTTTGACTGAATTATCAGTCTTAGGAAATTTCTTTACCTTAGCTGATTTTTCAGCTTTGGTAGCATCAGGACACTTACTCGCAATATGGTCATTTAATCCACAGTGATAACATTTGCGATATTGAAAGCGTTTAGTGAGGTCCAGGAAGTCTTTGAACTTCAAATGAGCAGGACCAGTACCAAGTATGCCTTTAGCATTGGACAGAGGAGGAATTGGTTTCTTCTCCAGGGTCCTTTGCTTTAGGTCAATCTTCAGTCTAGGAGCAGGACTCTGAGAAAAGGATTTTGATCCTGAGACTGAAGGACCACCACCTAGAACTTTGTTATTGGGTTTAGGACTCTTGGTCTTTGAAGGTGTAACATTCTTGGCTTTTTCCTTACCTGTATTCTTTTTGCTCTTAGGAGCACCTTCAGTGTGTGTGTTGGAAGAAGAAGGGATGTTTTCAGGGGCATTAGGATCAGGGATAGAACAAACAAACATTCCAAACTTAAGCATGGAACAATCAGGTCGAGTACATCCACTAGTGAATCCAAGACCCTTCTTGTTTTTAACATTTCTCCCTGAGGCTAATATTTCATCAACCTTCTCAGAGGCGTTACTCCATCCCTTGATGGTGACTTTTTCAGCATTAAGCTCAGCCAAGGCTCTTTCTTTGGCAGAAAGAGCCTTTTCTCTCTCGATACAGAGAGTCTGATTAACAGTGACCTGATCCTTATAACTTTCTTCCAGAATGGTAAGTTGTTTTATCTTTTCTTGACACTCTCTGAGTTGATCACGAAGATCAATGTTCATTTTCTCAGCAGAGGTTTTACCATTCAGGGCTTTATAGAGATCAAGGGTTACAAGGTCAAGCTGAGTTAGGCTTTCAAGAGGGACAATAGGAATTTTTACCTGACTGGAAGAATCAGTAGCAGAGGTGGAAGCTTCAGGAGCTTCAGTAGGAACCTCTTCAGGAACCTCTTCTATCTTAGCCATAAGAGCTAAGGTAGGTTCTTCAACAATGGCCATCAGTGCCACTGGAGTAGAGTCTTCCTCATCAGATGACTCATCAGAGGAGACGTCATCCCAATCGCAGTCTTCTGCGATAAGACCTTTACCTTTGCGCTGAATTTTCATCTTCTTGTATTTTTCTTTCAGGCGCTGGTATTTGGGGTTCTTAGAGGAAGATTTGGCAGAAGACGGAGCAAACTGACTTTTCCTGTACCTGCAATCATTAGCAAAGTGTCCTTTGCCCTGACAGTTGTAGCAGATGGCAGTAGCCTTATCAACAGGTTCTGATTTAGGCTTGTCAGTTATAGAGAGAGGTTTCTTTTTATGGAAGTTTCCCTTTTTGGCAAACTTTTTAAAAGATCTAGTTAATAAAGCAAGAGATTCATTGAATTCAGGATCTTCTGACATGTCAGAGTCAGAGGATTCTAATTCAGTAATAGTTACAGAAGAAGAAGTGGCAACAGGAGTAACTGAATCAGAGACCAGTGCAACAGTGTTAGTTTTGGGCTCTTTAGTATCTCTTATGAGATTCTTTTTCAGTTTCTTCTGTTGTTCGCGGTTTAGAAGAATACCGTACAGCTCACTTAAAGTGAGTGTCTTTATGTCTTTGGACATAGTTAAGCAGGAGGTGTAAACTTCCCAATGTTCAGGAAGAGCTTCCATGAACTTGGTAACCACCTCAGAGTTGGGATAGACAGTACCGATAGTCTTCAGGTCAATCAGGAGACAGTTGAATCTCTGATGTAGCTGGGAGAGAGTTTCATCCTTCTGATGAATAAAGCTTTCATACTGGCGAACCAAGAAAATCTTTCTTGATTCCATGAGAACAGCAGTACCTTCGTATTGGACACAGAGAGTGTCCCAAATCTCTTTGGCAGAGCGAAGGTGACAGACAGAGTGGAAGACGTCATCAGGGAGTGACATGGCAATGAGAGATCTAGCCTTTGTGTCAATGTTGACAAGGCGCCTATCTTCCTCATTCCAGTCAGTCACTGGCTTCACCAGTTCCCTGGCGGGTATAGCAGGTTGACCGTCAGCAGCAGGAATAGCATGGACAGGCTGTGTAGGCACATGCGGTCCATTTTCCAGAAAGAATGGAATCTGGGGATCAGAACCAGATAGAAAGAGTTCCATCCTGGTTTTCCAAAGAGCAAAGTTGTCTTTGTTAAACCTAGGAGGTTTTCCAGAAGAGCCGGTATCAAAGTAGTTATCCTTAGCTTGAAGAGCCATGGATTATGAGAAGAGAGGATCACAAGATTTTTCTTAGGGAAGAAAATGAGAGCTTGTATTGGCTCTGATACCACTTGTTGGTCCCAATGAGGTGACCTTCAAGTAAGGATAGTTTTTGGGATTATAGAAGGGGGGGGGGGTTGAATATAATCACACAAAATTTCACTTTTAAATTCTTTGTTATATTAACAATATGAATTTACAGATTGTTGCGGAAATAGAAAAGACAATAAGTCTAAACTAAACAATCTAAGCTTTCTTTCACTATGCACTAAAGTGAGAAGATAAGAAAAGAAAGAAGATAGAGGAAAATAAGAAAGAAAGGATTAGGGTACTTTTAGGATGAAGAAGAAGTATGGAGAACATCTCTTCAAGTCCTATTTATACCCAATGCATTAAATGCATGCAGACTCACTTTTGTGTACGTGTCACAATGTAAGTGGTCCTTTGTACTATTTACTATAAACAAATACTCTTTGCATGGTGTGCAAAAGAGGAAGTGTGTAAACAGTTGCCTTGAGGTCTGATAAGTACGGATGGAACAGTAAAGAGACTGTCCTTATGTACTTTTGTGTCAGTAAAGGCGGATAATCCTTTTGTGCATTAGACTAAGACATTACATTAATCCTTCAGGATCAGGACACTGATCAGTGAGTAGAGTCCTGAAACTGATGTTGTTCAGGGTCACTTGTATCCTGATGAATCTTCAGGATGTCATACGATATTGAGCAACTTGCTATCACTGAGTTCCGTCTTCAGATCACGAGCATGCTGTTCCTGTCATCAGCTAATTCTTCGACGTCGCTGATGGTTCTTTGAGTATGATCTTGATGTCTTCAGGAGGTCTTCACTTCAGTGGACAGGATCAGTAGACTGCAGAACAGACTCGTTCATCTCCTGATCCTGATCCTGATTACTATAAAAATAAGTTACAGCATAAGTAACATGGAATATCACTGAACAGACTCAGTGATAATTCCTCAAGCTATAACAGAAGTAAAAACCTATTCACTAAGTAAAGATTCAGGATCATTATCATTTCATCAGGTCTTAGGAGAGCTGGATCAACAGTACTGGATCTCAACTCTTTCTTGAGATGAATACCAACAATGGAAAATTTGAGTGGTTTCATTTCTTGAAGAGATTCATCCTAAAATCACTGAATATCTTCACAATCTCCCACATATTCCCATGAAACTCATTCCTAGAGTTCTTGCTACTGCAACTACACCTGAAATACCTGAATCCAGTAAACCCAAGCCTGTAAATGAATAGAGTGATGCAGATCAAGAGATTATTGACTTGAGTGCTAAGTACAAAAGATTGTTGATCATGGCAATTCCAAATGATATCTTTGAATCTCTTGATTCATGTGAGACATCTATGGAACTATGGGCTGATAGCTTGAAGGTTGTCTCAAAACTCTCAAGAACAATCGAGCCATTTGCATCAATGAGTATCATGACTTCAAGGCCTTGGAAAATGAGTAACTGAAATATACTTATTCCAGGTTCAATACCTTGATCAGTAAGTGCAAAAGGTTTGGTGTTACTCGTACAAGTGAAGAAAGCGATGCTCTTTTCTTAAAGAGTTTAGGTGAAGAATGGAATTCATCTGACCATGTCCATGCAATCCACATTAGATCTATAAATTTGGTCTTTATCAGATCTTTATGGTACTCTTGTGAGTTAAGAACCACAAGTTCTAAAGATGAAGAATTAGATTGGTGGACCTCTGGCTTTAGTTGGAAAGACCAAAGAGGATGACGGCTCTGAGAAGAAAGGAAAAGTGGTAAAGTTAAAGAAGGGAGAGAAGAAAAAGAAGGTGCTCTATGTTGAAAGTGATGAATGTTAGATGTATAATTGTATATAACCCCACGAGCCCACGGGCTTTAGGCATCTTCCTTGTAACCTATGTATAAGTAGCTTAGTTTTCCTCTTTCTGTAGTTTTGTATCCTTT
>CM058044.1:11650403-11682148 GCA_030169165.1 Centaurea solstitialis | reverse complement strand
AAGGTTCGTATTATTTATTTGTAACCTTCACAACATTTGAGCTGTGAAGGTTTCGTTTTTTACCTTGCTTTGGATTGTTTTACCTCGAAAGTGTTTTTGAGTTTCGTGTCAGGTTTATTCTCTATCACTAGATTCCAATTTTATAGTTTTATGAGTTTATATGCAACACAAATATTAATTTGAACACTGTCAAAATAAAATTATTTAGTCAAAATAATTTTGTTAAAACTCGATAATTATCTTGATTATATTTTATATTTTATTATGCAAATATTAAGTTGAACATTTCAAATTATAATTTATAACTCAATCATTATCTTGTTTTTTAAGAATACTAAATTAGTGAGATTATCGTGGTTTTTTTAATAAAATGACACGTGTCAATTAGATAAGCTAAATGTACCGAAAGTGTAAAATTCGTCTAGATACATGTTTAGGCGGGAAAATTCTGAAATCGACTCACCAGACGACGACACGTGCCAGTCCAGTTACTTATTTATTATATATAGATGAGATGTTTATCCACTATAATTTAAATTGATTACTATAATAATAAAAAAACAATTATTATTATTATTATATAGTAATGATAAGGTAATTTAAAGATAATGATAAGGTAAGTTTGTTATATTTAATTGGCAAAATACATGTGGCATGACGTGTCAACAAATGACACATAAGCATAAATGAATTGATAACGTAAAAGCGTCCAGGTACATGTTTAGGCGGGAAAAATCAGAAACCAGTTCACCAAAGCACAAGATGTGGCATCCAGTTAATCTTTTATTATATATACATATAATATATGAGAAAGGTTCAAACAAGAACAAAATCAATTTGCAAGAACAAAGGAACAATTCTGGATCACATGTGATGTGGGTCCCACATAATAAAAAATCATATATGATTTAGTGGTGGGACCCACCTGAGTCATATATGATTTTTTATTATGTGGGACCCACATGGGCCCACATCAATGTGTGGCTCAAAATGGGTTCCTTTGTTCTTGCAAATACCCTTGTTCTTGTATGAACCTACCTCTATAATATATATATATATATATATATATATTCTTGTGGTCCATCTTACAAGTTAAATCTTGAAAAGCTACACAGGGTTTCTATAATTTTTTTTAGTAGGAATATATATTTCAATGGTCATTTTACGAGTTAAGTCGTGAAAAGCTGCATAGACATTCTTTTGAAATTTCCGGTCTTGTAATTAGTAACTTTATCCTGTCCCAGACAGTCTCCGTTTGCTCCATTTTTACGATCTTTCCCCATAATTTTGATTCGAGTCTCTCTTTGTATATGGAGATCAGGGGCTTAGGCAAGAGGTTATTGTGGACTTGGTTGAACAGTGCCGTACGTACAAGCAAAGAGTGGTACACCTTGTGAACTCAACTTCGTAAGGCCTTGTATAACTTCTCTTACCACATTATGCATCAACATCTGCACCTAATAACTTCCATTGCTGGCTTTATTTCTATGTTTTTAATTTTTCATCATCATACTATACAACGAAGAATTTTCTTTCAAATTTGATATGGAAGCAAACTACTGATCGAACTTTAAAATAATATGTCTATATGTATGTGTAATGTTTGCTGACTGTCTTTAGAATGTTAAACCTGAAAATCGACTTTATAGTTCATAAGTTTCAACCAGTCCAAAAAACATCACAGAAATTTGAAGAAGGATATATATGTACATTACAAATTTAGGTGCATAAATATCTGTAAAATAAGTTGTGAAACTGATACTGCACCAGTTTTCAGCCTCGAGCACCCTTTATGCACGTTGTAAATAAAACTTTTTAACATGACACAACTGACTACTGTTGAAAACTTATGCAGATATTACTGCCCATCTACTCCCTATTAGCTAAATTTTCTTCTGCTGTAATTTAAAGTGATAATATGGAACCCCTCCATTAATTGCCTCAGCTGGAGAGCAAGGCTGTTTTTGATCAGTTTCTAGATCCAAGATGAAAGCTTTACATTTTTAATAACGAATACAATTATCATAACAACATATATCTTAATCTCAATCTCTAGTTGAGTATATCATTTTCACTTGTATGTAACAGGGATGAATCACTTTTATGTCAAGGCTTAGCTCTGAATGATGACCTGCAGCGGGTTCTAACCAAACACGAAGCACTTGTTTCGGGCACTTCTCTTCCATCAGACAAACCAAAGACCGAAACTAGTCAAGCATTGGTACCTGTTGATACTCTGCTTATTGATACCGAAGACACCAAACAACCTGGGTAATCTTACTTAATTCCTCTTCTTCCAATTTTATGTAATGTATACCCTACAATACATTATGGAAAAGTTGCCTCATTGTGTTTATAATACAACTGTTTTGTTTTCCTAGGTTGATGTAAGTATGTAACAATGCCATTTTGTTATTTTGCTTTAAGATTATCAGTCAAGTATATTTAGGGCCTGTCTGTTAGCAGCTTACTGAGCTTAATGAGACTCACAACTTAATCTTTTAGTTATATATGACTATTTGGTAGTGGCTTAATGGTATAGGAAGTGGCTTATTCAGTAACCTTTTAAGGGGAAGCGTTATGCAGAAAGCCAATTTTTTTTTCTTCCAAATCTGTCACTCTCGTATAAAAACATGTTTCTTCCATTTATTAGAAAACACTCCCCAACAAAAACCTTCCGGATCTATACAGACTGATTAATCCACACAGACAACTTTATCCATACAGCACTCGGGCCCGTTTGTTAGCAGCTTAATTGGCTTAACGGGACTCGCAACTTATTTGGTTAACTATACATGACTGTTTGGTAGTGGCTTAATGATATAGAAAGTGGCTTATTTAATAAGCTTTTAGTAGAGCTTTTTGCAGAAAGCCAGGTTTTTTTTTTTCACTCTCCCATCCCAACTAAACACGTTCCTTCCATCTATGAAGAAACTGTCACAGACAAAAACCTTCTCAGTCCATACAGATAGATTAATCCACACAAACAACTTTATCCATACAACACTTGGGGCCTGTTTGGTTAACATTCCATTAAGTCCTGTATGGATAAATCTGTCTGTCTGGATTAATATAACTTGTTGTTTGTTTGTTGTGCTGAATAAATTGTCTGAACGTTAGAAATGACTATTTTAACCCTCATTGTATAATTTAGCTCTTAAATTTTATCAAACGAATTTTTCCCCTGGTGTTTTACCAACTTCCATATTTTTAAAACCCACACTCAAAATCAATCTTCATTCCACAAAAATTCAAGATTTTTGCGCAATAAGAAATCTCAAAAGATAAGCAACAATGGCAGAAAAAGACGAGCACCAACAGAAACCGCACCTACGAACTCCGGCAAGCAATAGGTGCGGCGAAGAACTCCGGCAATAAGCAGCTGTGACAGGGAACTCCAGCGAGCAGCAGGTGCAACGGCGAACTTCGGCGAGCAGCAGGTGCAAGTGTGCAATGGCGAACTCCGACTAGCAGAAGGTGCGACGGCGAACTCCGACTAGCAGAAGGTGCGACGGCGAACTCCGACGAGCAGCAGGTGCGACGGTAAACTCCGACCAGCAGCAGGTGCGACGGCGAACTCCGACCAGCATTCTCCTGTTCCCGTGTGGCGGCTTGGATGATGAGACTATGAGAGGCTTTTTGTGGGAGGTTTTTTTTAATTAGAGCTGAGCGAGTGTTTTATTTAAGAGGGTAAAATGGGAAAGACCATGGCTGAGTGGATAAATTCCAACTCTCAAAGCTGAGCGAATCAGTTACTATTTTTTTCACTAAGCCACCACCAAACAACTCGTTTGAGCTGAGCGAATAAGCTCAAGACTCCATTAAGCCACTTAAGCCACTACCAAACTGGCCCTTAATGGAAAACTGATACGAACCAAATAGGTAAAACAAAAAGAAAATATGAAGATAGAATGATCGACGTTCAAGAGGTCGATCGGCTCTCCCACGGTTTACTTTCGAGAGGTAAACCACTCTCCAATAATATCAAAATCACCAATCAAAATTATGCATAATAAAATTACAATCCTAATAGCCTATTTATAACAAAAAGATATCCTAATATAACTTATTGCTAATCTTTACTTAATATAATACATACCAAATAAAAGATATCATAATATTACCCTAAAATAAAATACCATAAATAATATTTCCTAATTCATGTCGTATCAAAAACCAACCAAACAGCTCGTTAACCTCTTTTTATTATGTGCAGGTCTACCTCTGTTGCTGCTGCTGGTGCTGAGGCAGATTTGCTCGCCATTACAGTTACAACCAACGGACCACCAGCAACTCCAACAACGGTCAATGCCAAGTTTGACCTGTTAAGTGGAGACGACTTTAGCTCCCCGACTCCTGAAAATTCGCTAGCTATCGTACCAACCGGTGAGCCCACGTCTAGTGGTGCCCCTGCATCATCTCAGAACAATGCGCTAGCCCTTGTGGATATGCTTTCTCAAAATAATGTGCCAAATGGTTCGGCTGCTGGACAAACGTATTCTTCACCTCAATTTCAACAGTCACAAAACTTTCCGTCAAACCAAAACTCACTTTACGCGAATGCCAGTATTCCCAATACCGTGCCACCCCAATATGACAACAATCAAGGAGGATCTACTTCGTCATGGAATGGGCATATGCCACAACAACAGCCGTTGCAAGACCCGCCTTTACCTGCTTACGGTAAGAAACATTTTGTTACGTATTCATCTTTCTCAGTTTCCTAAAACTACTATTTTCGTCGTAGATGTTTGCGATCAACACAAACCAACCTAGGCTAGTGTATCCCAAGTTCCCAACTAGAGGTGGGGTCAAAGAGCATTTTCCAACGGCTTCTTCAAAATGGAAAAAATTAGGAGAAAGTAGGAGAGTGCAAAAATCTCCAAATTTGGCAGTGTTGTAAAACTCAGCCTAGGCGGCCGAGTACTCTGCGATTACTCGGTACTCGGTCAAACTCGGGCAACTCGGCGATTACTTGGTTAAAAACTCTGTCAAACTCGGTCGAAAAATAATAATAATACTAGAACAAATATTTTTATTTGAAGTATTTGAGTTTTCAAACAATAAAGTTGGTGTTTTTAAACATATATATTGGATGCTAAAAACAATCATTTTTATATTTTATATTTATGATATATGAACTTGTTATATGTATAATTCTCAAATTTATACATAAAAATCCCAATCCGAGTACTCCTCGCGTACTCCCCACCTAATCCGAGTACTTGTTACAAGGGGTTCGGCCGCCCGAGTACCACATGTCGGATTTTGCAACATTGAAATTTGGAGAGCTCTCCAAAAATGATTACCGTGAGAGAGAAATGGTTTATGGTTTTTTATTATATTTCTCCAGTAAGAGTTTTTGAAATGAAATGTTTAGGAGAGAAATAATATTTTAATTGATATATGTAATATTTTAATAATATAAGTAATGATGTTATCTCCAAAATAAAGAATCTGTTGGAGTTGAATGCACTTTTTATCAGGGGTGTAAATAGGTCGGGTTAGGTTGGGTTCGGGTTCAACCCATTTATTAATTGGGTTGAAAATCTCAACTCAACCCAACCCATTTAGTTATATGGGTTGAGATTTTCAACCCAACCCAACCTGATGGGTTGATGGGTTGGTAGCGGGTTGACCTGTTTATGGTTTGATGGGTTGGTAGCGGGTTGAACCTGGGTTGACCCATTTAATTTAAACTTTAAATTTTCTCAAAACCCCATTCAACAATCTGAAATTTATACCTATGATATAGATTGTGAAATCGGTTTCGGTAACTTACTGTTTCGTGGTCGATGTTTGGTAATAGTCACTAGTGGGGAAGGCGAAGTCTACCGACTGTCCATTAAATTTTCTTCCGATGGAGGTGGCGCTGGCAAAGTTTGAACTTTGAAATTGAAGATGGAAAGGAATAAGCTAGAAAGTGATATAGAAATAAGAAAATGGAATAGACTAGAGAGTGTTTTAGGTTTAGGGAATTAGGGTTATATCATTTCTTTTAGTTTTCTTATTATTTATTATTTTAAGTTTATGTTAAAATATAAAATTAAATTAAATAATATGTTAAATGGGTTACAAACAGGTTAGAAATGGGTTGAGCGCAGGTTACTAGTGGGTTGAAACCAGGTTGTAAATGGGTTAAAATTGGGTTGTAAATGGGTTGGGTTCGGGTTGTAAACAGGTTGAAAATCTCAACCCAACCCAGACCCAATAAATAAATGGGTTAGGCGGGTTGACCCAATTAACTTAAACGGGTTGAAAATCTCAACTCAACCTGCTACTATTGGGTTGGGTTCGGGTTGGGTTGGCGGGTTGGGTCATTTTTTGACAGCCCTACTTTTTATAGAGATTTTGGACCGATTCTTCATTTTAGAGTATTTGTTGGAGATGCTCTAAGAAAGGTAAGATGTATGAAAATCTGTCCTCTACCTTGTGGCTGGTTGCCGGGAAGCTCTAATCAGGTAAGACTCTGCCCTCACTTACCGGGTAAGACTCTTGATCATTATTTCGCTCTTACCAGGTAAGATTCTCGGTCTTTGCCATATTCACCAATTAAGGCGATATAACTTGGTAAGCGCGCTTACCCGTGTAAGTGTTTAGTAAACGGCCCCTGAGTTAGGTTTAATATTGGGTACAAGGTCATGGATTTGCATGTGATTTGCATGTTGATGAACATCATGTTTCTGAGGGAGGTTACTCAAAAGATGGAAAACTGAGGAACACCCTCGTAGCCCTCCATCTGGACTGTATGTACTTGTGCGTTACAGTAAATTAAGTTGTTTTTTGGTTTTTATACGCAGGTGCATGATGCACCTGTTCATACTCATGTATGCATATTACAAATTACGTCTATGCACAAGTGCATATGGTCCAGATGGATGGCTACGCGGGTTTCTCGATTTTTCGTTTTTTTGAGGTTTTCTCTTAAACCTAACTGTATATCTACTTTTGTTGGACAGGTGCGCCAACCAGTGAAGGACTACCACCACCACCTTGGGAAGCTCAGTCTACGGACGATAACCAATCAGGAGGCCCTCAATACTCTCAACCTCATATGTTGCAAACTAATGATCAAGGAATGGGCATGTACTTGCAGCCGCCAGTCACAGGGGGCGGCAGCCACCTGCCGCCGTTGAACCACCACCAGCCGCAGGCCGTGTATCCTCAACAACAATTTCAAGGACAACAGATGATGGGCATGATCCCAAATCAGCAAATTCAAATGCAACCTGCTCAAATGTATTCTCCCCAAATGCAAATTGCTCCCCAAATGCAAATGGCTCAACAATACGGCTACGGCTATGGCTATGGATACGGGCAGCAGCAAAACGGTCAGTTTCTTGATCAGAGAATGGCAGGGTTAAGTGTGGGAAATGATACAGTGTACACAGGTCCGTCCATGGCTAATGCGTCTTACGTGCACGTGCCATCTGGGAAGCCAATGAAGGCAGAAGACAAGCTTTTCGGGGATTTGGTTGATTTTGCGAAAGTTAAGCCCAAAACGACTCCGGGTAGAGCTGGGAGTATGTGATCTCCTTATATACTTGCTTTCTTTTTATGAAAATGGTTTTGGTTTTTAGTCTTGTTTTTGAGCTTTGTATTTGTTATTTTCCTCGCATTTTATGTACATTGCATGTTTGAGGAAAACTGAGAACATTTCTTTCGAATAAGGTTTTTCATGCTCTTGTGTTCTTTTAACTGGATTCTATTCAAACCTAAAATTGCAATTTTTGAAATTTGGAAAAAAGATTAACAGAAGAACAGTTCAGCTCTGGTTTGAAGGGTTTTGCTCATGTAAATGAAATGATTGGATAATTACACTTTACTTGATTTAAATACAATCTAAAAATAGTTATTAGCATAGTTGTTGGAGATGTTCTAATAATATTTGTTGCTATAAATTTTTTTTTAATATGGGTTTAGTTCACGAAAGTGTATCCAACTTGTCACGAAAAGTTATTGTATGTATTGTACTTTCATTTTTACCATTTGGCGTATCAAACTATCAAAACGTACCATTTAATGTATTTCGTGACAAGTTGGATACACTTTCACGACAAGTTTGATACATCAAAATGATGAGTTTTAATAAAGTTGGATACATACAATAACCAATTCTTAAACTATGATATGTCAAATGGTAAAAATGGAAGTACAGTACATACAATAACTTTTCGTGACAAGTTGGATACACTTTCGTGAAGTAAACCCTATTAATATTGTCCATTGTCATAAAATTTCTTTGGGGGTGTTTGGGATTACTTATATGAAACAATTCATGTTTTCTTTTATGTTAAAATGTTTATTAACTTATGTGGTGTGGAAAAGAGTTTCATAAAAATTCTTTATATTAACATATTGTTTTACTAAAATGTGATAAGCAAATAAGTTGTGTTTAGGAAGCGTTTACTTAATGCTTACTTACTCGGTAAATGATTAACGGGTCAATATACCTTACGAAATGAAAATACAAGCACCAGAATCTTACCAGGTAAGAGTGATAATATGAACTGAGTCTTACCTTATAAGTGAGATCGATAACTCTTACCCGGTAAGCGCTTGTTGAGTAGATTGTTACATATGATACAATTTTGACAGACTATAATATTGTTTGATATGGTAGGTGATAGTGTTCAATAATACACTTACTAGGTAAGGGTTCAAGTAAACAACCCTTAGTGTTTGTCAAATTTTTGCAATCAAAAGATCGATACCCAAATTAAAGAGAAATCAGTATTATAATCATAATTATTATTTTCATTTACATAATCATTTGCAACAACTATATATACAACGGTAACATACATTTGCAACTATATTTTGCACCATAACCCATTAAGCTATATCTCATCATACTCCGTCTACTTTTGTGAGTTCATCTGATCAAGAGGGTTCTTCTAAAGATGCTTCATCCAATTATAATTCTCGTAATTGTAACATCCCTATAATTATTTTATTTTATTTTTACTTTTATTTTATTATTCTTAATATTATATTATTAAGAGAAGATAATTACCAAAAACTTGAATTGGAGTTGGTTTGGGAGTTATCTGAGTTTTAAAAAATAAAATAAAAACGTGTATATATCCTAGGAAAGTTGGTTGTGAGTTTCCATTTATTTTGGAGTGAGATAGAGACGGGAGAGAGAGAGAGTGGCAGACGAGAAAAAGAGAGAGAGAGAGAACTAGCCGGAGAAGAAGGTTTTCGCCGGAAAAGAGAGGTGGTAATCGGTGATTGTCTCTGTCGTAAGGTAAGATCGAACTCTCTTGTCGTCTCACTCCTTGTTTGTGGTCGAGATTGGTGGCCGGCGGTGACGACGTCGCTCCGGCGACGTGTTATTCACCGCCGATGCTTGCGGCTTGGCTTGAGGCTGCTCCAGTCCGTGTCTGGTGCTGTTATGAGCTCGCATCGCGAGACTGGTAGTACCGTGGTACTCGCGCCGCGAAGAGGTGGCAGCAGTTCGCAAAGGTGAGTCGAGTTAGTAGATCCGTTAGTCCCGTGCGATGTCTTGACTCCTTTAAGCTAGCGTCGTTAAAATTGTGATTTGCTGAATTTGAGTTGAATAGATGGATCGGTTTAGGTTCCGTCTAGATTGGTATAGAATGTTGCTAATAATTAAATTGTTTAAAAACAATTTTCAGATTTGTGATTGGCTAATTGGGATCGATTGTGCAACGTTGTGCTTGCCTTGATTTTATCCGGTGAGTACTTATGTATGTGTTTATTATGTGGTTGTATATGTGCGCGCGATTTATTCAAAAAAGGGAACCACATACTCTTGGTGAGTTGTGGGGGCCGACCCGTGTCCAAACTGACGGGAGGAAAGGGAACCACATGCCCTTGGTGAGTTGTGGGGGCCAACCTGTGTCCAAACTGACGGGAGAGTATGTGTTAGACCTCGCGAGGGTCAAATGATGTTGATTGCTAAATGAATTGATATGGTTAAATGTCGATATATCTTGTGGGATGTGGTATGTATGCATGCTATATAGTAAGTACATATATAAGTAGCTCACTAAGCGTTTCGCTTACCCGTTAGTTGACATCTTTTTCCAGGTACTTTACCGGCTAAGGATAAGGGCAAGGCCCCGATGTGACCGATGACCGAGATTCCGATGGTGTTGACTCCGCGACCTTTTCAATAAACTTTCTTTTTGGGAATTTAATTAATTGACTTATTTGTTCAAGTACTAGAATTTTCCTTGGTTTATTTTTTTATTAGTATTTTTTTTCTAGAAATTGATAGATGTTTATTTCTAAAACAAAATTTTTAATTAAGTTGGATTTTGGGAAAAATGGTGTTACAACTTGGTATCAGAGCGTGGTTTAAGAGAATCAGCGCGTACATTTTCGAGCGTGCGTGTGGTTGGACTTAAACCCGAAATTTTTGGGACAATAACGAGTCAAGGGTCGGAATCGTCGGCGGGAGCGTCATAGCGGGGGTGAGCTATTTATAATGTATCGTAAGATTAATTGGTGTTGAGTCTGAACCGCATGCTACATGTATATATATCGATAGTATTTGTGGAATTGACTGTGTAATCAATAGGAAATTATGTGGTTGGTTGAGGTGTGGGTACCGCCTAGTCATTAGGTTGAGGTTAGTTTAAGGCGGTATCAAACTCGAATGTAAGCACCTTGAGACGGCGGGAAGAGGTTATGGGGCACAAACTTGTTTTGTTGGTGTTCGGTAATCTTAACCCGGCCGATAATCTCGGTTGGTTATAGTAGTGCGGGCCCAAATAATAGCACTACTATAGGCAATGGTGTTGATTCGAATCTGATTAAGCCTTAGAAAATCTCAAAATATTGACGACGGTTAAGAACCACGAGTGATGGTTATGGATTTGTTTGCTATTGTATGTGCCGTATGGGTAGAATTGCGATCTAGTCTGTAGGTGGTATGTGCACTAACGACTAGGTATAGGTGCGTGCATGAGCTTGGGTAGGAACGGGGTTGTAGTCTTATATGGTTGCGATTATTAAATTGCGCCCTTTTTGAACTGCTCTAAGCTATTTATATTCTTGCAAACCTTTAGTATGGTGGTCACGAGGAGAACGTCGACTTCGGAGGAGCAGGAGACTCCAGACTGGCTGGACGTCATAGGCCCGCAGATCACTGAGACCCTGCACCAGATTCTGCCAGGGTTGTTCGCGCAGATGAAGGACGAGCTACTGGCGGCCATGGACGAGCGGATCGAGGCGGCCTTCACTGCACGTGGATCGGGGTCAGGCAGTACCAGTCAGGGGCAGAGCCGAGCCACCGCACTTTGAGGGCAAGAAGAATCCTATCGCCTGCTATCGATGGGTCGCTGCGGTGGAAGGTGCGTTCCGCACCAGTGGCTGCCCAAATGATGTGAAGGTGGTCTACGCAGTCAACCTGCTCCATAATGCGGGTAAAGACTGGTGAGGGCTTATCCTCAAGAGTCGTACGGAGGAGCAAATCGGCGCAATGACCTGGGAAGAGTTCAAGGCGCTGCTTGACGAGGAGTTCTTACCGCGTATCGAGAAGGAGAGGATCACGGTAGAGTTCCTGAACCTGAGACAGACTACCGAGACGGTGAACGAGATCACCGCCAGTTCTTAGAAAAGTCCTTGTTCTGCCCCGACTATGTGGGATCTGAGGAGGTGAAGATGTACCGGTCCCGCCAGGCACTAAAGACGGAAATCCAGGAGTTCGTGGCCACAGCAAGGTATCAGACCTTCAATGAGTTGGTGGAGGCAGCTCGAAAGCGGGAGATGTATCTTGAGGAACAGCGGCAAGGGAAGAGGAAAGCGAAGCTAGCATTGGTGCCAGCAAAGAAATTTAAGGGACCAAGGAGCGATGGTCGGAGAGGGTTCACGGGCTGCCCGAAATGCGGTAAGAACCACTCGGGGGAGTGTCGGCTGACAGAGTCTGTGTGTTTCAAATGTGGCAAGCCAGGCCACCGGAGTCGGGAGTGCGGGATCGCACCGAGGACTTGTTTTCACTGCTTCCAGCCAGGCCATATTAAGCCGAACTACCCCCAGTTGGTTGGAGTGTCAGCAGCAGCACCAGTGACGGCACCTGTGGTGGCACCAGCTTCCTCTACTATGTGGTTTACCGACGGCTCTTCGGGGAAGAAGAGCGGACCATCTTCGACGAGTCGAGGTCGAGTTTTTCAGCTCACGGCCGAGGAGGCCAAGGTGGAGGCTAATGTGGTTACATGTACGTTTTAGTTTACTGTCGAGATATTCAACTGTTATGTTATGTTAGTAGCCTGTAACTAGTAGTTTAGAATTGCATGCGCACTCCTTGGTAGTTAATTCGTTATTTGTAAAATAGGCGTTTTTCCCGTGAACGGGAGGCCTGCGTTGGTACTATTCGATTCGGGAGCCACTTGGTCCTTCGTATCGAACGCCTTTTGTAAGGACTTCCAGCTTGAGCGAGGAAAGTTAGTCCGTCCCGTGGCGATCGATGTGGCAGCGGAGGAGGTGCGGATTTGCGAGGACGTGTATCGAAGCTGCACCATAGTGCTTCATGGGGTGTCCTTCAGTATCAACTTGATACCTACATCCATGAATGGAGTCGATGTGATAGTGGGTGTAGACTGGATGTTCCGTCTAGACATCGCGGAGCAGTTAGTTCGCATCCAGAACCCAAGTGGGGGAGAGCTCATTGTGTACGGTGAGGGACGAAAGAAGCAGCTGGCGTTTTGTTCGGTTGCAAAAGCAGGAAGGTATCTTCGGCATGGGTGTGCGGGCTACTTGGCGTACGCGATGACCAGTTCGGCGGAAGAGAGGAAGCTGTCGATTGCTGATGTACCGGTGGTGAGTGAGTATCCGGATGTTTTTCCGGAGAACCTACCGGGCATTCCGCCTGAGCGAGAGGTGGAGTTTGGCATCGATTTAGTACCCGGGGCTGCACCGGTTGCGCGTACTCCTTACCGGTTAGCACCACCCGAGCTACAGGAGTTATCCAATCAGTTGCAAGAGCTCTCGGCAAAGGGGTTCATCCGTCCCAGTAGTTCGCCGTGGGGTGCTCCGATCCTGTTCGTGAAGAAGAAGGACGAGAGTCTCCGGATGTGTATCGATTATCGAGAACTCAATAAGGTGACCATCAAGAATAGGTATCCTCTACCTAGGATTGATGACCTTTTTGATCAGCTTCAGGGGGCGGCTTGGTTCTCGAAGATTGATCTTCGCTCGGGATATCACCAGCTTAAGGTGAAGGAGGCGGACGTTTCTAAGACCGCTTTCAGAACCCGGTATGGGCATTTTGAGTTTCTGGTGATGCCTTTCGGTCTCACCAATGCCCCAGCAGCTTTTATGGATTTGATGAATCGAGTTTGTCGACCGATGCTCGATAAGTCAGTAATTGTCTTTATTGACGATATCCTGATCTACTCGAAGACGAAGGAGGAGCACGTAACTCATTTGCGAGAGGTGCTCGAAGCGTTGCGGAGAGAGCAACTTTACGCAAAGTTCTCGAAGTGTGCTTTTTGGTTACAAGAGGTCCAGTTCCTAGGGCATATTGTTAACCGGGAAGGCATCAAGGTGGATCCTTCTAAGATCGAGGCAGTGATGAGCTGAGAGGTCCCGAAGACTCCTTCTGAGATACGGAGTTTCCTTGGCTTGGCCGGTTACTACCGACGTTTTATCGAGGGCTTTTCTCGGATTGCGGTACCGTTGACGAGGCTGACTAAGAAGAGCGAGCTGTATGTTTGGGGCGCAGAGCAAGAAGAAGCATTCGAAACCTTGAAGCGGAAGTTGTGCAAGGCACCGGTCTTGACACTTCCCGAGGGCGTTGAGGACATGTCCGTGTACTGCGATGCATCACACCTTGGCTTGGGGTGTGTTCTGATGCAGCGGGGATGAGTGATAGCCTATGCATCGAGGCAGCTAAAGCCTCACGAGGCTAACTATCCCACGCATGATCTTGAGCTTGTGGCGGTGGTCTTCGCTTTAAAGATTTGGAGGCATTACCTGTACGGGGTGAAGTGCACCATTTACATTGATCACCGCAGCTTGAAGTATTTCCTGGACCAGCCGAATCTGAATATGCGGCAGCGGCGATGGCTCGATGTGGTGAAAGATTACGATTGCGAGATCCTTTATCACCCGGGCAAGGCAAACGTGGTAGCGGATGCGCTTAGTCGAAAGGCGCCCAAGTTATCTTTCCAGATGGCCCACTTGCGGATGGCCGTGACCACGTCGTTTCTAGATCTTGTTCGGCGAGCTCAGAAGGAGGCTAGCTCGGAGGAGAACCAAAATAAGGAGCGGGTTAGAGGCCAGCTACCTTTGATGGTTCGGGATAGTAGGGGACTTTTGACTATGCATGGGCGAGTGTGGGTTCCTCTTACAGGTGGTGCTCGTCAGACACTGTTAGAGGAAGCACACAAGTCTAGGTTCTCTATTCACCCCGGGGCTACAAAGATGTACAAGGATCTGAGAGTTGACTATTGGTGGCCGGGGATGAAGCGGGAGGTTGCCCGCTATGTGGAGTCTTACTTGACCTGTCTAAAGGTCAAGGCTGAGCATCAGCGACCGCACGGTAAGATGCAACCGTTAGAGATCCCCGAGTGGAAATGGGAGAATATCACCATGGATCTGATCACCAAGCTACCGAAGACACCTCGGAAATTTGACACAATCTGGGTAATAGTAGACCGTTTGACTAAGAGCGCTCACTTCTTAGCTATTCGGGAGAGTTTCACGTCTGAGCAGTTGGCAGAGTTGTACGTGAATGACGTGGTTAAGAGGCACGGGGTACCGATATCGATCATCTCAGACCGGGACACCCATTTTACCTCGAGATTTTGGGAGCGGTTTCATGCAGATATGGGTACCAGGTTGCACTTCAGTACGGCTTACCATCCACAGACAGACGGACAGAGTGAGTGTACAATTCAGACGCTCGAGGATATGCTTCAGGCCTGCGTACTTGATTTCGGAGGTAGTTGGGATACGTATCTGCCCCTGGCGGAGTTCTCGTATAACAACAGCTATCATTCGAGTATCGGGATGCCTCCGTAGATGCTGTACGGGCGGAGATGTCGGACCCCAATCTGTTGGGGCGAGGTTGGTCAGCGTGTTCTTGGGAGCACAGAGGTAGTTCAGCAGACCACAGAGCACATCCAGAGGATTAGAGAGCGCCTGCGGACAGCGCAGAGCAGGCAGAAGAGCTACGCGGATAAGCGGAGATCGGATCTAGAGTTCCAGGTGGGTGACCGTGTCTTGTTGAAGGTCTCACCTTGGAAAGGGGTGATCCGTTTTCGCAAGAGGGGCAAACTTGGGCCCTGTTATATTGGGCCGTTTACGGTTTTAGCGCGAGTTGGGAAGGTGGCTTATCGGTTGGAGCTACCTGATGTGCTAGGTCAGATTCACGACACGTTTCACGTTTCCCAGTTACGTAAGTGTCTTGCTGATGAGATAGCGCATGTGCCCTTGGACGATATTCAGGTGGATGAGAGCTTGAATTATGTCGAGAGACCGGTTGCGGTATTAGAGCGGAAGGCGAAAAAGCTGCGAAACAAGGAAATCGGAATTGTGAAGGTGCAGTGGCAGCACCGAAGGGGTTCCGAGTGGACCTGGGAGCCAAAAGCAGAGATGAGAGAGAAGTATCCGGAGCTTTTCTCAGAGTGATTTCGGGGACGAAATCTCGGTAAGTGGGGGAGAGTTGTAACATCCCTATAATTATTTTATTTTATTTTTACTTTTATTTTATTATTCTTAATATTATATTATTAAGTGAAGATAATTACCAAAAACTTGAATTGGAGTTGGTTTGGGAGTTATCTGAGTTTTTTTTTTATATCCTAGGAAAGTTGGTTGTGAGTTTCCATTTATTTTGGAGTGAGATAGAGACGGGAGAGAGAGATTGGCAGACGAGAAAAAGAGAGAGAGAGAGAGAGAACTAGCCGGAGAAGAAGGTTTTCGCCAGAAAAGAGAGGTGGTAATCGGTGATTGTCTCTGTCCTAAGGTAATATCGAACTCTCTTTCACTACACCAAACCCGAACTTTCACCCAAACCGAACAAAAAACAGGGGGACTCCACCGTCTTCCGCTCTTGTTGTCTCACTCCTTGTTTGTGGTCGAGATTGGTGGCCGGCTGTGACGACGTCGCTCCGGCGACGTGTTATTCACCGCCGATGCTTGCGGCTTGGCTTGAGGCTGCTCCAGTCACGGCTGGTAGCGGCAGTTGCAGTCGAACCGCGGTCGATAGCCTTGGCTGTCGATGCGGCGGCGGATGGCGGTGTTAGGCCGCTGTGGTGGTGTGGAGTCGCTCCAGCCGCACCGGCGATTTCCGGAGGCGGTGTTGGTTGTGTGATCGGAATGCGGTGCGCCGGTCTTGGCCGGCGACGAGACCGCCATTGTTGTGGTTAGCGGCTGTTGTGCGCGAGGGCGACGGCCGAGCAGCTGGTGGTCGCGATCGGTGGTCTAGCGACGGTGGTGGTGTTTTACACCGCTGCCGTCGCGGTGTGGTGGTTGCTGTGGTTAAAGCCGGTGGCTGCCGGCTGCCCTTGTTGTTTGTCACCGGCCACGACCGGTGTTGGGTCTGGGATGGTGGTTGATCATGGTTGTAGGCGGCGGCGGTTGGCTTTGGCTGACTGCCGGCTTTGGTCTGGTGCTGTTATGAGCTCGCGCCGCGAGACTGGTAGTACCGTGGTACTCGCGCCGCGAAGAGGCGGCAGCAGTTCGCGGAGGTGAGTCGAGTTAGTAGATCCGTTAGTCCCGTGAGATGTCTTGACTCCTTTAAGCTAGCGTCGTTAAAATTGTGATTTGCTGAATTAGAGTTGAATAGATGGATCGGTTTAGGTTCCGTCTAGATTGGTATAGAATGTTGCTAATAGTTAAATTGTTTAAAAACAATTTTCAGATTTGTGATTGGCTAATTATGATCGATTGTGCAACGTTGTGCTTGCCTTGATTGTATCAGGTGAGTACTTATGTATGTGTTTATTATGTGGTTGTATATGTGTGCGCGATTTATTCAAAAAAGGAAACCACATGCCCTTGGTGAGTTGTGGGGGCCGACCCGTGTCCAAACTGACGGGAGGAAAGGGAACCACATGCCCTTGGTGAGTTGTAGGGGCCAACCCGTGTCCAAACTGACGGGAGAGTATGTGTTAGACCTCGCGAGGGTCAAATGATGTTGATTGCTAAATGAATTGATATGGTTAAATGTCGATATATCTTGTGGGATGTGGTATGTATGCATGCTATATAGTAAGTACATATATAAGTAGCTCACTAAGCGTTTCGCTTACCCGTTAGTTGACATCTTTTTCCAGGTACTTTACCGGCTAAGGATAAGGGCAAGGCCCCGATGTGACCGATGACCGAGATTCCGATGGTGTTGACTCCGCGACCTTTTCAATAAACTTTCTTTTTGGGAATTTAATTAATTGACTTATTTGTTCAATTACTAGAATTTTCCTTGGTTTATTTTTTTATTAGTATTTTTTTTTTGGAAACTGATAGATGTTTATTTCTAAAACAAAATTTTTAATTAAGTTGGATTTTTGGGAAAAACGGTGTTACAGTAATTGTAATAATTATATTACTAATCATTAGTTTTAGTAATCTTTCCACAATTTTATTTTTCTTAAGCATGTTTGAACACTTATGCTTCTTCCATTTCTCTATATGGCAATAATTATAGACATAAATGGATTGTAAATATTGAGTTTGTTACTACACCTATTTTGGTACTAATACAAGGATGCATTTGGTTTGCTGGAATCCGTCGGAATCTAATGGAATTGAAATGGTCAATTCCTTCATGTTGTTAGGTTGCTTAAAGAATGGAATTCAATTCCATGAATTTTTTTCTTTTGCCCATTTCTTCTCAAATGAAATGGAATTGAATTCCATTCCTTTCAATCTTTTGTAAATGACAAAAATGACTTCATCCAACCACCCTCAGCCACCACCACCTTCGGTCACCATCGCAACCGGCAACCAAACCACCTCCGCCCACCACCGGTAACCACTACCACCACCTTCTACCACCACCACCACCGCCACCGGCAACCACCACCACCACCACCTTCAACCACCACCACCACCACCAGCAACCACCACCACCGACGCCATCGGCAACCATCACTGCCATCGGCAACCACCACCACCACCTTCGACCACCACCGTCACCAGCAACCACCACCTCAGGCCACCACTGCCTCCGACAACCACGACCACCATCGGCAACCACACCACCACCTCCGACCACCACCACCGGGAACTACCACCACCTTCGATCACTGACGTTCAACATTATTAAATGGTATTTTGTTAATTTAAGAAAACAACATAAAAGGGTATTGTGGTCATTTGTCATTATTTCATTTCATGTTCAAAGCTAGATTTTGTAAACAAAACAAACAGATTCCAATTCCTTAATATATTCCATTCCATTTATTGTCAATCAAACAACTGGTCAATCCTGATAACATTTCATTTCAATTTCTTCCACATTCCAGTTCCTTTCACTCCGTTTCTTCGTAAATCAATATGCGAACCAAACGTCCCCTAAGTTTTCATGCAATATTGAATTTCTTCTCATAAAACTACTTCAATTCTTAATTAGGACGATTGTATGTATTTCTAAATATAGTAGTATGAAACTTGCTACGTACGACATGCATTTAGGTGGTAACATTATCCTATAAAGTCACATCCTAGGATACTCATATTCTAAATGTAATAGTAAAAAAGATATTTTACCATCACATCACGTGTCCTACTTTATACTTCCTAGTTAGGGGTGTAAACGAGTCGAGTCGAGCCGAGTATCAGGTTGTTCGAATCGAGTCGTTAGTATCTCGAGTCGAGTTTTAACCGAGTTTTGACTGAGTCGATCTCGAGTAGCTCGCAAGTTGTCTTGGCTTAAGCCGAGTTGAGCCGAGTATCAGGTAGTTTGAGTCGATCCGTTAGTATCTCAAGTCGGGCTTTATTCGAGTCGAGTGTTGACCGAGTTTATTCGAGTCGAGTTTGACCGAGTCGATCTCGAGTAGCTCGCGAGTTGTCTCGGCTCATTTACACCCCTATTCCTAGTATCAGATAAAATATTTGAAAGGGTAAATTACATATTTGGTCCCTATGCTTTACACTTTATTGCACTATTGGTCTCTATTGCACTGTTGGTCCCTGTGATTTACATTATATTGAATTATTGGTCCCTATTTTGCTAATAAGGTTAGAGACCAATAGTGCAATATAGTGTAAACTATAGGGACCAACAATGCAAAATAGTGTAAACCACAGGGACCAACACTACAATATAATGTAAACCACAGAGACCTTTTTCATAATTATTTTGAAATAGGAACCAATAGTGCAATAAAGTGTAAACCACAGGGACCAAATATGTAATTTACCCTATTTTAAAAGACTTTTGAGTTTGTTTAAAAAATAGGGTTTATGACTTGTAAGGGTAACCAACTATTTGTTTTGTACAAATGTTACCATGAAACTATTTTTTGTACTCAATTGACCATTGAACTCTATTTTTTTGTACACATTATACCATTATGACCGGGAACAACCAGTTTTTTCTTACGTGGCAATTAACTTTATTTAAATAATGCTTACGTGGATCTGACGTGGCAATGACTAGGATTCTCAATGGTATATTAACTACAAAAAAAACACTTCAATGGTATATTAAGTACAGAAAAAATACTTCAATGGTAATATGTGTACAAACCACCACCACCACCAAAGCCTCCACCAAACCACCACCAAGACACCACTGCCACCACCGCCGCCACCACCGGTCCACCGCTGCCACCACCAAGACACCACCACCGCCACCATTAGGACCACCGCCGCCACCACCACCGCCACCATTAGGACCACCGCCGCCACCACCAAGACACCACCACCGCCGCCACCGCCGCCACGATGGTGGTGTCTTGATGGTGGCGATGGTGGTGGTGGTGGCTTTGGTGGTCCTAATGGTGGCGGTGGTGGTATCTTGGTGGTGGTGGTGGTGGCGGCGGCGGACCGGTGGTGGCGGTGGTGTCTTGGTGGTGGTTTGGTGGAGGCTTTGGTGGTGGTGGTTTGTACACATATTACCATTGAAATATTTTTCTATACTTAATATACCATTGAAATATTTTTTTTGTACTTAATATACCGTTGAGAATCCTAGTCATTGCCACGTCAGATCCACGTAAGCATTATTTAATTAAATTTAATTGCCACGTCAGAAAAAACTGGTTGTTCCCGGTCATAATGGTATAACGTGTACAAAAAAATACAGTTCGATGGTCAATTGAGTACAAAAAATAGTTTCATGGTAACATTTGTACAAAACGGATAGTTGGTTACCCTTACAAGTCATAAACCCTAAAAAATATATATATTTAAGTCACTAAAATTTCTTTTATAAACTTGTTATACTTTTAATAAGGACACTTTATAGTCTAATAATATCGTAATTCTTATTGATTATTGAATAGCTTTTTATGATGCTAAAAGGCATCCTACTAGATGCTTCTTCTTGTATTGAAAATTGGTAAAAAGACATTTAAACATGTTGCATTTTATATAATTTGGAAAATTAGTGAAAATCATACTAAAATACGTCTTATATAATTTGACATTTTGGCTTCTTTTTAATGAAGTTGAATGCATACTCAAATTTACAAGGAAAGGCATCGAAAGGGAATATAACATTTAATTTATAGACAAAACAAAGAATATCATCACAGTTTATGATTAAAAAGTTGAAAAACAAAAAGATGATCAATATTTTTAATTCGGAAGTCGCAATATGGGAGCTTAAGCATAAATTTGTATTTCTTAAATGTTGTTGTTTTTCTTAGAATTTAATAAACTAAAACTGAAAAAAAAATGTAATTATCAATTTCAACAAAATGGTAATGTAAAATAATATGAAAATTGATTACATTTTATTCTGTATTTTGATAAAGTAGTCTTGAAATATTCATTGATGTCTAACGATATTGTATAACATCTCTCAAAATAAAAAAATTTAATGTTATTTTAAATCCACGACTATTTAGAAAAATAAAACAAAACTTACCAAACTTCAAGTATAGAAATGGATTTTCTAAAACCTAAAGCCATGATGTCGATAATGTAGGGGAAAGAAAACAAAATAAAAGAAATAGACAAAAATGAAACAAAGAGAAAGAAAATAATAGAAAAATAAATTTTTTTATTTGTGTTTTTGAAATAGAGAAATAAAAAAGTACTTCTTTTTTGTGTTCTTAAACATAAAAATGAAAAAAAAAAAGAAGGATGTCATTTTTATAAATACACGTCTTAAAGTATATATTTTATAAGGAGCACTTAGGTTAGTTTGTAAATTTAATAACTTTTTAATTGCTTAAAAAAAATTCTCTTTTCATTCCACGTTTGGTGGGAGAAAAGTTTTATAATATTATTTTGTTTTCATTTTTTTTTTATCCGAAACTAGTTTCGGAAAAAAGAAGTATTTTTTTTTTTTGATCTTCTTTCGTTTTTCCTTCTTTTCCTTCTTTTTCTTTATAAAATAAATTTAAAAAACATAGCATAATACTTTAAACTAATACATTTTTAAATGAAAAGAACGACACCTTAGAATCATTACACTTTTAAATTAAGAACCCTACCATAGAATAATAAATAATTAAGTTAAACAATCTTTGTTTCTTTGGGTCTTCCATAAATACTTCACAAGCATCCATTTAATTTCTTGAATTCTAAGCTAAGTACCTTCAAATCCAATCCATCAAATAAATACCCTTCACTCTTGTTCAAACTCATCCATGGCTAACCCTACACCACACCTCTTACTCTTATTTCTCTCTTTATGGACCACCACCACCACCGCCATCCCACCACCACCTCCGATCCATTGCACCGCCGGAACCACCACCAATTGCACCCTCCACAACTCATACGGCATATGGGGCGATCGAAAAGATTGTTTCGCCCCAACCGTCGTCTACCCAACGACCCAACACCAACTCCTCTCAATAGTAGCCAATGCCACCAAAAACAAACTTAAACTCAAACCCGTCTCCAAATTCTCACACACCATCCCCAAGTTCGCCTGCCCAGCCACAGGAAGCTCCTCAGTCCTCGTGAGCACCGAGAACTACAACGGCAACGTCGAGGTCGACGTTGCCGGGCTCACGGTGACTGTGGATTCCGGGGTCGGGCTTCGAGATTTGATAGATAGGGTGGAGGAGGAGGGTTTGAGCCTAGTGGTTGGACCTTATTGGGAAGGGGTTAGTGTGGGTGGGATGATAAGTAGTGGTGCCCATGGGAGTTCTTGGTGGGGAAAAGGAGGAAGTGTTCATGATCATGTGGTGAAGATTGAAATGGTGGTTTCTGCTAAAGAAAGTGAAGGGTTTGCTAAAATTGTTAGCTTGGATTCAAGTAATTATGAACTTTTTAATGCGGCTAAAGTTTCATTGGGCACTTTGGGTATCATCTCCAAGGTATGCATGCCACTCGTACTTTATGTTTGGCAATAAAAACCATAATGTTTCATTTAGCTTTTAAAAAATTTGAAAAAAATGAGAATTTTATACTTTCTAAATTTTATGTAAAATAAAAATAATGATTTTAGCAGTTTTTTTCAAAATTTGATAAATGTTCTCTAAATTTTTTCATAAAAAACTAAAAATGAAAACTCAACTCCATTTTCTGAAAACGTTTTTTTTAGGAAATGAAAATAGTTTTCACAAACAAACGCACCCTTTAAGTTGTGTTGAAATTTAATGAAGTTTGATTTAGTTCATAATTAGTATAATGGATATTTTATGTTTCAATCGTTGTAGCAACGTTTTAGGTATATTTGGTTGTGGAAAACTGTTTTCGTTTTTTAGAAAAAAATTTCAGAAAATGAAGTTGAGTTTTTATTTTCAGTTTTTTATGAAAATTAATTTAAAAGACGCGTTTGGTTGGAACTTGAAATGATGGAGTTTTTATTTTTTTATTTTAGAAAATTAGAAGCGATTTTAGAAAATTTTGGAAAACTAGTAAAAATCAATTTTTTTTTATTTACATACAAGTTAGAAAATAAAGAACTTTTATTTTCTTGGAGAACTTTTTAAAAACTGAATAGACTTAATGCATTTTCTATTTTTTTTTCTTCATTTTACTTAGAAAACTTTATTGAAAAACTGAAAGTTTTTCCTCCCTTAGATTTTCTTATTTTGCATAATCCTTTTTAAACAATAACATGTTAATCTTGTAACTTTGTTAATGAAAATATGTGTTTACAAAAAAAAAATATTAACGAAACGATTATAATGACATGGACAATAAAGTTATATCCACGTCATGAGTTTTACAAAAATAACTGAATACCAGTCAAATGAGTAAAAATATAGGAAGTTAAAACTTTGCTACAGTAATTATAAAAACTTATTTGTTAAACTAATACGAAGAAACTAAATTTCGTATTTTTTTGGATAGATTTTGTCCTTTGCAATAACTTAGTGAACATTCACATATTCCTCTATTTGTTTTTGTTCAATGTATGTAAAAGAACTAGGTATTAAATACCCGCGCTTCGCGTCGGGTTATAAAGTGTGATGAATTTTATTGTAAGTAGTAAAATGGATTTATATGAAACATAAGTTTGTACATATGTCGTCATACGAAAAGTTTTTATGACGGACTTCATGTATTGTGTTGGGTGTTTAGCGTATGCAATATTCATTCTTCACTTTCCTCAATTTTCTTTATTATAAACTTAATTTAAATAAAACAAATGAACTTTTTAAATAGTGCGTAACACATATGTTGGAGATGTTCTTATATACCCTTACATTCAATACATGCTACATCATATATTATTTTTTTCTAAATTTACATATAACACATGAAATTATCATGATTCTATTTCCATTTTCTTGTTTAGAAGCAAAGTTTTGGAAACAAAATAATTTTAATAATTTATGTTAAAACAATTTTAAATCTTTACTTTTACTTTTCTTTTTTTTCCTCTAGAAAGAAAAATATATATTATTTTATTTTATGTTCTCTTTCACATTCATGTTCATCCACTATTACTACCAAATACACACTATAAGAATTTTTTTTTTTCATACTTTCACTTTGTCCCCAAAATTTCATCTTCTTTTACATTCCATCAACATACAACCAATTCATATTATTATATCAATATACAAAATCACAATCTCATCAATAGCAACATCATATATATATATATATATGTGTGTGTGTGTCAACGGTTATTTAAAATAAATAAAAAAGATTTATAAAATCAATAAATAAAGAATATTAATTTTAAGAGATTTTAACCCAAAGAATTGAAGAAAAAATCATGTATTTACCAATAGTTTAATGAAATTATTTGATTAAAGTTATAATAATTTATAATTAACCAGTAAAACAAAAATGTGTCGATAAAATAAATAAATGATTTTTTTTATCAAAATGTGAATTATGTAATATGAAAATAAAAAGCATAAAGAATGGTGTACTTTCCAGACCATATATGTAACTTAATAAAACAATTTTTGGATTAGTTATCCACTCAATTTAATAAAGTTGGATCGATGAACGAATGAAAGTGAATTAAAAATAAAAATTACAGGGATGAAAAAAGCATTTTTTAAAGTTTAAGGTTGAATAGTATTATAAATATAAAACTTCAGGAACTAAAATCAAACTTTAGTATAATAGTTTATTATAAAAAAATCTTTCCTGGGTTTTGTAGGATTATATAATGGTCAAATAAATTGCGAACCCATGAACATAAAGAAAACTAGGACAAATATCTCTAAAAGTTATGATTATTTAAATTGGATATCATTTAAATATATCTGCATATATTTTGTGCAATTCATAGTTTTATAATTAAACGTACAAATGATATTCAAAATACTAAATTAAATTAGTATTTAAGTTCAACGAAAATTTGTTTAAAACTAAACTAATGAAACAGGGATGCATCAATCTAACCTACAAATTAAGGTGACATTAAGTTTGAAGAAAGTGTTCAAGAGAAGCATGATTCTTTAACTTCTCATTTTGACTTTGGTCTTGATGAAATTAAGGTGACATTAAGTTTGGAGAAAGCGTTCAAGAGAAGTATAACCTACAACTTCACAGATGACGTTGGTTTGGAGGATGTATTCATTCGACATGCAAAAGCTCACGAGTTTGGAGACATAACATGGTATCCCTCCAAACACACAGCCGTTTACAGATACGATGACCGAGTTCCGTTAACTACCAAAGGCGATGGCACCAATGACTTCCTTGGTTTCCAATCTAATCTCATTGCCGTCTCTAAAACCACACGAGCCACTGGTGCGTTTAATTTCTTTGCCTTCTTTCAATATACAGTCACTCGATCACGCAAACACATATTTTGATCTAATAACTTGAAATTGAAGTCACAGATTAATATCTATCATCCTTTATCCTTTTAAAGTTACATTGAAATACAAAAAATGGTGGTTTAGTTCCTATCTAGTGTAACGAATAAATTTTGATGGATAAATTTAAAAAAAAAAATCTTTTCATAATTAGTCCTCATTTTACCTATTAAAACTGGTTTTCAGTCTATATGAGTCTAAAAGATGCAATTAAAAATCTTGAGTTTGGAAAATATAAAAATAAACTATGATTTGACCTCGTAGGTGATGATCAGTTTAACAATATAATTGACAACTTGATGACATTTACGCCATCATAGTTACAAGGTCAATGGGTTACTTATCAAAATTAATATAAAATAATGATAATAATTAAAAGGTTTATTACATGAAAAACAAAAACTATTCATTACACTAATTAAATAATAACTAAATAGAACATTGCTAAATTTGATGCAATTGATATTAATGAAAGATATATTTGTTGGTCTATGATCAGAGAAATCATTGGAAAAGGCAAAAAATTTGAAGGGTAAATGTGCAATGGCAAGTACTTTCATAGGCTATAAGAAACTAATAGCAAATGGGTTGAAAAACAACATAATCTTCACCGGATATCCAGTTATCGGTCGTCAAGGCAAAATGCAAACTTCTGGTTCATGCTTGTACTCGTCATCTAGCGATGTTTTGAACAGTTGTGCATGGGATCCACGCATTGATGGGTTATTCTTCTATGAAACCACTGCTATTTTCCCAGTAGACAAGTTCAGGGACTTCATCCACGATGTTAAAATGTTGAGGGACCTAAATCCAGAAATTTTTTGTGATGTCGACATTTACAATGGGTTTCTAATACGGTTCATCAAGGCATCAAGTGCGTATTTAGGTCAAGCTGTGGATTCGGTGGTGGTCGACTTTAACTACTATCGTGCCGACTCAGCGATGACCCCAAGGCTAAACCAAGATGTGATGGAGGAAGTGGAGCAAATGGCGTTTTTAAAGTATGAGGCAAGACCACATTGGGCTAAAAATAGAAAAGTTGCATTTTCTAAGGTGTTAAACAAGTACAAAAATTTCAATAAGTTCTTGGCAGCTAAAAAGATGATGGATCCACAAAATATATTCACAAGTGAATGGTCGGATGAGTTGTTATTTGGGAGGCAAGTGGAGGATTTTGATGGATGTGCATTGGAAGGGGAGTGTGTATGCTCAGAGCATAGACATTGTAGTCCAACGAATGGCTATTTTTGTCAGTTTGGTCGTGTTTACAAAGAAGCACATGTTTGTAGATACTCACAATCATCCATGAGTTGACTTTTCTAATATACGTACATATATTTATATTTTGTTGTGTAACTCCATTACATGTCATAATATATATATATATATATATATGATAACTACATTTTTTGCGGTATACCATTTTTTGCGTTGTTCTTGCACCATTTTTCATGTAGTTTTGCCCAGTATCCAAAAAAGGGTGTTTCTGACAGTTTATTTCAAGTTTATAGATAAATAGAAGAAATCTAATATTTGGCTTAAATTATATATTTTATGTTTTATTGGATAAATAATTCGAAAACGAATACAATGTTTCTTTATGAAACAAAATCAAAGCTAAAACGAAGAAGTCATAGCAAAAATAGTTGCCACTGAGAGTTTCCAAGTGAGTTTGATGGCCATCGTGAGTTTTCTAGTTGGTTTTAGAATACGTGAGACTTTCACCATGAGTTAACTCTCGATTAAAGTCACGGCGATGGCTGGAAACGATTTTTCTTGCCTCTTTTCAGCTAGGGTTTGACACGTTCAACTCTTTATTCTCACAAGTGACTACAAGGGGTGACTTTGGGCAACACTGGATGACTATCTACCCAGCATGGAGATGATGTACGTGGAAGAATAGAGTGTGAGATTGACGGAGATCAAGCCGTACTAACTTGCATTTAATGCAACGAGTATAAATATCTGAGAAGACTCCTCTTCTTAGATACTTAGATATCTATTTATGGGGTTGATCCTCAAATCCCTCACTTTATGGAGAATGGACCTTTCGTCCTTACTACCATAGTTCAAGCAGTACCTACCACTGCCACCACTGTAGGGCCGCTCCTGAGATTTTGGATGCCCATGGCGAAGGACAAAAAATATGACCCTTTGTAATTGCGTGATCATCAATGAAGAGATTTCTCACATAGTAACTACATGTTCTTGGTGTTCTTGACATAAACTTAATTGATTAGATTGTTGCTTACTTCATCTAATTGATTATTCGTTTATCTTTCACTCATTCGTTCATACTCCTTTTTTCACTTTCGCTGCTTTACAATCTGCTAGAGTATTGTTTGATTGATAATCTGTATCACAAATTTAGATTTGGGATCCAACAATTGGTATCAAAGCAGAATTGAATTTCACATTAAATTGATCCAGTTTTGTGATATCGATTTTGTGAAAAGAACATCCATCTTTGATCTCTATTTCATTTTCTTCATCTCTTTTTGTTTATCCATGGCTACCACTGCAAAACAACTCCTTCATGAGTACTGGATCTCAACTCTTTCTTGAGATGAATACCAACAATGGAAAATTTGAGTGGTTTCATTTCTTGAAGGGATTCATCCTAAAATCACTGAATATCTTCACAATCTCCCACATATTCCCATGAAACTCATTCCTAGAGTTCTTGCTACTGCAACTACACCTGAAATACCTGAATCCAGTGAACCCAAGCCTGTAAGTGAATAGAGTGATGCAGATCAAGAGATTATTGACTTGAGTGCTAAGTACAAAAGATTGTTGATCATGGCAATTCCAAATGATATATTTGAATCTCTTGATTCATGTGAGACATCTATGGAACTATGGGCTGATAGCTTGAAGGTTGTCTCAAAACTCTCAGGAACAATCGAGCCATTTGCATCAATGAGTATCATGACTTCAAGGCCTTGGAAAATGAGTAACTGAAATATACTTATTCCAGGTTCAATACCTTGATCAGTAAGTGCAAAAGGTTTGGTGTTACTCGTACAAGTGAAGAAAACGATGCTCTTTTCTTAAAGAGTTTAGGTGAAGAATGGAATTCATCTGACCATGTCCATGCAATCCACATTAGATCTATAAATTTGGTCTTTATCAGATCTTTATGGTACTCTTGTGAGTTAAGAACCACAAGTTCTAAAGATGAAGAATTAGATTGGTGGACCTCTGGCTTTAGTTGGAAAGACCAAAGAGGATGACGGCTCTGAGAAGAAAGGAAAAGTGGTAAAGTTAAAGAAGGGAGAGAAGAAAAAGAAGGTGCTCTATGTTGAAAGTGATGAATGTTAGATGTATAATTGTATATAAGCCCACGAGCCCACGGGCTTTAGGCATCTTCCTAGTAACCTATGTATAAGTAGCTTAGTTTTCCTCTTTCTGTAGTTTTGTATCCTTTTCATTTGCTTATCAATACAATACAGCTATATAGCCTTCAACCATTTTTCTCTCTAATCCTAACATGGTATCAGAGCACTAGGTTGCTCCGCCGTATCGCTTCCATATCACCGTCACACACCACCTCTAAGGTGTCGTCATACCGCTCTCAACCTATCAACAATTGTTACTATGGATCTGTTGCTATCACCATTGCCGCCCTCACTCTCACCATCAGATTGTCACTCTCAACCTCAACTATCAGACTGCCGCCCACACTTTCACCATCAGATCCATCAGATTGCCGCTCTCAATCTCAACCTCAACCATTGCCGCCCTCACCTTAACATTCAAATCGCCCAGATCATCGCCCTTGTTACTGTCATATCGCTTCACCACCACTCACCGCTATTACATTCGCTTCCTGTCCTAACCTAAAATGCCGGATTTCTGATCCTGGCCCAACACCACCGGATTTCTCTTAGGCCCAACACCATCGGATTCGCCACCACCACCAGATTCACCACCACCACCACCGGATTCAACACCACCACCGGATTTAAACTCCCGGATTCACCCCACCGGATTCAAACTTCCGGCCATCAACTTCCGGCCCAACACCACTGGATTTGCAACCCACACCGGGTTTCCATACACCGGTTTCCATACATCGGATTTGCTACCCACACCGGATTTCTCTTAGTTTTCCATACACCGGTTTTCACACCAATTGGGTTTCCCCTCCGCGATCTTGCCATCAACTCTTAGCGACCCTGCCATCTTTCTGCCTTGGCGACCCTGACATCACAACCTTAGGCGATTCTGCCTATCTTTTTCAAATCAGGTTTTCTATTTCCCTTAATATTACTACTCCTTGCAATGGCATCCAATCCCAGTCACTCGAACCCAATTTCAGTTGTTTTCAATGGAAACAACTACATCCTATGGAAACATCACATGACTATCCTTCTCAAGTTACATGGGTTGTATTCCTATGTGACTGGTAAGTCTGTCGCTCCCACTCAACTTACAAATGAGAACGTTGTTGATTTTGCTAAACGCACAAATGAGTGGTACATCAACAATGCTAAGATTCTGGGTTTCATCAATGCCTCAACCACTGCTGAAATTAATCAGCAATTCCTTGGCTACACTACTGCCAAGGGACTCTGGGATTTTTTGGCTAAAAGATACACGTCTACTGGTTTGTCTCACCAGTACCAGTTGTGGACTACTTTTCAGAATAAACGGCAGCTTCCTTATCAGTCCGTGAGTTCATATATCTCAGAGATGCAGGCTATTCGTGATCAGTTGAACCTCGGTGCACCTCAGATTCATGATGAAACTGCTCGCCAGATTCAAGCTTACTTTAGCCAACTACATCTTATCACAATTCTGATGGGTCTCACTGACAAATTTGAGAACGTTCGTGCCTCACTCCTTCATAGGCATCCCTTGCCCACTCTTGAAGATGTAATTACTGAGTTGCTAAGTGAGGAAACTCGTCTTCAGTTACGTTCCCCTATGCCAGCTGAAACAGTCTTATACACTTCATCCTTAAAGCCAAGAGGTAAGTTTGTCAATAACTCTGGGAAGTACAACAATAATGCCAAGCCTGCAGGAAAACAAACTACCAGTGAATGGAAGCCAAATTCTAATGAGTGTAACTTCTGTCACTCCACATCTCACCATCTCTCGGATTGCCCCATTCGTCAGTGTCGTTACTGTGGAGTTACGCATCCTCGTCATTACCTGTCAGATTGTCCTCAGAATCCAAATCCAAAGCCAAGGAGTTATCCATATCAAAACCAACCTACTGCCAGATCCGTCACTTCGAGTGACCCCTTGCTAGTACCTGTTGCAGGATCGGTATCTTCATCCCCAGACCTGATGGAGCTTATGTGCAAAAATCAGGAGCTTATGGAACAACTCATGACAGGTTCTTCAGGTGTGAACTCCCCATACTCTTCGACATCAGGTACTATGTGGATATTTGATTCTGGTTGCTTTAACCACATGACACCTTGTCCTGATCGTTTTCTCGCTAAGCAATCATATCCACTTTCATCTGTCGGAACAACAGATCTTTCTCCTTTACCCATCTTATTTAGTGGAAAATTTTCCACTAATACTGTTCAATTACCTGAGGTTTTACATGTGCCACGGCTAGTCGTGGGTCTAGTCTCACTTACTCAACTTCAGAAACTTGGTCTACTAATATTGTTTCATCCCTCTGGTTGTCTTGTGCATGATCCAAAGACCAAGCAGATCCTTGGTGTAGGCCGTAGAGTTGGACGTGTGCTTGAAGTCATCTACATGCGTCTTCCCTTACAATCAATAACTTTTGTTGCTTCTATGTCTAGTATAGCTTCCTTTGATCTATGGCATGCTCGCCTTGGTCACCTATCCCCCAATAGAATAAAATTGTTAGCTAGCTCAGGGTTGTTAGGAAACGTTTCATCTGAAAGTGTTTCTTGTCTATCTTGTAAACTTAGCAAACACCATGCTCTTCCTTTTGACAATAATGAATTTACTTTTATTTTACCTTTTGATCTTATTCATTCTGCCGTGTGGGGTCCAGCACCGCATCCCTCCATGGGTGGTGCTCGGTATTTTGTTATCTTTGTGGATGATCACACACGCTTCACTTGGATATATCTCATGAAGCATCGCTCTGCGTTACCATAGATTTATATCACTTTTGCTCGTATGATACTAACCCAATTCTCCAAACCGATTAAGATTCTTCGAGCAGATAATGCCATGGAGTACAAAGAGTCTTCTCTCCTTTCGTTTCTTCATTCTCAGGGTACTCTCTCTCAGTACTCTTGTCCTAGAACGTCTCCCCAGAATGGTCATGCTAAATGAAAGCACAGACACATCCTTGATACTGTTTGCACTCTTCTAATCTCAGCTAAATGCCCTGAACGCTTTTGTGGTGAAGCTGCTTTCACAGCTGTCTATACCATCAACAGACACCCAACTCCTACACTCAAACAGAAA